>CM057003.1:102178409-102523409 GCA_029891345.1 Dryococelus australis
TTCTATATACAGGAACCTGGATTTCAGCTTCAGGACTGGTGGCAGCCCTGTGCTATACCAAGATGTTAAGGTGGCATTTAATGATTTAACAAAAATTTAAAATACTTGACTGTGGATAAAGCAAATTTTTATTCAGCTAAAAATATTGAAATTACTGGTACACAAAAAAAATGAGTACCTGCACATTACTTGTGAAGGTAGATCGTTAAACAAATACATTTTAGATGAAAGAAATGCTGATTTATACAATGGTGTATTATACTCAACAGACAAAAATTCAATGTTAGCTAAGTGTAAGTACGTATTGTGTGATCATTGAAATCACAGTATTGAGGAAGTATTTACATATTGTCTTTACTTTCAAGTAATACAGTAGTATGTGTTGAAACAAATTTCAGTGAATATATGCAGAACTTGTTCAGTCAAGTTGTTCTTCAATGCCATGATAATGAGAGCAAGAGCAATTATCTACAATGTGACATGTGCTCCTATTTGTTATCTGGGGATAGAGGGTAGGATGCTGACTACCCTGTCTGGTTCGTCGGAAGAGAGGGGAGTCAAATCCCAGAGTGAGGCAAACTGAGATCGTTTCCTGCCCAAGGAGTTCAAGGTAAAAAAGATGAAGGTATTTAAACGAGGGTGATAGTGGCGATAGGTGATCTGGCCGGTAATATAGGGGCTATCCGCAGAGGCCTCATTGGTTGGCGTGCGGGAATATAGTTGGCAGGGGAGGGGTTTGCACAAGGTTTGGGGACGACCATAGGTGAGAGTCGAACCCGAATAGTTTTCCCCGAAGCCCACTTAATTATGCAAGAATTAGTTGGGGCATTTTCCAGGAATACCTCGGTTGGGGTAACGCTCTCTACCAGTGATAAAATCTCAGGTTGGATATGCTGTGTCCCCTCCAGGTCGTATTCTGGCCAACAAGCTCCTAGTAAATAGTTGTACGGGGACACTTGTGTGGGTGGTAGGAGGGGCGAGTCTGGCCGGGATATGCTCTCAGGTTCCGTCGATGGTGGTTCTACCTGGTTTGTGGTTATAAACTAACATTAACTTTACCTTGTAAGGCGCACCGCTCTTGACGCCTTAGGCTGCTCTTAAAACCACCGTGTTTACTGTGCATTGGTGCAACAGTCTACCTTCCGCAGATGGACTTAGGACTACGTTCAGGTTAAACGAGGGAACACTGGAAACCCAGGAGCAGCTGCATGTCCTTTCGGACTCTAAACTTTTGCAAGCTCCGTCACCTGTGGAGTTCAGTGCACCTCATTGTTAGTCCTCAACAGGGTGTTCTATTGCACAAGTTTCAATTATACCACAGTTAACAAAATAAGTGGTCAGAGGTCTAATGCTAGAATTATGGTACGCAAGCAAATTAAATTTACGTAATACTTACTATGGCAAAAGAAAATGGGAAAGTCCCGGCTGACTTATACAAGATTAATAACTAGCTAAAATATTAATTAAAATTGATATTACACACTAGAAACAGGTGACGGTGAGCCTGGTAAATAATTAATAAAATAAAAATGCAAGATACAAATTTACTAATCTACGCAATTTACAGCCTATCTTCAGCAATGGGGTTGTCCAGGGGACGTTAGTATCATGACAACCTGCTTCTGCGGGAGTCAAGGAAGTTGACTGAGGTAAAGGATAGTTGGGTACAGGACGTCGGATTACCTCTGAAGAGAGAGCTGCCCATGCGGTCAACTGGTGTGGACGAGCCTTCACAAGCTGCTGGGCGGGAGTTTGAAGCCATTGCAGCCTGAGGAGAGGAGAGAGGTCTTCGCAGACCTGGGAGTGCTCACTGACCTATGCGGCCGGTGAGCCAGGTGTCTCTGCTGGAGCATGGTAGCGGACTTCCTTATGGACGGAAAAATCCCTTGATCAGCGATCTTCTGGGGGTGGGGGTAAAGTAGCCTTCCAACGAAGGGGTAGGTTTATCAGGGTTGCGGCAGCCCTGCTCATATCTTATCTTCCCACTTGGAGGCAATGACAAATTTAAACAACTCTTTCTGAGGCTGGTGGTATGTGACATCACAAGGTTGCAAGGGTGCTGCCAACTCATGGATTTGCTAAAATTTCTTCCACAGCTAAAAGTAGGGTAGTGGTTTGTCAAAAATATTTCATTTATTTGCGGATGTGGCGCCTGCATGCGGGATTTCGGGCGGGCCGTACATTTCATAATTAAAAGCATCAATTACTTTTACAAATGCGGCTGTACAACGCAGGGAGTCTCCTTGTTCGATACATGAAATTACTGTGGCACTGTTACTGACTTGCCTCGAGCTCTCATTGGCTCGAGATGGGGCGAAGTCGCCCGTACAGAGTGCATCTGCGATGCGTAGCATGTTAGCATGCGTCAAATGAGATGTTGAATACTCAACCACACACCAAGGAAAATATACACTTGTGAAAAGAGTCAAGAGAGGGTAAAAGCAATTACATTGTTTTGGCCAAAAAAAAGACGTGATACACGAAACACAAGTAAACGAGGAGGTACAAAATTCGAAAAAAATTAATGTAAGGATGTTTACTTTATGTGAAGAATATGTATCAAAACTGAATACTTCAGGAATGCTTGATTATGATTCAATTAGTAAGTTAATAGATTATTTCTTTGAAATTAATTGATTATTACCATTTAAATTAATGACTATATTGATTAATTACATTCAATTATTTTTCGATTAGTGACCGTAATTCCCAACAAAACTATGCAATGGAAAAATATTCTCACATTGCGGTAACAAGAAATGTTTGCAGCATTTTCAATAAGGCTTTAATTTCTTCTTTGAAGTGCCGTGGCATATCGACAAGGAGATGTTCCACCTGAAAGAGTTGAATTTCAAACAAAAGAGTTGAGCATTATGTTCCACTGTAACACACACACATTTACTATTTTTATTACTTCTTCCCATATAAAAAACTATACTGGCATTAGGAAAAAGAACATGTGCAAGTATTCCTACAACCAGTCAGTCATCATCTGTTGTCTCAAGTTAAGAGTTTGATCGGGAAATTATGAGCTTGTAGTGATAAAAAAGGAATTTGAACTTTTGAGAGTGTAGGTATTTGCAAAGTGGGTTCAATTTGCATTAGTGAAATAAGTATATTTATTTTATTGCAGTTTGTAGCCGAATTCCGGAATGCAGCAAATTTCACCAATGGAAATCATAAAACTGTTGAGTGCCTTCAATTTTGTTTTTACAATTAATGTAAACAGTAAAAAATATAACTGTGTTTGGCATTGGGCATTTATAAACAAGCTATTTAAATGGAAAAACAATACGAATTTAAGTGCGAAAAATATATAGCGTGATTAAAAAGTAAATTTGTACTTTTCTCCTTTTATTTACAGAAACTGCAAAGGAAAGCCCTAAAAATGATATTTTTTACTACCTCACTACTTCATTTTCCAATTTAGTTATATTTAAAAAAAAGAAATTGTGGAAGACTACATTTTGCTCTATTCAATTTATGACAGAATATTTAATAATATGCAAAAATATTTCATTATATTTCCATTCTAATGTGAAGAACAACGTGTATCCTTTACGTAGGGTCTAACACAATACAACTCTGAAGATTTTTCACAGTTACATTCATTTTATGAAAATTGCATTTACATACAAAACAGACAAATTCAATACCCATGCAACACCAGTGCTACCTGACGGCCAGAAATTTTAGTTGGAAAAAATAAAAGCATTGAGCTTCCCAACCTTAATAGTTTTCCCTGCTAGACTGGGAAATAAAATCTTTTTTTTTTAAATCTAATATATTAATTGATTATCTGCATAATAAATTATTTGAAAACAATTAATTGATTTCAATAATCGGAACCTTCCGATCTAATCGATAAGCTCTTAATCGATTATTTTGTTCTGATACCCATCCCTAGGATAATGTATTAATCTGTTTCAAATAATGTGTAATTTTAAAATAGTTAAACATGATGTCAGTTCCCAATTGTTCCTTAGTTGCTCATAATCTATAGAATACAAAATTCCAGTTTTTTTTTACAATGAACAAACTTTGTTTTGTAAAAGAAGTCATCTCGGTGTGTGTATACATAAACCTATAAACATGTACGTGTACTGTTCCAGAGGTACCACTCTCATGGACAATGATGCTGATAAAACTTGCATATCTTTCAAAGGAAATATGACACATGATTGTGAATGAATTCATTACCAATCAACTGATTTAATACTAGTCATACTTTTTGCCTCTTTTCAGAAAAAAATATTTTACAGATAACAAATTAAACAACAATAAATATTTGTGAATTGAAGAACACCTATAATAACTGTTTAATTGTGATAATTATGTTGTTTATTAGAAAACACAGGGAAAACTGTTAGAAATGTATCACTTCATAGACCGGTTATTACTGCATTTAATAATGATGATAATCATCAATAAAGACAGTACACAAACTGGGTAGACAACAACTACACTAGTCAAAATAACAATGGAAGATGACTTGTGTATTTACTTACACCCAAAATACAAAAAATATCTTAACATTAAGATTTAGTCATCAACAGTACACAAACTGGGTAGACATGTTTCAGCTCACACCAAAAAAAAAAAAAAACATAAACATGTAAAACAGGTAGTCCCAACATACATAAAAAAAACACAACTACTGCATTAGATTATCACAATTCCAACAAAAACAATATTTTGTCTCTGCTCTCAAGATCTCGCTGTTACAAGCTGCCCAAATCTCTTCACTCACTCACTATTTTGTTTACCTGTGATAGTCTAAATATTTTGGCTCTTAATAGGCCCCTATTTTGTACCAGGCTTCACATAATTCACCAGAAATTTCTGCAGCACTGAAAAGAGCATATTATAAACCACATCTGATCACACTGAGATGGTAACAAACATGTGAAAAGAATGAAAGGAGAGAGGATACCACAGAGGGTACATGAAATGTGTATGTGCGCAGTTTGTGCTTGCGCTGCCAGCATTATAGAATGCGCTGATCTGGTGTAAAGATTTTGAACTGCTGCTCCATCTGTGATTGTCTTGGCTACCTCTCCCCTCCCGTTTTCCCGCCTACCTCTTTGCTACCCCTACTCCTTCTGCGCATGCACGAGCAACAGTGATGTTATTGGTTGGTATATTTTTTTGGCTGGACAAGGCTTGCTTTCGAGCAAAGCTCATCCACTTCTACTCAGATTAGCTCAGCGAGAATACCTCTCTGGTATTTCTGCTCATCGGTCCACTATGGACTCTCTTCAAAAGCCTAAACCTCGCTAGTATTGAGCGAACTGAAATGTCTGCTGCAGTGCACGATGAGTCGCATGATGAGGTGGGTTCGTGACATGTTGTAGCGAATTGGTGGTAAATCGAGTTAGGGTTTTGTGAGTGCTATTTTATTTGCATACTAAATTCTGTTTGGCATTTCCTTGGTATTTTTCAAAATTAAGTTTGCAGTAACTTGTAGTATGTGATGCCCATAGTTCCTTTGCTTTAAAATGGTCTACTTGTTGAAGTAATGTAAATTCCTAGCTGCTTGTCGCCTGAAAACTTCATGACATTGAATTGGTACCACATTGACTTGCGCTATGTTGAAAGCTTTAAATAATTAATAACCCATCTGTGAGTGCCTTTACATTTGGAATCATCTGTGCTAGAACTGCTTTCAGGTTTAAAATTGTGTATTGTTTTTAGTTCAGATGGGCTTTGGAAAGGCTATTGCTATCTGACCCAACTTTCTTTTAAAATGTTCAAGTTTGGCTGTTTGAGATTAAGTATTTATATTTCAATATATTTTCAGTATATATTTGCTTGGTCTTAATATTCTGTCAGTTTGCAAGAATGTGTAATATTACTGTTTTATTGGAGTGCCCTGCTTTGACTGCCATTTGGTGCCAGGGTTGTCTTTTTAAATGTTTTTAATATTAATAAAATTTGGTAAAATCTGTGATCTGAGTAAATGGAAAACTGAATAAACGCAAATTGAAACTGAATTTGTTTGTGCTCTTGTGTTTTCGTCACACATATGTGACAAGAAGCTGCAGAGATGGCCTAAGGATGGATAGCTGAAGTAAGTGAAGAAGTGTGTAAGGAGAGGAGATGAAGACTGGAGCAGACTGAGAATGGAGAGGTGGCAGGAAGGCACAAGAAGATGAAAGAGCCCTGAACTGCAAACAGACCCAGCCAGTGGCTGGAACCTGTTCTCGATGGTCAGATCACAATGAAATTAAAGAGGTACCTGAGGATCTTGCCATCAAATTCCAGGAAGCGCCTGAGTTTGTCATCCAGGACTGAGGAAACAACAGCAGGTGTCTGTGCTTTCAAGACCCGGTCCATGGTATATGGGTCAGGCGGGAGTTCCTCAGGGGGATTTAGCTCCACACCCTGACTCTCAAGGTACTCCTGTGACCCACAAAAAAAGGTAAGTATTTATTTATTTTATTTAAATGTTCCTGATGATCAATTAAACTTCACTATTCCATCCATTGCCAGGCAACAATTACAGGATTCATGATAGTAGGGAAATATGTATAGTTCATTCACAGTTACTTTCAACTTTTCTAATGCCCTGGTAAAGTTATACTTTCAGCATATTTCTCCATGTCATGAAAACAAAACTTACCTAGCCTATATAATTACACTAAAGAGATGATGCACCACATTTGTGCGCACTCAGTTTAATAATATTTTGCATGAGAACTAATTATTATGCACTAACACACCTTTTTCTCTCTGTTTTTAATCAAATTATTTATAAATGAATTATGTATTATAATTTATACATAAAATGTAAGTAAAAGCTCAATTTAACCAAAAATTAAATACTTTCATGTCAACAGAAGTATAAAAAGCTTGTGACACATAACGTATTCAGGAAACAACCACACACATCATACATGGGGTTTTCAAAGGCTTGATTGAAACAAATTTGTAGGTACTGCAAATAGACAATAGTTCTGAATAAAGATTTCATTTCAAAATAAATACACTAGAACCCCTATTTTACACTTTTCTGGGGACAAGTGTGAAATGGTGTTAATGGGGGAAAGTGTAAATGAAGAAAAACATTCTAATGTGAAGACTACGTATATGCTGAAAAGTTAATGTTGATGTACAGTAATGGGTCAAACTGGTTTTAGTTTAATATTTTAAGATGCCAAACCATATTTATTAAGTTTCAATCATTGTTTTCTATTTGGGTCATTTTTTGTAGATAAGTGTTTTACTAATTTGAAGAATAGTATTATTTTTTCTTTACTGTGCCTAACAGTAAGTGGTAACCTTTTTATTCTTTGACTTTCCCAGTGGAATTTTATGTTATATTTAGAACCAAATCAAAGAATCATATATTTTTCTCAATTTATGTTATCCTTTAGTCTATAATCCTGATGCAAATCTGACAATTTTTTTCCAAGTGCAAACATATTCAGGAGTGATACTTGGACTTTCCAATAAAAATGTGTTGTATGCATATTACTGAACTCTCAATATCTACATTAATGTGTTTTATAAACAGACTATAAAGTATGAATTTCCAAATTTTGCTAACCACATTAATTTAAAATAAGTATAATTCAAGGGAAACTATATTGAATTGCAGTGTAAATGGCAGGAATTGACAACACTGTGAACATAGGGAACATAGTGGGACCTGAATAAATTGGCGTATCCAAGGGGAAAATGTAATTGAGGGGAATGTAAAATCGAGGTTCTACTGTAAATGAGAATACATTTTAAGCATACAAAATGTTTTCCTTAGAAAAACTTTGAATATCGAAATGATGTGCTGATGGCTTTAAGTGGCATATTAGTGAATTGTGAGATAAATGCAATACAGAAGATCACTTTAATCTTTATACATAGGCGTAAGCTAGGGGTGGTCCGGGTAGGCAAAGGACTACTCATTAGGAAAGTTCTGAAACCTTATTTCTCCCATGTGGGTTACAATACTAAAACACATGATAAATAGAGTGATGCTCACTATATTTTTCATCTTATTTGTTGGTTTTATTGTACCACACATACATATATTAAATCTAGCATTCACCATACTGTATGTAAATTGAAGCACTGAATCATGTGTCGTTGGAATGGGACCCCACCCTTTACTATAATAGTGGCAAATGCTGGCCATGCCTGTGTCTTTCAAATATCAAGGATTCATTCTGTATGCATAGAAAATATCATAAACACTAAAATGAAAGAGAACTGTAACTTACCTTAGTAAAACTGTCACAGTCAATGGTATGGTAAACAATGCCATAGATTGGCAGATCTAGTCCAATGTTTAAGTCCTTCCAGTGCCAGCAATAGCCAGCGCTATTCCTGGGTATTCTGTCCCGCCGTACCAAGCAGCCTTGCACCAGCCCAGAATTCTACCAACACAGTGAAGTACCGTGATACTACCATGTTGTCTTACTGACACTGTTCTTCTACTCAAAGTACATACAGCAATAGGTATGCTTTAGATTGATAGAATGCCGACAAAAGAAGGATCAGGCTAAAAATTACACTACGAAGTAGGAGTAATCTGATGTTTACGATTTTTATGGCTATCAACATTAAACCTTGTACTCACCATGATTTTGTGAGATATCATAATCAAAATGTAAAACTCAAAAAAATTTATGTCCAAAAGTATTAAAATATCCAGTGATTCTCTTGCAAGGAAACACTTACCCTAATGTATACTGAAGCAGGACACTCAACAAAAAAATGGACTATTTTCTCACAAGTCAGTGATGCAGCTGCTAAATAGATGTTTGACTCAGTGTAGTGTGACTAGATGTGCCACAAACATGTATACACAGTTGAACAGCACATGTTTACTGTTTGTGAATACTGGTGAATAAGTTCATTTTTGAGTATGACAAAGAAGTATATTGTCAACATTCACAAATTTATGAAAAATTTTGAGATAACAGGAATTGTTTTGAACCAACATGCAAGAGGATGGAAGTTGAATGAGTATATGGGGGCAGAAAGTAAAGGATCAAATCACTAGCATAACCAGGAATACTGTTTCCTGTATCCAGAAGTCACAAAAAAGCAAAACTGCAAGCACATCATTTGTCTGGAATATATCAGGTGCTTACAATGGATTTTAAGTCACATTAATCACATGGTATTTAAGGCTGCGTAGGCCACTAGGCTACCAAGAATGTATAAAAGGACCGAAATTCAATTTCTCACAGTGTAGTTAGTACTTGTCGACAAGCACACACACAAAAAGAAGGACAACAGGATGACATGTTTTGCTGGCTCAATCGTGCAACCATGTGGAAAATGTTTCATCCTTCTTTGTGTGTGTGCCTGTCAACAAGTACTACACTGTGAGTGCGTGAATTCCTGTCCTCTTATATATATTTTAATCACATGGAATGCTGTTTCAACATTTACTTAAGAGGCAACCAAAGATTTTACTGTTTTATTGATTTAGCCAGGTTTCACGTGATGGCTACATAAACTTGCAAAACATTCTTCAATCAAACTGTTAGGTACCATAGATATGTGGGAAAACTAATTTATTGAATTTGTGTATTAATAAACCAATGACAAATTACCATAAGAGCACTTCCATCAAGATGGCACAGCATGCTATACATCTAATGCAAGCATGTTTCAATGGAGCATGTAATTTTGAAAAACACGTGGCTACCAAGTTCACCAGACACGATATCACCTAATTTCTCTTGTGAAGATTATTCAAGTTCTGTGTATACAGATATAAGCTGCAAACAACTGATCTACCATGTACATGATTCAGTGAGAGCTTACTACCATTATTAATTCCACATCAGTATACACTAAAAAAATTATTGTGGAACACTTTTGTTTCCTAGCTACAAAATTACTCTGTACTTTCAAAAGACACCATTTAATTGAAGTATATTTTTGTATATGTAAAGAGAAAGTTTGTTTTCAAAATATTTATGTAACTGGTAACTACACTTATCAGCATTTTCTTAATAGTGCATACAGTGATGAAATAATATAATAAATAATATTTTGGTACCTACTTTTATAATGCACTGTATTTTACTACCTTACAGATTACGATTAGGTGCTACTGAGAACTAATACTGTACTAGATATAGATACATTGACAGTTTTGTGTGGCCATTAGTACACTAACTCAATTTCCTGTAGCTGTTACCTGTGCTTTATGATGACTCACCTCAACTGGTGGTTCCATGACTGACATGGTGTCATCCTCTAGGTAATATAAAATGTTAACATGGCGCACTCTGTAGTGTTCATCAGGGGATTCACACACAGACTCTTTGAAGAACCCTCGGAACAGCAGCACTTTCTTGTCGTAAAGGACAAAGTGAGGGACGAATAACGGAGGCGCCGAGCTCTTCGACCGACCATATGTTAGCGAAGGGTCAAACCTCAAGCAAAGAACTTATGTTAGTTTGCACATGTAGCAGTAATATTAAGGACAATCTGAAATAAGTAATTTGCAATACAGACACCAATAAAAGAGGAAAGAAAAATTGATGTTGGGCTTGGGAATCGTTTTGGTATCTTCAATAGTCATCAATAAAACAGTATTACTATAATGTTCTGGAAAAACATAAAATAAAAAACTGTTGAATAAACAAGGACAGAACTAAAATTAAGCATTACATGAATCCTTTCAAGGCCTTTTATGACCTTTGCAAATTTGCTTGTAAACTAAACGTACATCAAACACATTATTGGTATTCAAGAATAAACGAAGATGTTGTACACTCAATTTCAAAAATGTTTTTTTAACAAACTAATTGCATAAGGCATAAAACTGTAAATTTTTACTAATTTTTTTAATGGCTTAAAAATAGCTTGGAAAGCCATTACAGATGAGCTTCTATTCAACATATCAAAGATAAATTCAACAAAAAGTGTTTATGAGTGGTATTCTTTGTCATTTTTTCTATCAAAACAAAATATTAAATTTCCTAATAAACTTGGAAACAGTTCCTTAATTCACAGAAGCTTTGCAACAAATAATTTTATACTGATAATTTTTTTTTTTTCATAACCACACCTAAAACAAATATTGAGAATCCTGCTGGGTACAAAGAAAGGAAGGATAACATTGATTTCACTAACTTCATCAGAGAAATCCCAACAATATGAAATAGCATAAATAAAATTATTGGACAGTTGCTAATCTCAGAGGATACACCAGAGAGCAAATACTCACCCACAAAAGTCAGTCATTGGTAGTATTCTTATCTTTATTTCATTAATGTAAGATCAGTTTCTTTTCTAAAACAAGTAAAATTCTGTCACTGCACCACCTTTCTACTATACACAGAATCTTACCACACAGAAACGCACAGTGCGGGATTCAGAATGACCAAACACAACAACCACACCAGAGTACGGATAACTGGGACAGCACTTTGCCATAGGTGAACAGAGTGACTACCACACTGAACCAGACTATACTTCTATCCTTGTGATTTCTTTTTAAAATCATTTTAATTAAGCACATGCAGTGACCAGAACAAAGTGACCAGTATTTTAATCAAGACGTCTTAGTGTTAAACTGCCATTGGTTGTTTGGTGTTGCATGTTATGGCCAGTGCATTCACATATTCCTATACAAAATATTAATTGTATTTCTTTCATGGATAGCCATGGAATACACATTTTTAAATTCAAATGCAAATTTTTCATATTAGTTAGGATCTCACCTGTTTAAGTTTATTATGTAGGAAAAATACATCCACGAGCTGACTATCAATGATTCAAGTGGGCTTGGATTTTTTCTTGAAGATGCTCACCTTCTACAGTATTATTTTTGGTAATTGTTTCTTATGTAATAAAGAGAGAAGGTGTTTATGTACGTCCTCTTATAGACTATCATGGATAAAATAAATTGTACAATAATGTAACCCATGGTTATCCCCCTCCCCCACGCCATTTCCTAGGTTATTGAAGGACAGTAATTAATGGCTGTGCAGACATCCAGAGCTAATTTATTTTGCAATGATCTCTACAGTATTGCTTGTCTTGTGATTTTTAAGGGTTCTTGTGATATGTTTTTTAATAAAATGAGTGAAGTGAGTGAATGAGGAGCTTTGGATGGCTCTTAACATCGAGGTCTTTAGAGCCAAAGAAGGTGATTGAAGGGAGTATGGAGCAGTGCCGGAATGAAGAGGCAGGGGAAACTGGAAATCCCAGAGAAAACCCACCAACCAACGCCATCGTCCAGCACAATTCCCACATGCGAAAATCTGGAGTGACCCGGCTGGGGATGGAACCCGGATTGCCTTGGTGGGAGGCGAGCAAGCTAACTGCTCAGCCACCGTGGCCGCTGTGGTGGTGTAGTGATTAGACTATTCACCTCTCACCTAGGCGAACTGGGTGGGGTCGCACCTGGATTTTCGCATGAGGGAATTGTGCCGAACAATGCCGCTGGTTGGTAGGTTTTCTCAGGGATCTCCTGTTTCCCCTGCCCTTTCATTCTGGTGCTGCTCCATACTCACCTCGCTTCATCCTCCCCGGCTCTCAAGACCTCGCTGTTATGAGCTGCCGAAATCTCTTCACTCTTCACCATCACCAACTCCTACCCCAACACATAATACTTCCTCACAGTTCTCACCAGCATGGACTGCCTTCCCCTTTCCACCAACCTCCATATCCTCTGAAACTTTATAATGTTTGTACCTCTGCCCCTGTACAGCCCCTTGGCTAAATGTCCACTTAACTTCCCCCATCGTCCCACTCCATGCACCATCCTGTACATCCTGACCAGTTTCTCCACTCTTTGCCTGTCCCTTAGGGAGCACCAGCTCAGCTCCATCATTAACGATGGCCTAAAATTACTTTCATCCTCGCCTTCTCACCTCTGCCTTCCCCACTTACCCCGAACTCACAAACCGGTGGAAGATATGATAGAGAAAGAAGTGACGGAACCTTTGGGAAGTCAGTACAATACATGAATACTGAAGGTGACCCAGAAGAACAGAACACTTTGATGCAGGGTAACAGCCAGCGGCACTAGAGCCCATGACGGCGCTCACCACCCATATGTCACGTGTCCTGCACGTGTGAAAAGAGGCCAATATTTTGAACTTTCACATAAATACTATTTTTCAGTGTAAAATGTGTTTTGTATTTGTATTTGCAGGGTTTAATATGTCTTAAATGTTTTGAAGTGTTAGTTGATATTTTTAAATTGTTTGGTTATGAAATTCAAACTGGCCACGGCACCGAGATTAAGAACTCTAATATTCCGGCATGAACGCCATCATAAAGAGACACTAAAATAATATGATAAATACATAAGAAAATTATAAAACATAAAACAGTATTTAATTTAATTTGTGCCATTTTATTTCTATAATAAAATATTTTACTCTGCGTGCATAGCACTTCTGCTTATGTGAACCCCGTAGGCGGCCATGGTAGGACCCTGCAACGCTTGTCTCTGGACAGTCTGTCGAGGAGAGCTGGCGAGGTAAGACACTGACACATACGCACTATAACCTTTTGTTCACTGATGTAGATTTCAATAGTCAATTTAGTTTACTGGTCAACCTTTGCGTGCGTACATTTTGCCAGACATTTTCCCCAGCATTATGCTTCAGCTTTACTAATTTATTTCGCCCTTGTGCCATTTTAACTTAATCGAGGAGAAGGAGGAGAAAGATGTCGAAGAGGGCACGCGACCCGCGCAACTTGAATCAGGAGCCATCCACCTATGTTAGTGGTGTTTCATTGTAATTTCTGCATTATTGCTACATGAAATTTTAAGGGCTTTGTTTTCGTGTATGTATTTGACGGTGTTTTCCATGTTTGAATATTTTATGGCATCATCACATATAACCATGTGGCTAACCGACGCCAAGTATTTGTATATGCCATCATTGCGTTTTGAGCGCTTATTTATGTAATATTGTATGTGCAATATTTTATTCAGGGTTCTATGTTCAATTTTGTCAGGGTTCTGTGTAATTTTCACGTAAATTGATGCTTTTTGTGTTTGACCACTCTGTCACTTTCATGTTTGATTTTACCGCCATCAGGCATGCTACACGCCTGCAATCACTTCAATCGTAAAGAGAATAATTTTCTCACTCTGAATAATATTTTGTCTGAATTTAATTTGCAGTTTTTACAAAGAAATATTGCAATTCCACCTGCACCACGTAGTCCGCTACGAACTTCATCCAGCGGCATCTGCACCATCTAAACGTGTTTTCACACATGTGAGTGTTTATTGTGAATATTCATCAAATGCCCCATCTTGTTTCATGTATCTTTTGAGGGTTTGTGTAATTTTTGTAATTTGTGTACGGTGCAATTACACCCGTCCTAGCCGGCTCTGTGTATATGCCATCACCACACTACCCATGTGCTGGTGGGCGAGTCCCGACGAGTTTGCGTTAGCGATACCAAGCAATCACACATGTTAATGTGTTTCATCAAGTGTTTTCATTTGTAACTCACCGTGTTCTGTCTTTAGAGAAAAACAGTCAGTCCATCCTAGCGGATGTCAGCCCTCTTCCCTTGTGAAGGATGTGCTTTCATGCACCTCGGTGAGATCATCCATCTAGGCGTGCACTAAATTAATTGCGGGCTGGGGAGCACCCAAGCGGAATTGGCTAGTCATTACCAAGATAATCATAATTTCATTGGCATGTTGATGTGTACACATAGTAACAATAAAAACAAGTCTACAGTGAACTTACCTCTTTTATTCAGTAATGACAGTGTCCTAGCCCCATAAATTTTATTAAGTGTTTATTTCAAAGTGATGTTTAGTAAAAGTTTAGTATTGTCTACGTGTTTGTAAGTACGCACAGGTGAGACGGACACACAGAACACACAGCATCCCTGAGAACCCTGAGATTCAATAGTGTGGTGATTGGGAAGCACTGCTGGCGCCCATATTACCAGTAAGTATTTGTGTCATTGTTTGTCTCGTGTCTCACCCGACGGCGTCAACGTATTTTCTGTGTCAACTTCTGGACTGTTAATATGGTGTCTCGCAGTGCCCCACCTCTCGAAATAATCTTACACGGAGAATATATCGTGTAAAAATTAATGAATACTTCCTTTGGGAGCCTCCCCAATGTTACATGACTCTTTCTCTATTCTGCTCATAACACATTTGAAATAAAATTAAATTGTATCTAACTTTGATTATTAATTCATTACTTTGTAGCAGCTTATGCATTTGTAATATTAATTCACAACATTGTTTTGTTTGAAAGCTCCCGTTATGTCCTACTGGATTTTACATTGATAATATCATAACCGTTGTACTTACTGCACAAGTTCGACATCCCTGTACAATGCAACAGAGTCAGAATCCAATGGTCTGCCACCTAACCCAACATTCACAGGAGTTGTTACACGATACCCATTCCTGAAACCGAACTTCTGTGGCAAATGAAATCTTGTTTCCTAAAAAAAATTACACATTTATGTTCCTATGTGTAATAACTAGTAGGTATTAAATAAACTACATAACAACACATAAAGTACAACTGCCACGTTGATTTAGTACCGTTTGGTTCTTTTAAGAATCACAGAGTTGGTAATGCACTGTTGGAAATCTATATAACTTGTCAACAGCATTTACAACAAAATATACTACTAAACATGAGGGTATTTTGATACGATACACTGTTAATTACAAAATACAGAGAATCCTGCTATCACATCATGGTTATGGTCCTGCAAGCTGCAACATCATAATAAATTTGGTATTAGAAAATTCCAGTACATTTCAATTAAGCACCATACCGCAAACAATACCTATAACTGGCATACATTACAAACAGCACATTTATGGTATAGCACAAAAAATTAAGTTGTTTGAAATTAAGTCCAGGTAATCATCATATCATAATAATAAAAATCCTGCTACAGAAATTTTTAAAAGTGTATTTTGGTTACATTTTAAACCCCAGACAGGTTTAAAATGTAACCAAAAAAATGTCTGCAAATAATCTAATCTACCAAAATTTTGAAATGTACTGGAATTTTCTTTTAGGAATAAATTTTAATTTTGAGAAGTGTTGAATGGATGGAGTCTTAAAGTGAGACAAATCAAACTGAGCAACATTTTGTAGTTTGAAGGGACCTAATATTTGCATTTAACATTGTTCTTGCAGGCTGCAGATACCAAATTTATTATGATGTTGCAGTTTGCAGGACCATAACCATGATGTGATAGCAGGATTCTCTGTATTTTGTAATTAACAGTGTATCGTATCAAAATACCCTCATGTTTAGTAGTATATTTTGTTGTAGCTCCAGACGGGGATCCACGGGGACATGACAACCACCCTTCCCCTTCTCCAAAAAAAAAAACTCAAAATTGCAGTGAAACTGTCCTGCAATGTTTTAAAACAGAATTTAAATATTGATATTGTTTCAAATAGTAAATTTAATTGACTACAGTAATTTAATATTGTTCCCTAAAATTATAATGAAACAGTGTGCCCCTCCCATGCCACAATGTGAAAATCTAGACCAGCACCTACACAATGGGGGGAGTGATAAATCCCCTAAATGGAAACTCCTGCTGTGCATTTGATATTCCATTTACAAAATGATTAAGGTTGTTCACAGTGCTGTGAGCTCTTTTAAAACCAGTCTTAGTTACTCATAACATACATACACTCGCAATTAGGCTACCACTCGGTGGCGAGCTCTCTCACCTCTCCTTCACCCAGCCAACTCCTTCTCCACTCCCTTCCTGAACTTACCAATCCATCTCACAGATACCAATTCCTCCCTCAACACATTCCACTCCCTCACAGACCTCACAAGCATGGACTGCCTACCCCGCTCTGTTCTCCTCCACACCCTCTGAAGCTTTTCACTGTTGTTTCCTCTTCCTCTAAATATCCCCTTACTTAGCTTGCAGTGTAGCCCTCCCCATCCACCCTCTTCATTCACCACCCTGTACTTCCTGACTAGCCGTTCAACTTTCCTCCTGTCCTTCAATAAGCTCCATCCCATTTCTTTCATCATCACTGGTGGCCTATAGTTCCCTTCTTCCTCACCATCTTACCCCTGCCTTCTCCACCTACCCTTCACCCATCTTGCTGCCCTTCTCTGAACCTTTTCCAGTTCTCACACCTCCACCTCCACATAAGGGGTCCCATACTGTTGCAGCATATTCTAACATTGGCCGTACCATTGTGCCATACGCCTTCTCCTTCACCTAACAGCTGACTCCCTTCAGCACCCTTCCCAACATACACAGAGTCCTTCTTCCCTTTGCAACCACCCTCTCTACCTGTTTTTTTCCATCTGAGGTCTCCATGCAGTACAATCCCTAGATACTTATATTCTGCTGCTTCTTCTATCTCTTGTCCCTCCAATCTGTACATATCCTTGCTTACCTTCTTCCTTGTAAACCTCACTACCTCAGTTTTTCTTACATTTATCTTGATTTTATTTTTACTGGTCCACAATCATATCTTGTCAATGTCCACCTGTCAATTACCCCCCCCCCCCCCACTTCAGCATACACAACACAATCGTCTGCAAATAATCTTATTTTTCCCCATATCCATATAATTTACCAATATGGTAAATAACAAAGGACCCAGCACGCTTCCCTGTGGTACCACTGACGTAACCTCCTCTTCCTCCAATATTGCCTCCCCCACTTTCACCCTCTGCCTTCGCCACCTGACGAAGTCCCCTATCCATTCCACTACCCTCCTGTCTGGTATCAGCGCCTCCACTTTCCTCATCAATGTCCCATGGGGTACCTTATCAAATGCCTTCTCAAAATCTATGAAGCAGGCATCCACCTGCTTCCCCTCATCAACTACCTACACCAGATCCTCTAATAACCCAGCCAGCTGAGTCTCACATAAGTATCCCTCCTGAAACCATGCTGGAACTTTTCCAACCAATTTTGTTCATAACCCTAACCACATACTGCACCACCAGCCTCTCCATTACTTTTCCCGTACTTGACGTGAGACTCACCGGTCTGTAGCTACCAGGCCTCCCCCTATCCTCTCCCTGCTTGTGTATAGGTACCACCATAGCATCCTTCCAATCTTGTGGTAACTTACCCTCTCCTAAGGACTTATTAAACAGCACCTCTAAATATTTCACCAACTCCCTGCAACCAAACTTTAGTGCTGTTTTTCCTATCCCATCTGGACCACCTGCCTTACTGCTCTTCAAACCCCTAATTACCTTTTCTATCTCCCACTCCCTCATCTTAAACTTACTATTCTCTGCAACCATTCCTTCTGCACCCTCTACCCATTTCACCCCTGAATCATTCAAATCTCCTGCTACAACAACCCACTGCCTGTCCTATAGTCTATCAACCTTCTCCTTAATCATTTTGATTGCCTGCCATCCCTGTCCTGGTGGTCTAGACACTGCCAGCAAAGTAATTTTCCTATTACTAGCACCACTTAATTTAATTTCCATTACCTCAACATCCTTACTAACCCATTCTACAGTCCCTTTAAGCCCCTTCCTTACACACACCATTATTCTTCCTCCTCTCCCATCCCTATCTCTTCTGAAGATAGTGAACTTATCCTGCCTACATTCAATGTCCAGCACTTCCTCAGTCAGCCAAGTCTCCACAGCTACCACTATATCCGCCCCATATCCTTAAACCTTTCCCCAGAAGCCCTCCAGCTTGTTGTACACACTCCTACAGTTCACCAACATTATCTTTATACTAGTACTCTGCTTTACCATCCTACATTGCTTACCTCTTGCGGCCTCATCAATGCTATCCTCTCCATTTATCTCCACTTCTGTTTCCTTGCTTCTAACTGATTGCTATTTCAACAATTGCTGCTCTGCCCTGGCCCTCTCCATGCAGCCAGCTACTTCCCTTCCTAGCAGATCACATAGAATCCTCTTTCCCTGCTCTATCAGATGAACCTGGTCCCTCCCTACACTTTCCCAGCCTACCCATTTCCTGCTATTTATAAATGTAGCCCCCAAATCCCTACACATCCTCTCATATATCTCACTCGCAGCCACTGCCTTCCTGTTGGATACTCCTTTTTTAACCAGCACGCCACTGACTACTGCCCTAGCTCCAGGGAACTTCTCCCGCACTTTCCTCGGCAATCCCCTGAGGTACCACTCTACCTCCTGCCCCACCTCCCTTCGAGCCAGGTCATTTCTCCCTACACGAATTAGAACAACCTTTGCCACCCTGCTACCTCTCATACTACTAACCCTCTCCTCCAAATATCTGGTAAAAAATTGATGCCCGTAACTACACACATGGCTCCGAGTTCAGTTGGCAGCTAATTAATAAAAACTGTCCCAAGATTCAGCATCATCTTGCAAGTGTAACATTTGCATATTAGTAACACAGTTACATTCCTCAGAATTCCATGGGTTTACTTGGCTGGCAAATGAATGAAGTGATCAGACCCAAGACAATGTTAAAGCAGTGTTCAAATTGACACTTTTATGTTACTAAAAGGTTACATGACTTGAATTACCAAATTGCAACTGTCTTTGAACAAGACTATCAATGGCATCAGAACTGAGCCATACTAGATAACTGATATATTATGGTCAATTCGAACACAGCCTAAATTGACGCATTGCCACAGTATACAAAATGAGAGACCAAGTATATTTTAAGCAGGTCTTTTAAAAGTGCTCAGTTTACCACGAACAGCCTATAAAGAAATGTACATGAGCTCATTACACTAATCAGTTTTCAAAAATTAAAAATATGAGTATTCATTATTGATATTCAGCTTGGGATTCAACACACCTACATAATGCACTCAATATTGCATGTAGCTTATTCACCCAACAACTTCATTCCACTTATATTCTGAATAACAGCAAAATGTTACTGATATAACTAATTACCCTATTTCCCTCTACATGGATGTAAATAACTTTTTTTATTTCTTAAAATCTTAGATGGTAGGTAGGCCTTGACGTCTTGCTAACAGTAATTTAATTAGAGATGAGACTATAGGTTATTCACTGTAAAGTAAGCACTTTTGAAATCAACCTTAGAAAAAAGTTACTGGCCCTGCCTACATTTATTTTAATGGGTGCACTGAGTGACTTGCACCGAGTAGAGTTGGTAACGAAGGATGGAAAGTAGTTCAATATCTTAACATTGAATAAAAAGTGTTAGGTAACTATTTGTGATACCTTAAATTATTTCTTTCCCTTTTTGCCTTTTTAATGCATTGAAGTGCAAAAATGAACATATTTTTTAAATATTTACTTTCCTCTTAATTTTACGCAATAATGAGCATATTTTTAAAATATTTACTTTCCTCTTAATTTTACAGTTTCATTTGACAGATGCATGAATATGCTGAGGCCCGAGGCAATAGTACATTTTACATAAGGTGGAAGAAGACACAACGTGCATACAAGTAGATCCTAAGCAGGGCTTTCAAAAGTGCTCATTTTACCACGAACAGCCTATAGAAACATATGCAACAGTAGAGTGACAACTACATATACACATGTGCCTCACCTGATACTTGAACCCAGAAAACATTGTACCATATGCTAGCATGCAACAACTGCAATGCAGAGGTAGGATCTGGAGCATCAACTTCGAAGTCTAAAGTTTTTGTAGATAGGATTTACTGACTGAAATATTACTTACATTGATTTTATGCTGCATAGGGTGCAGGTTCCATATCATATATTTCCTAAGGAGAGAAACATACTGGTCACTGAATTTAAACTTCGGCCTTAAGGACGTCATGTCCAAATTACCGCGAGAGGTAAATGCAAATAAAAGGTGCTGCCCTCGCCAGGTGTTTGGCGGGGGCTGTGGTAGGGGGAAGTAGGTCGTCCCAATTGTCTTCGTCCCTCGCTACAGTTTCACCCTGTGTGCATGATAGATCATCTGCCAGCTGATTTTCGGCCCCGGGAACATGTTCTACCTCAAAATCATACTAACAGCAATAGGAGTGCCCAGCGTGCCAATTTACTCCTGGCTTCACACATGGTGTGAAGCCAGGATAAGCATCTGTTGTCAATTTCGTAGCGTGAACAGCTGATAGTCCAGGTATGGATGATACCATTTCACGGTCCACACTACTGCTAGACACTCTCGTTCATTTACATCGTATCGACCCTCCATTACTCCAAACTTTGCACTGCTGTACTCTATGATTAGTCGCTCTTCATTGTCCCCTATTTGGTAGAGAACTGCATGCACCCAAGCCCTTTTCACTTGCATCAGTCTGCTGATACAAGTGCCTTCTTGGGTCATGGCGAGCTAATGTTTTGTACTGTGTGACCCTGGTTTTGATTTCTTGAAAAATTGCCTCGCATTCGGCTATCCATTGGTACTTTCTATTCGGTGAAAGCATATCAGTGAGTAGTGCTGTTATTGTGGCAAAGTACCGGATGTTTTCCTGCAACCAGTTTACTAGCTCGAAGAATTTCCTGAGCTGCTTCCTCGTACATGGTGCTTCGTAGTTATTGAAGGGGGCCAAATGCTCCAGTGTGGGTCGGCTCCCACGTTCATTGACCAGGTACCCCAGAAATTGTATGTATGGGTGGCTGATGTGACATTTTTGGTTTGCACAAGTCAACTTATTGATGGCTAGATGCTCTAGTACTAGTGATAGATGTTTTATGTGGTCGTCCCAGTTCTCAGACCACGCCACTACGTCGTCCAGATACGCAAAAGCAAATTGACCCATGTACCCATCTTTCTTTGGTGCCAAGGTTATCATGCTGTTGTAATGGCTGCGGGTGGGTTCAATCACACCCTCGGCTAGAATTTATGTTACCTGTTCCCTTCGGATTGTGCATTGATGTGGTCAATAGCTTCGCAGGCTGGAGAATATGGGTCAATCGTGTTTCAAAGGTATGCAATGTTCCGCTACTGTGGTGCGACATAGTGGGTTCATAGCCGCAAATACGTTGCGCCATTCATTCAGTAGGTTTTGCACAATGTTGTGGTATTCTGGTCGAACTGCATGATACAATTAATCCAGTTTGATTTCTGGAGTGCAACCTGTGGGTCAGTGTTCTTGTTGGCCGAAGCGTACCCTATGGGTGGCTGGCTCCACTATGGTATTTTGCTCTGTCAGCCACTGCATATTAATTAATGAACTTCTATTATCCTGCATAGGCCTACTCTTATAACTTTGGAAGGAAAACAGTGTGGCATGAGTTCTGATAATTTTCAGTTCTACTGCATCTTCAAGGTTTAACAAGTATTCAATTTGGTGGCAAAGTATGAAAATTGCTTTTATCAGTGCTAACATCTGACATTATAAATACTGTTCAACCAGGCTTTATCTCTATGACTTCACTACCAGTTTGTCTGATCCCAACAAAAGGTAAAACTATCAGATGTACCGTAAAGTTTATAAGATTGATATGGGGTTGGTGAGTGTAGCTTTAGTAATAAAACAGCTGGAGATGCAAAAATTTTTACAAAATATACGTCAATGACTACATTGTAAGCTACTAAAACTCATTTGGGGGAGGGGGGACAGTGATATATACTTACCCACATGTTGGGAAAAAATATAGTTGGTGTAAGAGGGAGGAGGGTGGTGGGGGTTGAAACTGTTTCAACTGCCAGGCACCATTGACTATTGTTAAGTCACTTATTGTGTACATTAGTACACATGGAATAGTACATATGGAATATTTTCAGACTTACTTGTTACACCTGCAAAAATGTAAAAGCAGTAGTACAATCTCCACAACACACCATCACATCATTGTCACATCATCAGCACACAGCACGTGGGTATGAGATGCAGAACAATAGTACTAATTATACATAAATACAGTCAGGTGACAAACTGGTTAATGACCACCTGTTATGACCAACACCTAGACAGTATTATGTCCAGTGAAGTGTAATTTTCCAAAATGTCTTTCATTTTATAGTGTAGGGTTAAGCCTACAAAGCCACGTAGATGAAAACATACTTCAGTCCTTTGGAATGCAGACCACTCAGCTAAATTGCAATCTTACTGGTAAAATTATTTTTTTTCTCCCAAAAGTTTAAACAAAATTGAGACTTCTTAAATTTATTTGTGAATCTTTTGTTGCTTGGTCATTCCAATATACAGAGTTCTCACAACCAAGCCCATGTCAAGTTATTGTAATACAGTTTTCTTCTGTTTTTTTTTTCCTATCCAAGTATTATATAACAAGTAGGCTACTGTATAAATAACATTATTAGTTTTTTGTGTGTGTGCATGCATGTGTGCATGTGCATATATATATATATATATATATATATATATATATATATATATATATATATATATATATATATATATATATATATATATATATATATATATATATATATATATATATATATATATATATATAGAGACACACATATACAGAGAGAGAGAGAGAGACAGACACACACACACACACAAAATATAATGAATTAAAATGTATAAATCTTCTGATGTCATGTGTTTGATTAAATGTTCTTACCTGGTGTTCCTCTTGTACCGCACAATGCTACTGCTCCATTTGAGTTCAGAGCATGACTGGAGATTGAGATGAACTTAATTTAAAATCGCAGAATATAGTGTTTTGAAACCTCGATCCAAGATCAGAATAATGTCTAAAAGCACTGTTAAATATGTTTATTAACCATTAAAAAAAATTAGTAAAATATAGATTGTTTAAACATGGATTTGTTTGTTTTTTACAGTTGTAAAATATAATTTGAGACATATAACATAGGCTTAACATAATTATGCATTTATTTAATTCAAGATATTGATGCAGTCCATACCTTAGCCCGTTTGCTCGCTGTAAATACACAACAGCAGGCATCAGCACTCTACTGGGCTCTCATGCGCACCGGATCATACAGTTAGAAACTTCTTGTGTATTTGTAATGCTGCCCATTAGTGCGACCAGTGTGGTCTAGTGCAGCAATAGTGTAGTGTAGAGCAGAGTAAAGTGAATGCCAACAAGTGTAGTGTGGCCAAGAAACCACGTCCGCTCACACACAGTGATATGAGAAGTAGATCTCAAAAGGACTTGCAGTTATTATTGCAAATACCAGCAATGTTCACTGATGCAATGTCATGCAATAACATGCAATGCCATTCTAAAGTGTTTTCGTGTCCTGCGGGCCTTTTCAAGGGTATTTTGTGTAATTTTGCGTTTTCCATTTTCACGTGTTTCACCCCCATTTCATTTCACGCAGTGTTTGTTATGTTCATGAAATATATTTTGTTAGAGTGTATTTATCTGCATGTTAAAACCAGCAAGGTAAGATGAGCAAGTGTCATGTGTGTCTTTGTTTGGTGAAAGAAAGTAGTTCCCGTCGCTTGCCTGCCCAAGAGTGTGGACGTGGGGGCCGACTTCGCCACGTTTTCATGCGCCCAGGCAGCCAGCAACTTCTTGGAGGTACCAATCATGTTAACTTATATAGCTTAAACTTATCCAGAATCGTTTTCGTCTGCCGCCCGGGACTCCAGCTCTCATCCTCCCCACAATTTGAATTGCCTGGGGAGGTGAAGTTGCCCTTATAATTCTTTGTGGCTTTGCGCCGTTTCTTTTGTACACGTGTAACACTACTGGTGAGTCAAGCTCGGTAACATTTGTAAAGTTGTCTTCAGTAGAAAGGCGTTAAATAAACCCATTGATTTATGCTATAATGTGTCTGTGTTTTCATTCCGGTAGCCTTTGGGCATTCAGGGGCTTGCCCCCCACCTTCCTGCCAAAAGTGTAACATGTCTTTAACAAGGGTACTGTGTTTTTCTATTTTCTTCACGTGTTTTACCATCGTGTTCTGTATGGGTGTGTGGTTCGCCCTAAGAATCCACCAAGTAGTACATATATTCAATTAAACTTAGACTGAGGAACAGCAGAGCAGCAACGCAGGAAGTATGCCACCTATGGTTGTCGACACATGGCCCTCAGCCAACAGTCAGCTCTCCGCATCAATTTGGCATTGTTCCATATGCAATGCTTGGCGGCCGGGTACAGTATCAAACCTCACCAAATTTTCCTTGGTAAATGATTTTACCGCTCCTCAAACCCTACTTAACCCTATTTATTCCGACACAATAACGTCATTATATATTCATGTTTTGTAAAGAGATAACAAATATATGCTTATCCCTCTGAGCAAACACAGAATAAGACTGGAACAGCCATTCAGGATATCATGAACTGGCCTAATTTCCTACGTGAGTCACGTCGAAAAGTGAATATAGCATCAAATTTTTTACTTGTGGGAAAGCAGACTTAGCTGATAATTATTTATAAACAGACCACTAAAGCGAATGACAATATCTTCCTGGTTGCTAACACACAATTTGACTAAAACAACACAACTGAATGGGCAACATGAGCCTTTTATTGTTTAAACTATAATAATCTATTGCAAAAAAAAAGCTTGACTGGGCCAGTACTTACTGTTGGATCCTTGAAACTATAACCTGGCAGAAGAGGCAAACCCTCCATTGGTAAAATACAATGTTCAGCTTTATTACAAAATTTAAATTAGTATATTTATTATTTTGTACAACGGTAAAATTAAACAGCAAATACCATTCGTAAAATAATCTCACTCAAAAACACCGCTCACACGTTGCCTAGCAACATACAATTTAGCCAACCAAATGGGCTCAAATAGCTGTTAAAAATGTTTTAAAAAACTGAAGAAGTTATAAAACTTATATCAAATAACTATAGTTTCAAGAAAAAAGCGATAGGGGGCCCCACCAATTTGAGTATATAGTGTTTCATGATCAAGGTATGTGCAAAATGGTAATTATGGGTAGTTCAGTGTCCATCTAATTGCTTGGCACATTATAGTACCCCCTGATTGGTTATGACATATGTTTGTTAATTACTGCGACTGGTATCATTTTTGGGCAATTGACTAATTCCACGAGAAAAATCTTAGGACAAAGCTAAAGGTAAGGTATAATTGAAGGAAAATCTGAGATTTTTCTTCAGTTTTGCACCATTCTCCGAAAAATATTTCTTAAGTGACAAAAAACTCTAGTTGACGTGGTACCACACACTTGGGGGGGGGGGGGAATTCTTCTGTCGCACCTCCTTAAAATCACATAATAATTCTAATCATGATGGCACTAAAAGGTAAAGAAAACATTTTATTTATTTTCTTTTGTCTTCTTCAATTATGTAATGACTTCTAGCCAAAATTATTTCATTACAGAAGAAAAAGATGTATTATGCCAGTTAATTAAAAAAATAAAAAATATTGTAGTTAAGAAGAGTAACACGCATTTTGTTGCAAAGAAAAATAATAAAGCATGGGCAAAAACTTCCTGCAGAGATCAACACACATGAGATTGTTGCAAAGGTAAGAAAGAGCATTATTTTGCTGTAACACAAAATAATTGTGTTGTAGTATTTTTTCCTCAGTGTACTTAGACAAAAAAAATATTTTTTTTTAAGTTTATGTGTGCCAATTCCTATGTAAAGTGCAAATTTCTTGTGTGTGCAATTTTTTTTTGCGAAGCCAATCCTTTTATTTTAAAAATTTCCATGTGAAATATATTTGTGTGTGCAAAACTTTAATCTTTGTTTTCAATTCAACACTGAACATAAAATACCTTATTTAATACTTATTGAATACTTACTGTAAATTATTATAATATTTGAAACGAAAAACATTTTTTTTTTTTTTTTTGTAAATAAGTTATATTAACTTTAGCGCTGTCTATTTCTACCCTTGTCATTACTGGAGCTTGAACTCTTCATTTCTGTAGAAATCTAATGGGACATGGAAATGGCGTACGTATATTTTTTTTTCCGTCTGGCATTTGGCATTTCTTCATCAAGCATATCAACATCAATCCCACTATCATTTTCATCCATTGTAAATACTGTATACCGAGCACAAGGTTCTTCAACAGGAACCTGTTTAGTTTCATAGTATCACACTTTTATAGTATAACAATGCATTTGTACTGTTTATTCTACTCACATACACCGGTAAAAAAATGGTGATTACATCATACAAAATTACATACACCCGCCGTTACTAAAAACCAGTGTTATCAGTTTCCCATATTAAGCATATCCTTGACGACTATGAGATGTGTCTTTCTCAAGCTGTGACTATGCAATACTTTTGTTCCTTTTCCAGGTTCGATTCGAATGCATGTCTTAAGACAATCCTCATAGAGACAATCGTTTTGACAGTTGCTTGATATGAGCTTGAGCAATGTCTATGGTATACTGGGATACCTGAATAAGACCATCTTGACCAAGAATTGTCTTAATATGAGTCTATGACTTCACCCTTAAATTGCACTTAAATTCATATGTGACCACGTGTTGTTATTGCAATTTCACCCACGTTGATGGGCTAGTGTTCAGCAACTTTGTAAGCTTTCTCCAATCGGAGATGCATTAGAATTACCAAATAAATCTTTGCAGTGAAGCAGTATTTCCACGTGTGATTTATTTTTGGTTCGCCGCATGGCACTTAAGATACGGGCCTTCTCCCGCGAATTTTCGTAAACTTGCAATTGTGTAATAATTATGTTTAAATTGTCACGAGTTAGTATTACAGGTAACAGTGCTTCGTAGGGGCATATGGGCACGTAGGGAACTGCATCACATGTAAGGGAAATATTCAAATATTATTATTATTGTTGGAGGAGACATCAACTGCAACAGAAGGATTTCGCCATGGTCGTTGGCCGAACGACCCCGGGGGAACGAGTCAGCTGTCCGACTTCACGATATTGTCGGCCTGACGGTGTCTGGCGCTCTGGGTAATATTTCCACAAATTTCAAAATGACGTTCACCGCCTAGCCTATGTCGTTTTCGACCAGCCCAATCCTCGCCAATTATCTACAATAAAATGTCCCTCATCTGTTCTCAGAGGATGGCCAAACATCCTGGCAATTAAATAAACGTGACAGAAAAGATTTTGGAGCAAAACCTACACTATCTCGGTACAGTTCAGACATGTTTCAAACCACGGCTATGGTTCAGACTATAAATATTTTAATTTGGCTACTTTTTCTTGCTCTCAATCTTACTGGTCCTGTACTCCCTCACGTGAAGAGCTGAAATGTCATGCTCTTTGTGAGAAAAATAGTAGTGCAGCTGTAACCTGAACAAAGTAGTTAAAAGTCGAACTGCCATAAAATAAAACACTTCCATATAAAGCGAACGCTCAAAATGTAAAAGCGTATATATTGAGCAGGAAAAGAGCAGAAGTAGTAGAAAGCTCAGTTCGACGGAACAAACCTTTTGCTCTCGGTCTGTACGGAACTTACCCGTACCCATGCCGACTGCCGCGTGTAACGCGTTATTTTGAATTCAAATTTTTTTTGTGTGCATGCGTGTTACTTACCTTCTTTGGACTTTGCAGTACCTGTTTAATTTGTCACGTGTGTTATAGATTACTCTTGGTAAAAACACAAAACAATAACTCATTATTGGGGATTCCGTGGTTAACGGTTTATTATGTTCCTTTGATACTGCTGAGGGAACTGTGGTTATTTTAGGTTATGTACATACACAATTTATTATTTTCTCGTAATTTGATTGTAATTTAACTTTCCCTCTCCATGATGTTATAAGTAGGGAGGATATTTTAAAGTCATTAACTGGCTCTCTACAAAGTACGGGAAACGCTTCGGAATAAGAAGAATTTAACAGGAGTAATAAACTAAGTTTTGTACAAAATACAATGTTGAGAGTTTCAGAGCTGTTTAAAAAAACACTGAACAAAAGAGTGAGATGTATGTCAGCTTTTAAGTCAGTGGATATCTCTCCAGAAGTGTCTTCAGCCCTCCAGAATAATTATCCTGTACTAGCTCTGGAGTCAACAATCATAACCCATGGCATGCCATATCCAGAGAATCTACAGATGGCTATGGATGTAGAGAAAGTTGTCAGAGAGCAAGTAAGTTCTTTAGTATGTTGGAAAGTTCATTGTGAATATAATTTTTTTTCGCAAATGCTAATGATAGTTTATAAATAGTTTGTATGCATATAGAAATAACAATTTTAGAGCTAATGCATTATATGATATTGACAATAAAGAAAGAACTGGCATTACAGTATTTGCAGTACATATTACAAAATGTGTTGGTGGTGATGACTATGAAGATTAGGGAAATTGTGGGGTAAAACACTTAAAATGTATATAAATTACATGCCATTTTGCTTCCTTAACCATGTTAAATGCAAAAAAATTCTAACGTAACATAACTTCACAATATGTAATTATAAGCAGGGGGGTGGGAGTGCCGACACGAGATAGTGTACTATAGAAAGTTTAATTAATAAGCTCGCATTGGTTCATTAACCACTTGTGATTCACCTATAGTGAAGTTAGGTTTAATTTGGTTAGGTTTTCTGCAATTTACATTTCTGGTAGTAGTAGTATGTCTTTAATTCTCACTTGTCACATGCAATACTACACAGTACAATTAACTACACATACTTATGATGAAAAAACAATAGTATTAATTATATTACTCAGCCATGTAAGCAGTGAATATAGCTCCTTGGTTATTTAGCCCTATAGCTGATAGCTCACATACTGTATTGGACACTTAAACACCTATTTAATTTGTGTGAACTCAGAAACGTTTCTTTCTGCATAATAATATCATCTTAACACTTCACATGGACAGAATTGCAAAGAAACAGTTGATGCTATGTTTCTTTTATTTTTAAAGGGCGTATTTATATTTTCAGTTTTCATTTACGTAAACAGTAAATTGATCATGGTAGTTCGGGTAGCCACCATGTTAAGTACCCAAACTTAAATAACTAAAGCTTTCACTAAATTAATGTTTTAATTTACTGAAGTGTTTTTGAAGGGTCTTTTGTATACAAAATGTCTTGTGTAATTTTTGTATTATTTTACATTTCTATTGCAAGTCCATCCAGGCTTTTCCAAGTGATATTAATTTTCCCTGACACGCATAGCAACAAAGACACTGGACAATTAAAAGAAATAATAACGTATCAGAATTAACACCTTAATACCTCCCAGTGTTTTGCTATGTTGTATTCAGTTTTAATGTACTTGTTTGTAAGATATGTGTAACAGCTTCTCCCCTCACGGAGCTGGCGGGAGATCTCTGCTTGGTAACCGGATCTCAGTCTAATTCGGTTCAGCGGGTCTAGGAGAGTGCATGCATCGCGGGGGAATATCATTCATTGCCTTTGTCTGATCATTAAGTACAATAGTAAGTGATTTTCTACCGGAACATTTAATTTTTCTTTTTTCTCCTCTGTACCACACTCTCATCTCTGTAGACTCGCGCCCCGGAGAGTTCACTGCTGTAATCAGTTCACATGCTAACGAGTGTTTTTTGCAGTGTCGGCCGATGACTGGCCTTGTGCGCCATGCCCGCTTCATTCGAGGGATTGTGTGTAGTTGATTGTATGTTTCTCTTTCAATCAATGTACATAATTAATGTATCTCTCATCTTAATTCATTTTAACTTTAATTTTCCTTGGATCCGCCCACTTCAGTGTGTTAAGTCCACGTGCTCATTCATGTAATGTAAAGGCATCAGTTAATTTTTATGTACTTTATTCGTAAACGTGAGCTGCAAGAAGGATATGCCATGCGGCTGTCGACCAACTACCACCCTGAGAACCAGAGTACACGTGTTCACCCATGATATAGATGAGCTGGCGCCCTACCGGAACTTACAACTTTTCTCTGATAACTTGTCATGCCTCTAGGTTTCTCTCAAACAAGGCATCCCTCGCCTCTCGCAAGCTACCAAGCCACGTTAATTTAATGATATTCTGACACTACTTGATTACCGTGGTTTATACCTGTATAACCTTAGTGCTTCTGCATAAATATACGCTGTGAATCAGTTTATTAATTTAAGAGTTTGGTTTCCAAAGGTATTCTTGCATTTATCACAATTTAGCATCCCAATAGAAATATATTGGACATGCATTTTACATGTTTTATCTCGTAAACACCCCGATCGTAATAGTCCTCCTCACAGTCACATTTCATGGTATGTAGGCTACTGCAAATTACATGAAGCCCCAATGAAATATCTATTAAGTCTGATTAGTAATGATCACACACACCATTTGTAGGTATTATTTTCCCATTTTTTGTTTTGGAAAAGCCCCAATTGTGAATAATTATCGTATCAAGTGGTGTACTTGGAAGTTTACTGCCCTATACTCAGTTGGGGTTATTGTAATATACTTGAGCCCATTTATTCAAGTTCATTACACGCCTACCCATTTAGATATTAAATTATACATTTGAGGTGTATTGCAAACTGTGCAATTAACAAATCATAGTTTTTGGTAATTCAGTCAGTTTAACACATTGGAGAGGCAGGTGACTCACAGATGATAGTACAAAGGTTAGATAAAATGCAAAATAATACCAAACAGTAGGCTCCTACTACAAAATGGCAAAGCATTTTGATGATTGATATTTTTCTTTGAAACAACTGGTTTCTTTTTTGACATATGGCAGGGTGTGTGAATCACATCAAACTGTTGTAAAAAAGCTTTATTAAAAGCAAAATAAAATTCTAAAAATTGACAACAGGTTGGCTAAGCAAACATGTGTAACTTGTTCCAGAGAACATATTGTCATGAATAGTGGCAAGTTTTCAGTAGTAATGTTTTCAGGGTGCAGTCCCAGCCACGGTTGCAATTTTGGGTGGCAAAATCAAGGTTGGTCTCACTGAAACCATGATGTCAATATTGGCTGCAGAGAAAGTATCAGCAGTTAAGACTTCCAGAAGAGACTTTCCATACGTTCTTAGCAAGGTTAGTCAATGTAATGGTATTACTTCTAGCTCTAAAATTTTATTTACTTAAATTTGAATTTTATATAACTTATAGTGGCTGTGTCACATACTGTCTATCTTATATAAGCTGGCAAGATTTTGACAGTCAGTGAGTGGCAACTTGACAAATACGAAACAAACAAAGTGCAGTTTACAAAATTGTGTATCAGTTGTACGAACGAACAAAAGTTATTATTAGGTTGGCTATTCTTAGTGTGCTGGCAACGTACGTGAGACATGTACAAAATATGCGATAGTAAAGAGTTCCTAGATTAATTAATATATTTTATTTTACGTGGTCACAAAACAGCAGTTGTAAGTGTTGCAAACTAATCTTCATGCTAAAGTAGTAATGTATAGGTCTTAAAAGTGAAATCGCAATAAGAAGATTCATAGCCAAATGAAACGCGACTTCAAAACTTAGATCTTTTCAAGTCGTATTCCAACTGTCTGTCCATGCTGTCCATATGTGCTAGATATTGATTCCAAAAGCCTACAGAAATATTTCCTGGTAATATTGAATTATTTTTTCAAATAACTTGACGAAATATATTTCAAATTCGTGTCGTTTCAAGACAGTAATAGGAGAAAAGTCAATTTTTAAAAAGCAGTATCTAGAGGCAGCAAACGTGCTGCTATCTGTTGGAACCGTGCACGGCTCACATGCTTTACAGTGTCGTGAATGCCATCTGTGGGCTCTTTCTCGAACCTAACCAGCTATAAAGCTGAGATGAATATATTTTGTATGTAAAATAAATTTACAAACAGCTATCAATAGTTTTAGTTTGCCGCGAGCTCTGCGTAATTTTTAAAGTAACATATATTTGTACAGCAATTTGGATTACTAGTAATTTCTATTGGGCCATTAATTGTCCGTCTATGTCTTAAACTCGCCATGTTTTTTTCCCGGGAACCCATGTCCTTGTTTTCGCGCAGCCTCCAATTGACGCACCAGCTGATGGCGAAAGGATACATAAACTAAAAGTAAACATTCGTTGAACTGTCAAAACCTTGCCATCTTATATGAGACAGACAATAATGTTAGCCTGCAATTGCCTTCATTGCGTTGAAAATATAGACCCACTTTAGAACAATTATGATGCCTATATTGTGAGTAAGGGCATTTCGCTGCCATGTGTCCCTTACTGCCGCAGCAATAACATTCCCTCTAACCAAAATTAATTTGTTAGACCTCCACTCCTGGAGGCAGTTTCTTTTGCTCCCATACTTTGCACACTTTCTTTGATACCAACTGAGGAACCTGGAAAAGTTGTCTGCAGTATGTGGAGTTAGGGAACACAAAACCGAGGAGCTGGAATTGGGGTACAGGGTGAGTGATAACGATCAAATGACATTCTCGACTTGTTAATTGTGGAGCAACAGGTGGTGGCTACCGTGGGTTACCATATATCGGTGATGGTAGATGGCAGACCACTGACAATGAAAGTGGATACGGGAATGGCAGTTACTTTGATGTCTAGCAAAACATATCAAGGAAATTGTCCAGACCAGCAGGTTATGAAAATCGGACCTCAAGCTGAGAACGTATTTTGGGGACTACTTGCTTGTGAAGGTGGGAGTAAACGTGGTGGTGTTGTATAAGGAACAGAAGAAGCAACTGCCACTATTGATGGTAGACTCTGGACAACAGCAATTTCTTTCATTATTAGGAAGGGATTGGCTTGGACACATCTGCCTGGATTGGAACAGTATAAGTGTGATGTCAGTGGACCAGGGGCAGAATGGAGCAGATACAGAAGGAGAGGGGACAAAGGATAGAGTGTTAAAAAGGCTACTGTGTAAGTATGCAGAGATATTCAATGGGACATATGGGAAAATCATAACAATTTGTGGCCAACTGTACACTACTCTTCCTCAAGGTAAGGATGGTACCTTATGCACTCAAAGAGAACGTGGAGCAGTAGCTGCAGCACTTGGAACAGCAACAACTCCTGGAAAAGGGTACGTACAGTAATTGGGGAAGCCCCTGGTAGTGGTACCTAAAGTGAATGGCGAGGTAAGATGTGCTGATTTTAAGGCTACTGTAAACCCTAGAATAGAGTTAGCATGCCGGCCACTTCCGTGTACAGATTAAATTTTTGCATCTTTGGGGAATGATAAGGTGTTTTATGTACTGGACTTGTCAAATACTTACCAGCAGCTGGTTGTGGGGAAAGAGTCGCAAGAGTTGGTGACTGTAAATACCCGTAAGGTTCTGTACTGATATCAAAGAATGTTTTTTGGTTGTTGAGTGCTCTGGTTATATTTCAAGCAGTGATTGAACAGATTTTACATTGAATTTTGGCAGTAGTGGCTTACTTGGATGATATCCTCATTACCAGGTGTTCAGTAGGGGAATGTGCAAGGAAATTGGACTCGGTGCTGCAGAGGTTGCAGGAACATGGGGTGAGAGCCGGAAAAGAGAAGTGCTATTTCCTAGAAAGGGTCAAATTTTTGAGGTACGTCATCAATGGTGATGGCCTTTTGCCTACCAAAGACCTACAAGAGGCAATAAAGGAGGTTCCAGCACCAACTACAGTAACAAAGATAAATTCTTATTATTTGGGATTGATAAATTTCTATGCTAGATTTGTTCCAGGTCTGTCGGGCAAGCTGAAACCTCTATATAATTTTTTGGCACAAGGAGCTTCATGGAAATGGGACACACAGTGTCAGCAATTAGGTATTTGACCAAAGTAAGGGCTGGATTCTCCAGGCTCCAGTACTAGTGGTTTTTGACCCCCGGAAACCACTCATAGTAGCAAGTGATGCCTCGTAGTATGGAGTGGGAGTGATGTTGCACAGGATGCCAATGGCGCAGAGGGGCCTTATTTTCTTTGCATCAAAAACATTATCCAAAGCAGAGCAGGGATTTTGTCAATTCCAGAGGGAGGCCTTGAGCACTATCTTTGCTGTGCAGAAGTTCCACAAATACCTATATAGTAACCATTTTGAAAACAGTGAAAAACTATGCTAGGTATAGATGGCCAAACCACGTTAATGAGCCCAGCATCAAACCTTACGCAAGCAGGAAGGGTGAGTTGGCAGTGGAAGAAAACTGTGCTGTAGGCGGACAGGGTAGTAATTCCACAAGTATTAATAGAAATGGTGTTGTAAATTTTGCACGAGGGTCATCCGGGGGTAGTTTGGATGACAATGCTGGGAGAAGTTGTGTTTGGTGGCCTGGAATTGACAACGAGATTGAGGACACTGTGAAGAGGTGTGCAACTTGTTAGTTGTCTAGACATAACTTGGCTCAGAGGGTATGGCTGGACTGTTCTCAAGTGGGAGAGCGGATACATGTCGATTTTGCGGAAAAGGAAGGGAAAAAGCTATTGACCTTGGTGGGTGCCTATTCTAAATGGGTGGAGGTATGGCCAACGCAGAGCACAACGGCCGAGAAGACAATTTAAAAGCTGCAAACAACTTTTGCGGAATATGGTTTACCCGAAAGGCTGTTGGCCGATAATGGGCCGCAGTTTCCGTCAGAAGAATTTGAGTAGTTGTGAGATAAATGCGATCACGCTGCAGCTGACTCCACCTTTTCACCTACAATCCAATTGGGCATCGGAGGGAACTGTGCAGTCACTGAAGACTGCACTCTTGAAGCAGGCAGTGGAAAGTGGTCTAACAGAAAGGGGGGCACCATCCCTGCAACATACCATCAATAAGTGGTTGTTTGCATACCAAAATACACCACACACGGTGACTAGGAAAACCCCAGCAGAAATGTTTTCGATTAGGAAACCACGTACGAGGTTGCTGTTTGTGAAACCAAACCTTCCTGAATATCATGAAAAGGCAAGCAAACATACAGTGTGTCAAGAAGAACGATTCAATGTGAGGAATCCACTATTGGAGAAGTGTGTGTGTGGGGAACAGGCAAGATGGCTACAAGGGTGTATTGTAGAAGTGGTGAGGCCGGTGACGTACAAGTTTAAGGTTGGGGAGTCATAAGATTTGTCATCTAGATCACTTAACGAACGCAAGAGTCACCTGCAAGAGGGGGTGTCCTTGGGTGAACAGAGGAACTCACTAGTACTTCACCTGGCCAAAAGGGAGAGTGGAGTCACAAGTTTTCAAGGGAGACATGAGCAACATCAAGAGTCAGAGCAGCATCAGCACTAGATTGGCCTGTGACAGGAACGGAATCTATGGTCAGAGCAGCATCAGCAGCAGAGCGGCCAGTAATTGGAGCAAGGTCAAAAGGCAGGTCAATATCAACACTAAAGGAACCTGCAATAGGAGCAGAGTCAAGAGCTGGAGCAACATCTGCACCAGAGCAGATACTATTCACACAGTTTCTTCTGATTAATAAGACTTCAATTTTAACACAATTTTAAGTCAAACGTTTGTGTAGATTGGAAAGTAGTTAATTTTCCTATTTGCAAGTGTATTATTTTGCGAGTGTCTTCATACAAATTTATGAAATTTTTTTGTCTTTTTATATATGTTGGAAGTACTATACGTTATGTATGATCTGATCCTGTTGGGAATTTTCTTGAATGATGATGTTTGATGTGGTTTAGAATTCACATTTGATTACTTGCTTGCATTTGAAGCAAATTTCTGTTATATTGCATTAAATTTTTCAAGGGTTAAAGTATTTTCCTCATGTTGATTAACTTACAAAGTGTTGCTGCTTTTTGGCATCACTACTGACGCATGACACATTCCTGCACTTACGGGAAGCACACTCTGCATGAACCACTTTGCCCCATCTTGAGCCAGAATCACCTAATGGGCAAGTCACCTCCAAATGAAAGTGGTAATGGAGTTGAGACACGTGGGCCACCAAAGTTGACAGAGCCTCAATGTAACCATTAACCATGTGATTTCAGCTTTTACAGTTCGTCACGTCTTTGAAGCAGTCACATCAACTTAAACAGAGCCTCCTTGATGAAGCGACCGTTTCCACTTTGCTTCTCCCGCTAAAAAGACAGCACACGGTTCAAACTTTGCGCCGCTGAAGGGTAACGAGCCGCCGAGCAGAAAGTCATGACCTCCACGAGCACATGAGATGAGGACAAGATATGTCATTGCCTCGTGCCAAGTGCCACTACAGAAAGGATCCAAGAACCCATATGTGACATCAGAAGCTTCACCCCCGATGGGCAGGGATAATTCTCCCGCACCCATCTGAGAACCACCAAGCTGGGAAATTTAGTATAAAAGGAATTCCAGCGCAGACCTCAGAAATGATTCTGCTGCACCACTTGGCTGAGAAGGTCGAGGATGCTAGCACAGGGCAGAGTCCCTCACCCGCACCGGTGACTGTGGATGAATCTGGGGTTGTTAACGATGCCAACCAGCTCCGGAGGACTACCACATACCAGAGGGCCTTCAACTTCTTCTGCCATCTCCAGCAACATGGAGGACCGTCACCATTCAGAGGCTTCGGCCTCCGCCTACAGCTCCAGAAGTCATCAACGTAACCCCTTCCCCTCCATCTACTTATTCAATTTTCTTCCTTCCTCTTTACCTTCCAGGTATTGTAGGTCATGGCGATGGCATCCCCTCTGTACTCCCTTTAAGGCCCTGGCCCGGCCACATCTTCACCACTTGGGTGGAGAACCCCCTTTTTTGCAAATTAAACAGTTAGGTCCCTTCAGGACAAACCTCCATAAGTCAATTAGGAATTATAACTAGCTGCTCTATTTGTTGAATTAATTTCTTATCTACCACTTCTACCACTTCTTACCACATGTCACATTGATATTGTGTTCCGTGTAGCTTCTTCTGGAATTAACGTAATAACTTCTGTATAATCAATTTTAAATATTTATATTTTATTGATGTCATGTAGGAGAGTGTGGACCCACTTCGACAATCTTTTAAATACGTATTTTAATATATATATATATATATATATATTTGCAATTAATGTTAATGTTTTCCTTTCTTAGCTTTTAATAGACATCCTTTGTTGACCTTTTAGGATTTTATGTAAATGGAGTTTGCATTGCTCATGTAAGATAAAGCAGACTATGCAAACTACCGTTGTACAGCAATTACACACACCTTTAAGATGCAAACTGAGATCTGTCTGCGAAATACTGTGTAGCTCTCTGGTAAATCTTTGGAAGCGCCTGAATGCACTAGGTACTCTCGTTCCATTCCTACTCTGCCACCTGGAGAATGGCCAGGCCAGGATGAGAGAACTGTCTGATCTACTTGACCCTCAGTGGAAAACTCACCTAAAAGCCACTGGCTATCAACGTAAGGATCCTATGCCTCATAGTTCCATCCATAGATGGAGAATGGCTGGACGTGGTGCTACAGGGTGGATTTTATGTGATAATACCAGTACTTTTAAAAGTACACTATAGGGCGACAGCTTTTACCTGGCTTCGCTTTACGATTTTCTTATTTTTATTACTCTCTAATTCGGCCTTATGCTATGTTCACACAAAAGTGGACAGAAGTACAATCTCAAAGAAACTTTAAAGAAATTGGAGGCAGAGATATCTAACACAACTATTCCGTAGTTAATAGAGGTTGGTCCACTATTCACATCTCCTACCAGAGCAGCAAGTAGAATACCATTGGAACATCTACTGGTAATTCACTTCATCGTAGCTATCCTGGGACTTGATCCCACCCTTTTACCATACTCTTTCACCGCAACCCCTCCACACCTACCCCAGGAACCTACGAGCAGCACGAGCACCACTTCTCTGCAAACTGTGTCGGCCGCTGTACCACTGCCGGCTGCAGCATGGAGCCAGCCGGAGAGAAGGTAGGTGCTGCCGCCTCGTGAACAGTAGGTAAAACGTTGGAGGGTGACACTGCCTGTATCTCTTAATTTCGTTCCTGCTCGTAAGCCAACCAGGCCTATCCTATATTTAGGCACCCTGCCTAAGTGAGAGTTGGACCCTTTGGGTACGATCACCGCGTCTTTGGCATTGCATTATTTAAGGCCACCTCCGTCACTAAGGTACGATCTGCATACCGCAGAACTTTGGATGTAAAATGTATCATAGTGGTGGCAATCTCCGAACCGCCGACCAATCAGAATGCTCACAAGTCTTCCAATCAGTAACTCTGTTCTTCCAACGTGGGGAATCCGACCTGCAGCTGAGCAAGCTAAGGGGCTTGTGTGCAATTCCCGTTGACGTCAGAACTTACCATTGCACCTCGCTCTAACTTTAGTGACGCCACAAATAACTTGAGTTTTTGAGGTTTCAACCCTCAAATTCCACCCATACTGGAGTTAGAATTGTGTCTAACCCTTTCACGTGCAACTGATTTCCTGCCAAGGTGGCTTAAAAATCTTCATTACACATCAGCTAGCCGCAGTGAGCATAGAGAAAATATGTGGCGTATAGACAATTCTTCTTTGCATTACACACATGTCTGACAAGCAAATCTACGTACATTAAGATATTTTAATATGTATCTCTTTTCACAACAAATATTTAATTTAATTATTTTCACACACTTTAAACTATTATTACCTCACAGTATAATCTTATAAGTATGTTTCTTTGAGGAGACAGACTAATAGGTAGCAGGTATTCCATTTGTTGGCTCTGAGAGCCTCAGTAGTGTGCTCACCCAATGTATAGAAACAAAGAGAATGATGGTGCATGTCAGAATCGTGTTTAATGGTTTGTCAAAGAGTGGAGTGGAAATGTTTTGGGGGCAGTTAACATTGGGGTCTTGAGAGCCAGTGAGGGTGAAGTGAGGTGAGTACATATTGAGCAGTACCAGAATGCAAGGGCGGAGGAAATGGGAGATCCCCAAGAAAACCTGCCAACCAGTGGCATTGTCCAGCTCAATTCCCACGTGCAAAAATCTGGGAGTGATCCCATGGGAAATCATCTTGGTGATTGTTCATTAGTGTCTGCATAAGTCTAAATGTTTCTAACTGGAAAGACAATACAATTATTTACCTCTTCCTCATTCTGTTGCATCTCCATTTCGTTCATTCCATGATATTCTTTTGGCAAATGGTGAAACTAATGTGCAGACTTCAATTAATGAACAATTATGTTGTCATTATTTCTGGTGGAAACCAATTTGATTTACAGTGGCCCATCAGTTTTGATTTAACTAGGAGTTTTTGTGATATTGCTCTTTATTTTGCAAATGGTTGAGAGCTAATTAAGTGTTTTTAGTATTTTTGATGTTACAGTTAACATACAACCTTTGTAGGACAAATACCATGGTTAAACTGCTCCAGCACACAAAAAAAAAACTGTATAATGAAACAAAAGTAGAGTTGCTTGTAACACAGTCATTGTGCAATTCAGGAAGTACGTAGCTTTGATATTAACTTCTTAGACTTGCCTTTCAGTAATAACTCCAGTCAACGTTTTACTCAATCTAGAATAGACTAACATGCATTGACTTGGTTATAGATTGCACAGTGGTTTTGCCTGTTACCAGTGGTATAAAAAATTGCTGACTATTTAGCATACATATACAGCAACATGTGTTGTTGATTCAGGGTGAATGAGGTACGCTACAACCACTACACATCATTTTGTTTATCGTACATTATTTTAGGGTGAGCATATTGATTTTGTTTGTTTTCGGCAACTCATATTTAACTAATAACTATGAGAAAAACTATATTTTTCAACAGCATTTTGTATGATGAGTTTTGTCCCAGCTACCATATATTGTATTTGTATTTTGTTTAATATCTTGAGGAATAACTTTTCATTTTAAACCAAATATTTTGATTGATTTACTCACAAACCCAAGTGTCATATTTTTTAAATTAAATATTGGGAATTTTTTTTTTTCTTTTCTTTTCTATATACCTGTGATGAGAGATACATTCTTTTTGCATTTCTCATAAAGCATTAACATACATGTTATCAGCATAGGGTCACTATCAGCTGTTAAACTGATACTGTAAACACAGTGTTACATATATTCCTTCACTAGGGGGGGGAGGGGGGATCCTTGCTTACATTGTTCTTAGGCATGGTCTCGGCTTGCAATAAACAGTGCCTCAATAATGTTATTTTTTAATATTCTGCCATCATTAACCAACTGGTTTGTTGCAGGGACTGAATGGAGGTACTACAGTTTCAGGCACTATCCTTGTGGCACATCTGGTTGGGATACATGTTTTTGCCACAGGTAACTGTCATGGTTTTCCTAAGAAAAAGAAATTGGATTATTTTCATGCAATAATTGGCTACTTGTGTACACTTTTTAGATTCAGCAATTCATAATTATTTATATAGGGGGAGACAGTAAACATGGTCACAAAGTTAAAATTATAATTTCTCAGGAAAATGTCAGCACATATAGTGCAACATAAAATTTTAGAAGTTTTGTATTTGTCTCTAACACATTCAGCAGAATTTGTGAGATTAACTTGGTTTTAAATTACGTTAACTTGGTTTTAAATTTTTTTTCAGTGCATAAGTTTCTTGTATGACAATGTTGTTTTTTCTAACTTCACATTTCTATGTGGTGTAAACTTTCTCTTCAGAATAAATGCTCAATGATTGGCATTTTGAGGGAATGGGTGGTTTTGCAGCTGCAGATACTGATGGTAATTATTAATTTAATTGTCTTGTACATTCCTTGTCAATATTCTAAATTTCAGCATTAATGCTCTAGCAATTTTTTTTCCGGCGAACCCCCAAATCCTGCTACACCAGCGTGAGCACCTTCACAGTTCTGTGTGCCCTCCGGCATGCATATTAATGGCTAAGTCGGTTGGAGAATGGGATGTATCTCAGGGAAAGCTCTATACGCCTTAGATCTGGTTTATTTAAAAATTGGGCGCATGCATCGCTGCTATAGCAGGGTTGTCTGGTGCCATGGTCGCAATTGTTGTCATGGACACACCCCGAAAGAAGAAGGGTCTAGATGAAGAGCATAGCAAACCAGGCAAAGCGGAGAGGGCCTGGAAAAACTATGCGAAAGTCGCGGAGGATAAAAATAATTTCCTTTGGCTGGATTAGGGCTGAAGAAAGTAGGGTAGTTGTTAGTTAGCGAAGATAGACTTTGTGAGTTTGATGTAGGGTGAAATGAAATGAGGTCGTAGCTGATTGATAACCAGGGTCGCGCTTTGCGGCCCTGGTGGTGGGGGACAGAACTGAGTCACAGCCATCTCTCTGTAACACAAGAAAAGTGTTAGTATGTTACAGACATAAGAGGGAAACTTATAGTTGGAGGTAATATTACTATCACCTTGCCTTCGACCTCGCATGTAGCTGAGTGTGGGTGTGTGTTAGTGTGTGTTGTTGAAGATGCAGTGAATGTTAGTGTAGGTGTGCTACTCCACAACCCTCACCAGCTGCTGCAGAAAGCACACTGTGCCACAGCCTCCTCAGTTGTTGCTGGTAAACTGCCAAGAGACCGCCTTGGAATCGGCAGTGACGACTGTTCTGTAGCATTGAAATATGTTTTGAATGTCAATTCCCTTTAAATGTCCAATTGTATTATCGCACAATGTTATAGGCTATTCATGGTTCAGTGGGCACTTTTTGAAGCCCTTGCATTTGGAACAGTAGTCTATAAATATATTTTGTTGTAGTTTTAGAAATTAACTTTAGAGTCCGCTGAAATATATACACGTGTTTGTTACTTACATAGCCATATTTATTTTAAAAAGTGGTGGAATGATAAAAAATGCTAAATGTAACTAGGGCCTCAAAAGCTTTCACTTTACCAAGAACAGCTTATAATGATCATTATAATTATTATTATTTCATCTAACAATTGGAAAGTACATTTATGAAAATAGCTACCTGCAATGTAAATGTGTAAATCTCATTCTTTCAATTATAAAACGTTTTCTATTATATCTTTTTGAGTTGATCATTCAGCATCAAATTACTCTATTAATGAAACAAAATTCTCAAGTTTCAGTATTGTAAATAGTTCCAAATGTGCAGGCTACCTATAGCAATTTGGCAGATATGTCAGTACTACAGGGCTGCTGAAGCTGATATCTTGATTCCTGTATATAAAATCCTGAAATCATTGGGTCAAATCCTGTAAAATCCTTGGAATTAAAAAAATTGCAAATTACAGAAAAAAATTGGATAAGAAAGATGTTTACATATTTAATGTAGTTTTTTTGGTTTGGAATGCACAAACCATGGTAATTATTTTCTCCACTCACACTTACACTATCGTTTATACCTCTGTATCGGTGATAATTTTCGTTTCCTCACCATTGTAATGTCAATGCCAAATGCAAAACACAGTCACCGAATTAGGATTGCATTCATAAAAAATGCAATTCTCCCCAATGGTTCTTTTCAATAATGGCCTTGGCCTTTGCACTTGATCATACAGCCAGGAACATAAATATGCAGATAACTGTATACCCGTCCCGGTGAATAATTAAGCAAAATAATTTGGACATATACAATTGAGTGAAGCAATCGTGTATATCCAAAATATTTAGCTTAATTATTCAGCTTCATTGTAAGAATCTTTTAAACAAATAATGCATAAGTGAAACTGACACATCGCTGTGGGCGCTAGTGTTGTATGTACGTAGCAGCTACTTTGAGCAAAATGCTATAAAAAAATTTTTTTTTGTTAAGTTTGGGTTTGGATTTTTGTATGGAGTTAAAAATCCATAAAAACTGATAAAACCTGTTAAAACGGCAGGCCTGCAGTACTATTATAAAATGTATAGTGTGTGCTTCATCCCACTTTAATGCCAGATCACTGTACAAATAATATATTTTTTAAATCTGTGTAGTCTGTTTGTAAAAGTAAGTCTTACATGGAAAAATACCTCTGTTTTAAACTTTTAATTTCAAAGACTTCTGTCTATATTGTACAGCAGTTCATTTTGTAACGTAAAACGTGGAACACTGAATATGTAAATTTGCTACTCAACAATACAATGTGTGTGCATATATATATATATATATATATATATATATATATATATATATATATATATATATATATATATATATATATATATATATATATATATGAGAGAGGAGCAGAAGAGGTCAAATAAACTTTAATTACATAAACCAAAGTACTGGACACCATTCTGTAAACAGCTGTAATGAAATGTAACAGCTTAGGATAGCGTGCTATACAGTGTAGAGTGTGCACCGTAGCTGCACAGTGTCCTTGCCCAACATTTAATTGCTTTTCTCCCTTCTGCACTTTGTGTGAATCAAAATAGTGTCTGATAATTATTAATGAGAGTACTTCAGTGACTGAATTAAGCAACTTGATGGGATGCAAATTCTCAACACCGTCCAGGTTACAGAACAGTAGGTCAATTCACACACACTCTTGGACTTATTAAACCAGATTAGAGTTGCGTGTACCATTTGTACACAATGTGGTTGATAAACATATGTCACATCGAGTAGAATAATGAAAGTGAACTAGTGTAATATACCGTGAGGGAAGCTAGTAAGCTCATTTATTGTAATAAATGTGCAATGGATCATAGATGGTGACAATAAATTAGAAGAGTTGACGGGAGAAGGATTAAATAAAGGGAAAATTAGAAGATAAGAAAGCAAGGCATGTTATTAACTGTATAACAAATTGTCACATAGAATATGTGAGGGAAGCAGGGTCTGCAGTTTTTGAGAGAAAGAGTGCCATATGAAAATTATTGTTGCAAAAGAAGCCACTGACACTGAAGTACACAACTACTTTACAGGAACATTTTATTAAGTTTGACTACGTATTGTACAACATGGAGGGAATGGGAGCAAAATGGACCAGGATGTTAAAGTCTGCCACCTACTGCTAACCCTACCAGAATGCTATGACATCATCATAACACTGTACTAGAAACAATAGATACAAAACTAACCTTGGACTTTGTTCAGTCTAGACTTTTGAGTGCAGAATTGAAGAAAAACCACATACAAACAGATGTTGAGCATGTGGCAACTACTTCATTTGTGGCAGGAAACAAACCCACAAGAAAATGCTATGGTTCTGATGACCCTTGTCATCTGATTGCTGATTGTCCCAAGGCAGGATATAATGTCAGGTAGAGAAGGGCATAGCGACTGGACCAACAGAAATTCAAGAGGACAAGGTAGATGAAACCATCATGCTAACAGGTAGAACGCAAGTTACACTTGCAATGAAGAAAGTGAGGTTACATTAATTGCTACTACAGGCAAAGAAGAAGCGGTGTTTGTTGATCAAGAAGGGAAGTTACTCGAGACACTGTTTGTCCTTGATTCAGGGTGTACTGATCACCTGGTCATGACAAATTTAAAGGACAGTATGACAGATGTTGAAGATCTGGAAATACCCATCAAGAGGAGAGTTGCTAATGGTGAAGATCTAATAGCGAGCCAAATAGGAACAGTAAAGCTCCAGAAAGATGAACTAAAAATAAAACTAGAAGCACTCTACCTAACCTCAAGCTATATCTATTCTGTCAAGAAGTTGGTGAGTTCAGGAAAAGAAGTGATTTTCAAGGCTAATAGGGCAGAGATAGTGGACAATAGCAGACTGAGAACGATGTGTGGAACATCGGGAAAATTGTACGTTGCTAATTTTTTATTGTGTTAGCCTACAAAGGGAAAGTGTTCACTTGGAGAGGGAGAGGACCTGTGGCATAAAAGACTTGGACATTTGAGCCATAAGGGTTTGAAATGAATGGGATTACCTACGTCAAGTAATGTATATGATGCATGTCGACAGGGAAAGGCAATTAGACAACCTTTTCAAAGTATTGTTTTTCCTAATTCCTCCCGGTTAAAAGAGTTACTGCTCATGGATGTTGGGGGGCCAATGTCCACACAGGTTAGTAATGGTGAGCAATATTGTCAAACCATAACTGATGATTTTTCTCACTTATGTGTAGTATATTTACTCATGACAAATTCTGAAGCTGCAGAAAATTTTGCTAAATTACATTAGACACCTAGAATCTCGCTTTGGAACAAACTGCACCACGAGGGTTAGGTGTGACAACGGAGGAGAGTTTTTGTCTTGGAAACTCAAGGCATTCTGTGCTGAGAAGGGTATCGCGTTGGAGTACACAGCATTCTATTCACCTCAAATGAATGGCACTAGTGAGAGGATGAACAGGATCCTGCTGGATAAGGTTAGGACCATGTTTGCAGAGACAGGCCTACCGAAACACTTGTAGGGTGAAGTGATCCAGATGGCTGCATATCAATTGAATAGGTTCCCTCACAGCTGTATTACGAGGAAATATCCCGGCAGAGATGTATTTAGGTAAAATAGATATATTGAAAGTGGAGATATTTGATGCCAAAGCTTGGATGTTCAAACTGTTGAAGTACGTAAATTATTATAAAAATATCTATATCTCTTTGTCGATTGTATTGTTGACATGAATTCTTTTATTTGATAAACAAACTTGATATGTTTTTATTCTCAATGTTATAAGATGTGCTCCAAGTTGTTCTATTTTAAGAATAAATAATATCTTGCTAATTAGTGTCAATCTTCTAATTTATAATATTACCTGAACACAAACTACTCTAGAGAGACATATTGGACACATGTGAGCTACCTCAATCAGAATGGTGGGATATACACCAAATGGATACAGGATGTGGGAGCCAGTGGCGGACAAAATACATATATCAAGGGATGTGACATTTAGTGAAACAGACATAGTGTTCAAAGACATCCGAAAAGTGGATACACCACAATTTCGGTTGGGTGAAGGGTGTGGGAAGAAAAAAGGAGAGTGTAACACCTTTAAAGGTGACAGTAGATAATAAGGTAGAAGATAAAGAGTTCCGTGGGTTTTAAGAGGATAAAGAACCAGCACTGGGGTTCAAGAGGATGGTGAGGAAACCTAGGCACTTAGAAAGATATGAACTATATGTTACATACTGTTTGATGACGGACAGCGATCCACAATCTTATCAAGAAGTATTCAGTCACCATAGGGACTAGAAGGAAAAAATAAACTACTAAAACTCCAACGTACCCTGTATGGACTTGGAGAGGCCCCATGCTGTTGGAACAAGAGATTCAACCAGTTTGCAGAAGAGAATAGATTAAAGCAATCCAGTGTTGATGTATGTTTATACATCGGAACTGATGTATGGTTAGTAATATGGGTGGACAACAGTTTACTTATCGGTGAGAAGTCAAAGACAGAGGAACTTGCTATATGGCTCAGAGACAAGTTTGGTGCAAAGGACATGGGAGACATACAATGTTTTGTTGGGACAGAGGTGAAAAGAGTGGGCACCAGAGTTGAACTGTGTTAGCATAAATTTATTTAGAAGATGCTGGAGCGGTTTAATGTTGATGAATGTAAAACCTGCCCTACGCCAATGGAAGACCGAATCAAAGCCAGAGACACAGATGTAGTTGTGGATGTTCCGTTTCGAGAACTGGTAGGCAGCTTGTTCTATACATCTCGAATTAGCAGGCCAGATGTAACCTTCGCAACATCATACCTAAACCGATTTCTGGACCACCTGAAATGTTCAGTATGGAATGCAGCAAAGAGAGTACTTTGCTACTTGAAGGGAACAATGGACAGCAACCTGATCTATGTAAGATGCCCAGAAGGGTACAACAAAGTCATTGTCTATGCAGATGCAGACTGGGTAGGTGATAGGACAGATCACAAGAGCATGAGCAGGATGGCATCGTTCCACTGCGGTAACTTAGTGTCCTGGGGCTCGAAAAAAACAGCAGGCTGTAGCTTTGAGCTCAGCAGAAGCAGAGTACATCGCAGGCAGTTTAGCAGCAACTGAACTTCTCTACTTTAAGGGTGTCTTGTCTGAGTTTGTAGGTAGTAAGGGGTATGTAAAATGCAGTTTGCTCATAGACAACTAAGATGCAATACATATGATGAACTATGAGAACACTTAACGTTCTAACATATTGACATCAAGTTTCATTTTTTAAAGGATATTGTAGCTAAACTGCTTATATGTGAGTCAAATATTGCTGATCAACCAAGTTTTGTGAGATCAGGGATAAATTGTGTCTGGAGGAAAAATGCTAATCTTTGTTAATGGGGAGTGCTGCATTTATGAATATTAACAATTCCAAATCTTGTGAATCAGTAGCTGTGAATTGGGTTATTTAGGTTATCATAAGACGTCTATTCCAGAACAGCATTAAATGGACTTAAAATTGAGAGGGAGTGTTAAGGTATTGTGATTATGTCATCACTACAAGTTGGCTATACTGCCAACAAGGTTTTTTTTTTTGTGAAGGGTTGGGGGGGGGGGGCTGCCTGTTTGTGAGTGCTATGATGTATAAAAAGGCAAGATGTACATGTTTTCTGTACACTGGTAGCACTTTGCGACAAATATAGCCTGAATTTATTATATGATTCACAACATAGCACTAGTGAGAAAGCATTTTGTGTTGTTTTGATAATGGGTGCATAAAGTACTCTTCTGTTTTTTATCAATAGCAATTTTTACATAATAAGCAGTTTAGGTTACTTACATTTGTTTATTAGAAAGTATTCCAGCAATTTTCATCCATACGTATTACATTTGCATGTTGCCTATTTTGTAATATGTATGTATGTGACATGTGGTTTAAAGGGTTGTTATTTATAGGTGGTATTGGTGGGGTTCACCGTGGTGCAGAGAGCAGCATGGATGTGAGTGCTGATCTCACTGAATTGGGACGTAACCCTGTTACTGTAGTGTCAAGTGGAGTAAAGTCAATCCTAGACATTGGCAAGACACTTGAGTACCTGGTAAGTAGTAGGGATACTTATTTTCGTTGACGTGTTTCAACTGTTTATCTCATGTATAACTATTTACATAAATACTCTATGTATTATTTTCCCTTAAATTATATTTTACCCATTTACCTACTATATAATATTTTAAACTACTGTATAAATTATTGTAGTATATTACTTAACAAAGTAATTTAATTTATATTGTGACAAGATGTTTACTCTGCTGCCTAGTTTTGTGACCTACTGATTATGATTTTCTCATGCCTTACAAAGTTTTTAATTCTATATTTACTTCTGTACAGAATCTCTCTTGCCTTTAGCTGTATAACTATACCTAATGCAGTTTTATTGTTAAAATAAATATTTCTGTGTGTCATCAAACAACCTTTTGATATTTCTCAATCATGGTGATGGGAAGAAGTAGTTTTTCTGCTCATTGATTCTTTTGCTTTGCAAAGGAAGGTAATAGCAGGGAGGCTAGTGGGCTCCATTGCTGGAGATATATATATATATATATAAAATAATAATAATAATGTACCAAGCAAGATGATGGCACAGCTGTATGATATGACATCATGTGTCAGGTCTAATTTGAAATGGGACTGTAATCCACAGCCTTCCAAAGAGTTGGTAAATGCCAAACCTTGCACTACAAGGGAGTGATACAAGTATTGCTTTTAAAAATGTTAATGTAGACTGCCAGCCAGATGGAGAAAAATGTATTTATTTTAATATAGGTAAAAAAGAAACTTTTGTTTCGTCTACCCTTTTTTTTTTTTTTTTTTTGTGATACCATTGGCTTTATTCAACCCAACAATTAAACTTTATTGTATAGGAGACACAAGGAGTGTGCGTAGCAACACTGGGACGCACAAGAGATTTCCCAGCATTCTACACCCCATGCAGCTCACACCAATCCCCTTACAATGTATCTACAATTTCGGAAGCAGCTGCTCTTGCACACAGCTTGCTCGAACTGGGTTTGAAGTCTGGTCTCTTGTTGGCTGTACCCATACCAGACAACTGTGCCATGGCAGGTAAGCATTGGTTATATTCATGCTCATTTTTTACGAAGAGAGCGATTCATTTTCGTTTCTTTGCTTATCTTGAGAGTGTTGAATATAAGCTGCACCCTACTTTTTGTAGTCATTTTTTTGTAGAAAAATTTGTGGCCTATACACGCGGAAATACGGTATGTGGGTGATTTTCAAGAACAATATTGTGATATACATTATAAATTGTAAGCATAGCTAAAGGATTTTCACTATCCCTCTCATGTCTACTGGGGTTGTATTTCAGTGAAAATTAAGGTATCAGATGAAAGTCATGTGGTGGTAAACCTTAAACATACATTTGTTTGATAATATAAGCATGTTCACTAAGCATGCTAAACTTCCCAGACTATAAAAATGCACCATTCTGAGTTTCTGAGTATTCTGTCCATTTGATAGCTACTGCACTTGTTCAGTATTTGTCTGCAGTTCAATATATCCCTAGCAGATGGTCCAAGTAAGAGCTGCAATCCTCGTTTATAAGGGTTAGTTCTTTATGTGACTCGCTCGTAGGTTTGATATCATGCGATGCCTGGTGTATTTAATTTATATTACCTGGGTTAATATTACATGGTTGTGCTTCTACATTTCTCCTTTGTGCCCATCGGGCTAATCGACGGAGTTGGCTATTTAGTCCTCTACTCGTATGTGGCATTACTAATAATGTCGAAAATATGAGAGACTAGTGACTCGCTGAGACAATTACAAGAAAAAGAGAATAAAAGGTGCACTCTCAATTTACCCAGGGTTACTCAAGCTCTCCTGGGTCCAGTCTTCTGCAGACAAACTGAGGTAATGAGTGTTAATACTGGATGATTGAAAATGGATCTCACTTGAGGCACTGGCACCCTGGACAATACTTAGGTAGTCCCACATCTTATGCATACTATAGCCTTATACAGGCACCAGGACACTCAAACAAATTTGGTTCGTCAGCGCCTACCAGCAAGCGCTTTATTAAAGAGTCAAGTTTAAAAAAAAAATTAATTTAAAAATTACAATTAATTAATTTAATGGTGTGCTAGGGAAAATGAACAACACTAATTTTATAATTTAAATGACCATGTATTTTATTCAGTACATTTGGAAGATACAGGGGGATGCGTAGCTGTATACACAAAAATAATGAATTTAAATTTTAAGTTTGATTTATGGCAGGTGAAGGCAAATCTGCGTAAGTGGTTTAAAAAAATTAAATTCTAATTTCTTATTTGCAATTTGATTTTGAAATTGGGGGTGCCAGTCCAGAAGGGACGATGGCACAACCTGCTACTGTGGAGTTTGAAGGATTGATTTGTGGGTAAGCAGAACAGGCGAGGACATTGAGATACGTCTGACTGCTGAAGGCGTCCTTGGCTGCGGATAGCGTCGTGGGAGACCTTCGGCTTCTTCAGGGTTATCTCCGTGGGCTTCTCCGGCGTAGGAGGCTTAGTGAGTGTATGGCCCTGTTTGAGAGAGGGAGATCTTTTGCAGACTCCTGAACAGGGCGACAGTCACTTTGCTGTCGGCGTTTCTTCTCTTTGCCCGCTTGCCTGTCTGCGTTTCTTCACTTTACCCCGAGATGGAGAGTCTTATACAAACTGGTGCCTTCGACCTTATGGGGGTCAGAGGGCCGACTACTATCTCGAGCTGTGTTTTTGTACTGCCTTGTATACAAAAAAATTTCTGTTTCACAGCTGTCAGAGGGGTGTGCGGAGATGACTAGCCTCACCCTACAAGGGTGGTTTAAATTGGAATTGTGGGTAGCGCCACCATTTCTTATCTCCCTGGCGAGAGGTTGTTAACATATCTATAGCCTCTCTACGAGCCTCGGGCAGCAGTGATGACATTGTGCGAAGGGTGCTGCCCTCCTGCAGCATGCCTTCCAACTAGTATCTCTGGTTCTGGTGTGTCCAAGGTTCGGTGAATAATACAATTTCTCAGGGTTGAGTGGGCAACCGCATGTCGGCTTTTGGATGAGTAGTTCAATTTTAATAATATTCCGCATTTCTGTAATCGTCCGTTGAGCTGGGAGCAACCCTGTTAACACAAGAATTTACTGCTTGCCGGTGTGTGACTTACCCACATGAGATTATTGGCCCGATGATGGGGCAAAGTCGACGAGTATAGTGTGCAGAAGAGTGACATGTGTCAGTTAGAGGCTCTTGAAAGCTGGAGCTGCTGGAGTAAACTGGGTGCTGCCCTCCAGTGGCGAGCTCTGGCACTAGCTCGGCCATTTCTAGAGGATGCAGATGTCTCAGCCAACAGTACAATTTTACGTCGGGGGTTAGGCACTGGTGTGATGGCTTCTTGGGGTTTCTTGGCGAACAGTACAATTTAGGGTCACTTGTCTGTAGCTGCTCTTGACGTGCACCAACGTACCCTGTAGGCACATGTCCTGCAATCGCTGTTGTGTGGTGTAACCTGCCCCTGTATGAGCATTGTGCTCAAAGGTGTAGCAAAGTCGTTGAGTAGAGTGCGCATTGTAAATGTGCAGAAATGTGTCACGTGTCAGGAATTTTGTATTGGGTTGTGCAAGATCTCGAAACTTGAGAAAAATTTCAAGAAATATGGTGTTCTCAAACAGCAACGAAGAAAATTAATTATCTTGAAAAAGCAAGAAACTTTTCATATAAATAAAATGTTTTACCCTACGATAATAAGCAGTTACTGTTATTTGTTTATTGAATACACAAGTGTGTAACGAAGGCACTATATTTCATCTTCAAGGCATTCCACACACTTCTTTAACCAATGTGTCCAACGACAATGTAGGCTTTAATAAAACAAAACTTTTTTTGTGACAGCCAGATTATGGTTGTCCTGCTGTATGTAGCAGGAGATACTGTAATGGACACTGTCTCATTAACCAAACAGTTATTAAAATTAATTCATTGCACAGTGACATAACGATAAATTACGCACTAAAAGGCACTGACCAGGAGGCCTACACCTAACCAACAAACAAATTGTGAACTTGCTGAGTCGTGTGCTGATATAAAAAGTAAATTTCACATCATGATATTAACGCAGACAGATATTTTATAACATAAAGGGAACATCCGTATAAGTAAATCATGTACCCAATTCTTCTTTTCAGAAATGCCAACCCGCAAGTTTACAATAAAAAAACAAAAGCCTTGATATGATGAATGAAAGTTTACTGCCTGCTGTGCAAGCGTAGTTTCAAAAAAAATATCTTTTTAGTAGAAACAAAATTGAATTATTTGTTTGTTTATCACTGTAACTAACCAAATTTAACTATTAACAACCGACAACTTTTTTTTGTGAAAAGCGCATTTCCACTTACTGTGGATCATGTGGCCAATACAACAGGTGTATTTTGAGATTGAATCATCAGCGAATTCGGTAAAACTGGTATTTTGGCACTCGTGGTTACTCTGCTCTTGGTAAGCTCATTTCACTATGGTAAACATGTAAAGGCCATTCATTTGTAAAGTGAGCACTTTTGAAAGCCCTCTCATTTGGAATAATAATCAATAAGTATGCTTTACTTTATCCTTATACGTTAACTTCCAAGTGTGGTGGAACATACACACTGTGTGTATTACTTGCATGGCAATATTTGTTTAAAAAGATGTTTAAAGGATAAAAAAATGGCTGAAAGGAAATAGTAACCAGGCCGTCAAAAGTGCTCACTTTTCTGTGAACAGCCTATACATAACGAACATGTATGCTTCAAAATAAAAGTAGGTATTCATTCTGACGTGGCTCATGTCCATCTGACATTTGAATGTATGTTTAAAATTTAATCATATTCTAGGAAATCACATGATTTTTAAAAATACTAAAGGCTTGTCACAATGTGTTAATTAACTGAAGATTTCTCGTCTCGTTTCTCACAAGAAAAAATTTTTCTTTCTCAAAAATTTCTTGAATACCATATCTTATTCTTGTACAACCCTAATTTTGGATACTTCTGTTGGTAAAGTCAGCATGCTTTGTGACTACTGTAGCCTACTTGGCTGCATGTCAAATGCATGCCTATCATTTGCTCCCAAGAGAGATTTAATGTTTTCACCTTAATGTAGCATTACTCATGCACTGGAAGTAAGCAGCACTAAAGTTCAGCAACAGCCAGAAGAACATAACGTAGTATTGAACCTGCGTAGTATTCTGTATTCCATATCGTAAAATGTTACAATGATCCTTTTCTTGGAAGTCATTAGATAAGGGTTTGTACACTAATAATTTGTAATCACTATTCAGTTTTAAGTCTGTCATAACTGATTTTATTATGAGGATCGAAAACATATTGGGCAACCCCATGTACAGTGCAACCAGTTGGTATATCAGTGAGATGCTTTTAAATGTGAGGTAGCTATACTGGTGTATGACCAGTCACACACTATACAGTATATAATGTCCAGGAAGCAGTTAAATATGTTTTTTCCTTTTTGTTTACATCAGAATTTTAATTAGAATAAATATGTTATGAGTGTGAGCTATTTGAAAATGAGTTGGCGTGTTTGTTCCTGTTGGTGCAGGTGAGGAGATGGAAGCAGCTATTCAGGAGGCCTTGTTGCAGGCAGGCAGGGATGGCATCACTGGGAAGGAAGTTACCCCATACCTCCTCAGTGCAGTTAGTGCATTGACCTCTGGCAGGTCATTGCAATCCAGTATCCTTTGTTGCTCTTTAAGTTAGTGCTCCTTCACAGAACTTACCTAGAAGCCACTTCACATCACAGTCATGTTACCAAAGTGTCGGTGTGCCAAGTGAATATTTAAGGGGGAAGTATCCATGCCACTTTGGTCTTACATATGTATTTTCCTCCATAACGTAATTTTCGGCATCAATATTTAAAAACCCAGCTAGTCAAGGCATAGGAAACATATTAACAGTAGTTTCAAAATCCAACTTATTTTTCTTACATGATTAGTTTCACATATGTATCTGTAATAAAATATTAGGTATCTAATTGTGAAACCCTGTTAAGAAGTTCCCACTTAAGAAGTTTTCCTGCTTAAGAAGTTTAATAATTTTGCATGGTGTCTATACCCACATATGTAATTTGACCCTTTTAAGAAGTTTTCCTGGTTAATAAGCATTATTTTCTCAGTCCCTTCAGAAATGTCTTAAAATTGTTTTTCTGATAATGACAATCCCACATGGAAAAATACAAGTATAATTGAAACTATACAATTTTTTAAAAATTCATTAAGTAGTCCTCTGTCTGTCGTGTTTGCTTTTGATTTTTTTGTGTCTGGTCATAAATTTTCATTAGGAAGTTGTAAGAAAAATTGAATATAGAATGGGTACTACCCCGTTAATATCCAGAATGGTGGTTTGTGTGTAAATCAGTTGCTCAAGGAGTTACTGTAAACTACTATATGAGCTTTGATTGGCAATAAAGTTAAATGATAATTATATGCATTTAATTAAAATTCATATATTTTATTTGATTACCATACTTGAACCTTGACTCTGGATTATATATTGCACTAATGCTGAATAATGCCACAGTTGGGGCCCAAGTTACTGTTGAACTGCACAAACTGTTAAATAGGTAAGACTTGTGTAACAAATTATTTAATACAGTATAATACTCAGTACAAAGTAACCTGCGTGACAGAAAAAAGTGATATTAGTCAGGAAGCCAAGCAAGAGAAGGCAATAGTCATGTTTCCATACAGCCTGTGTTCACCTTTTAACTTGGACACAGACGGGAGTGTGGAAGATTACTTCATGCAGTTAGTTTTCTGATATTAATTTGTAATATCAATATCAAAATTACATATTAAGTGGTTAAACTACTGTGCCAAATGTCAGTAAGATATTTTCATTAAAAACATATGTGAAATATTTTAATACTTGTGCAGATGGAAATCGTTAAGAGTGTATATATTTTTTTGTTAAAACACTATTTACTATTATAACAGTTTAAATTTAAAAAAAAATATGCTTTTGTGTTATGTATGGTTAGTACAATGTACATAGTACATTAATAAAGAATTAAAAACTTAAATAGATTTTTATTGTGAAATTATCCATGTTATAAATTGATGCATGCCAGCATGCTGCACTACAGACACGCGCACTTTACAGCTGACTTCGCCCCATCTGAGCATGCCAAGTCCGGGGCGAAATCAAAATTCATTGGCCGTTGAGACTTGGAAATGTTAATATTAAAAGGCTACATCCATTGGTTAGTCACCAATGAAATTGAACTGCACGTCTGAAATTATGATCTTCCACATACAATCAAGAAAGAACGTACCAGAGCAACACTGACGAAGAAATAATATTAATAATTGAAAATATACTACGCTACCTTGCCTGGCCAAGAAGTTCCAAACAACCCTCAAGATAGCAGCACCCCTGTGACCTTTTGACGTCACGGCCCGCCTGCCTCAGTCCGGGGCGCATGAAAATGTCATCGCCTCCACCAGGGGTGATAAGAAATTGAGTGGCGCTCCCGCAGCAGATAAACCAACCCCTTTGTTGGAAGGCTACGCTACCCCCTGACCCCAGAGAATTGCTGGCACAGGGCGATTTTCGTATAAATAGAAAACCAGCACCATGGCCCAGCAGAGATGCTGGGCTCGCTGGCCTCATAGGTTTGCAAGTTCTACAGTCTGCGGGGGACTCTCTCCTCTCCTCTGAAGCCCGCCCAGGGCTCAACCTCCATCTCAGCAGCCCAAGGCAGGGCTCGAACCTCTACCTCTAGCCAGCAGCTTGAAGAAAGCCACCAGCACTCCAGCCCTAGCTTGGATAAGGCTTCCTTCAGCTGACCGCCCAGGGACAGCTCTCCACGTCGATTGGTAAAACCCACACCTATACCCACTACCCTTACCTCAGTCAACTTCCCTTAACTCTGTGGTAACAGTTCGTTGCTTGATTACATCCTCCTGGATAGAACCCCTGAATGCTCATGCTGTAAATAGCATACTTTAGTTTTATAATTGATTAGGCATTTTCGTAGGAATTAATTTTATTAGATTAATTTTCCCCAGGCTCGCCTTCACCTGTTGATTAGAGAAATTTGTGAATCAATATAATTGTCAGTGTTTTAATATTTAGTTACCTAGCTTTTAGTGTGTACTACATTAGCCGGGTCTCTGCTAAAGTGTTGATTTAAGCGTAATAAAATATTACGTAAAAACTTACCCCTTTTGTGTGTCTGCTACCATAATTTTAATTTTAGATCCTTTGTCATTGTTCTTTATTGCTTTATTAATTTAGTCTTTAATTGCAGTGCTGTGAGTTCAATCAGGTGCGCAATAATTCTAATTAACTTCATGTCTCTACCTGGCTGTGTAGTGTGCTGTATCCCTTAGGAGGTAAGGCGTGATGAAGGCCCAATCCCTGAGATTCCAGGGCGCCCGCCACCGGTAGGAGACACAATGTCTAGTTACTTGGGTTGCCCTTGTGAACGGCAGGTCCGTGGTAGTGACTGCAGATTTCGCCCCGCCCAGGACTGCTCTTCCGCAACCCCTGTTAACAACCTTATTTTAATTTTTTATTTCACTGCTAAATGTGCAAACAGCACGGAGGTACCGGAAGCTCTCAGAGGCGTCGCGAGAGGCATGCCATACTGATACAAGCATTAATATATCAACTAATTAATAATTCAAACCCAAGTACACTGGTATCTAGTGAACCTGAGAGCGACCATATTGAAATCCCCTTGAAGCACTTGCTAGGTTGGTGTAAACCGGACGAAGAATCCGACTCCGAGGAAACCCCCGTCCAACTAACCCCTACACAGACCTCGAATTCTATTACCGACACGCCGAACCCCTCTAATAGATAGAGTATAGTGAAGCTGAGATCTTGCCAGATAATTCGGGTTTGACACCCGAACGCAGAAGTACTGCCCAACATCATGGTTCGAATCCCTGCCAAGGTAGTTCTCAGAACGCACCCGGAACAATCCCTAGCCAACTTTATCCCTGCTCGGCAGCCAACACGGCCGCGGCAGATAAACCCTGTCAGTTCAAGCCAGATCATTTACCACATCACTCGCTCACCTCACGTATCTGATTGAGCATTTCACCCTTATTGGGACAGCTGACCTCCCGTTTATTGACATCCCTTGTGGTACGAAGAATAAGACTGCCTGGAAGGGATAGCTTAATGCACTGACTCGCCCTGGGGTTTGACTCCCCTCTACCTCGTAAAGTCCGAGAAGGCAGTCCGCACCCTAACCACTTGTTGTCCAAGAGGAGCATGCATCAAAATGTAAATTCTGTTAGTACTGTATAACATCTATACACAGCCACACAGTAATCGCTAACAAACACTAATAATGTACTTAATGTGAGAAATGTGGAATCTCATATAAAAAGTTTGACGCGTGCTGCTTATACTACTAATCAGCTACGATTACAACTCATCGCTCTTTACGTGAAGTATACCCGCACTTCAACCTATGTAAGTGTTATCTACTTCAACCATCCACATGAGAGTTGTGCGCACTATCTTTGCACATAAGTTCTCGGCTACTTAAATCTCGTACAAGGTTACGCAACCAGCGGGCATGCCGCTTCCTCCCTCTCCCTGCACTGAGTACCTACAAGCTTCAGCCACTTTGGGCTTGACCGAGCGCCACCGAAGATGCACGAACCAAAGAACGCTGATAAGAGGGTTCCCACCTCCCATGCCTACCTCCATGGCAGAAGGACGTCACATGCCTTCCAGCACCCCGCTGTGGCAGACTATACTTCAGCACTATATGTCAGTGCGCAACAGGGCTCAAGAAGTTATTCTTGTTTCTTCTCTCGTGACATACCGAGCACTGCTTAGTGCTGGGACCTCCAGAGATCTTCCAAGTTTTAATTACGCCCCCAGTGGCTACTTCCAACAATGATGACCAGTCATCCAATGAACAGCGAACATGCTAACACTCGTTAACTTCACTTTGTCTCTTCTAGACACCTGCTTTCTTTAATACAGTTTAGTAGTAAAGTATTTTTCACGTCTAGAACAATCTTTCCCTTTTTAACCTAGGACCAGGTCACCTACACCTGGCTAACGTAGGTAACCTTCAGCACTCCACTATTTGGTAGGAGGTAGCATGAGTCACGTGTTTATTGATTTTTCAATAAATATAATTTTGTTCTCTATCCTTACACTTTTTCATTTACAGAGTATTTTGCTATTTCGCCCATTAGGAACAATTCATGCTGTGCACTGCCGACAGAAACCGAGTATTTTCCTAAACCGAATTAACACACCCATTAGACGGCCGCCTGTTTCTTCCCATCCACCCGAGCACTGGCAGTGCTGGAGGGGAGGAACAGAGAAGCCACAACCACTAGGAATACCTTCATCCAAGGAGGGGTAGCAAGCTCAGGTTATTCCCTTGCTTCAAGCACTGATAGTACTGAAGTGACATAGTCTGAGTCTTGTCATTCAACCTTGCTGAAATCACATCCAGTAGAGGCATTGGTGGTCCAAACTGCTCCCCGTTCTGATCAGCCCGCCAAGCGTGGGGGACCAGTGGAGACTTTTACCGAGCTCGTACCAGCAAGCAGCTACTGGACTGACACTGTTAAATTGTTTCTCGTTAAGGTGCACTACGTGTGTTGTTCAAGCAGCGACACACTATGCCTTTCAACGTAAGGCACGGCAAAAGGCGTAGGGAGCAAAACCTAGCGTTTTTTGCTGCCAAACAATGGTTTGCACTTCCCCCTCCTACGTAGGAAAGACAGGTGGAACAGGACTGCGCCGCCGCACTCAGGTGCCAAGCAGTCGAAACTGCTCCCGTGGTATTTATATATTTTCCACCACATATTCGCACCAGCCAAGAGTATCACCCAGTTCCGAGAGGATTGGTTTACATGACCGAGGCTAGGTACAGCCTGGCCTATCCCAGGTTCTGGAGCTGGGAATCTGTTGCCTGGAACCATCAATACGGCGTGGGGCAACCCAGCGCCCTTTAAGTTGAGACCAGGGGTCGAAACCTCAACTTCATCAGCATCACATAGGTCATCTGAGTAACTCAGCAGCTAACACGTCTCCCCAGCCACTGACAAACCTGTATAAAGCCACGCTATTGGTCTAGCGTACAAATCCTAGGCGATAGTGCCAAGGAGACCCTAACTGGGTATACGTCAAATTGTACTGGCATTTGTTAAAAAAAATTAGAATGCAATAGGAGATAAGTCGTCCCCAATGTATTAGGTCCAGATCAAACTGAAAATGCAATCATATTTCTTCCGTTTATGCAAGTTTGGTATGCTTCAAAGACACACATGTAGCTGAATGGTGGGATTTCCAGTGTACTACTTTTCTAGGCATTCTTATTGTTTGTATTGAAAATGTTCTCTGTAGCTTGAAGCGTTTTAAGCCACCTTGTACAACGATAGAATACCAATTGTACATGAAATAAATAGGTAGTATGGTACTATTTAAGTGGACGGCGTGTGAGGACTGAAACCTCAATACCCAATTCATTAGGAGTCTCACCTAAATGTGTGTCATAGTGGCAAGCCCTGGTGGGTGTTACCTGGTGTCGTACACAAGTCCCTTAGCTAGTTCAAGTATGGGTAGGTTCCACCCACAACGGAAAATATTGGAAACTTTGGCAGTGTTCTGTTTGGCGGACGACTTGGGAATTACAACCCCTACGACAACTTTTTCATTTAATGTTCTGCACTAGGCAGAATGAGCTTTGTTAACAGTGGTGGCCTACAAATAATGTGATGCCAGAGTTGCGGAGATCATACCCTGGGAATCTACTGTCACCTAGGCAATGTGCCGGAATAGAGAGTGGGGCGGGTTGGTTTACAAACGGAAACAAAGTCGAGAGACACTGGGAGCACAACCTTCCAACGCATTACTTGCTGACCATGAGGTGGCGGCACCCTCCTCCTCTCTGGCTGGCTCGATGATGCGGCCATCTGCTGAACATCGGCCAACAGTGATTGCGGAGAAGTAGTGCTCGGACTGCTTGTAGGCTCCTGGGTTATGCGAGGAGGGTCTAATCCCAGGACTGCATTACTGAAGTGTACAATTAATAATTGTTCTAGAGGTGACTGACTGGATACTATAGTAGGTGGTGTAAACAAAGTTTTATCTTTAAAAATCTCTGGTCGAGGTAAATTGCAATATCTGCCTCGAGTCTTTTTAGGATCTGTTTTGATTTGTATTTCCTTCCACCTTTCTTCTGATAAGGCATAAGGCCGACTTACGAAAACTTCAATGTGAAGCCGGTTAATAGATAGCAACCCTAACGTGTACTTCTAAGAGCATGATATCACAACGTAGCATCCACTTTGTCCACCATGCCCAGCCGTTCTCCAGCTCTGGACAGAGCTACAAAGTATAGGACATTCACGTAGCGGCCTGTACTTCTAGGTGAGGTTTCCATCGAGGGTCAAGTATGAATAATAGATCTCTTTTCACTGTGGCTGTTCTCCAGCTGGGCAGAGTAGGATGCTACTGAACACACTTGATTCCACGAATGGAAGGGTGTACTTAGTGCTTCGGGTGCAGCCGAAGATTTGTCACAGAGGTACACTATTTTGCTGACAAAACTGGGTTTGCGTCTTAATGGTGTGGGTTTTTGCCTTTATGGTGATTGTTATGCGGTAGCTGACTTCAACTTAAAGGGAGAGCAATGCAAGCTCCAACACAACAAAACGTTAAACGTAAAAGGGGAACAAAAGTTGCAAGAGTGAGAATACAAGTATGGATCATATAAAAATATGTATTTAAAAAGAAGTACCACAGTGGGTCCAAACTGTTCTAAATTAATTCAAAGAAAATATTATTATATAAAACTTTAAATTTTTACTAAAGTAGTTACGTTAATACCAGGCGAAGGCTACCTCGGATAAATATAAAAGACGTATTTTCGTGTGTGTGCTCAAAGTTGGAAATTAATTTCATATTATACAGCCAAATATAAAATTCCAAAATTAATTAAGGGATTTGTCCTGAATGGACATAACTGCTCGATCAATTGATGCGTGCCTGGTTAAGTCTGAATGGCACGTTGTCTAGGATTTTAACGTTAGACCAATAGCATGGTTTTAATTAGGCTTAATGGTGTTTGGCAAGTGGTGTTGGTTACTGACTTACACCGTTTTCGTGGGTGGTGCTGGTGAAACTGTGGTGGTCTCACTCAGTGGCAGCTGGCTCGCCCCACTCTGAAGCGACGATTCCAGGCGGACGACTCTCTGCTCCAGAAGTGTGGATTGGACCATCCGCACCTAACCTCGGTCTGATCAACTAATCCTCTCAACACCGGGTGGTACTCCTGGCTGGTATGGAAGGATGGTGAAAAGTATACAATTATGACCGGAGCAACTGCAACTGCTTGGCATCTGAGTGTGGCGGCGCGGTCCCATTCCGCTTTCCTTTCCTCGTTAGGAGGTGGTAGTACAGACCACTGTTTGGCAGCAATGTAAGCTTGGAATTGCTCCCTACGCTTGATGCCACACCTTACCTTGTAAGGCATAGAAAAATCCGGCTTAACAATTTACGTAGTGCATCTTGACAAGAACGGTATCTACAGTGTTCACCCAATAGCTGCTTGCTGGCATGAGCTCAGTGAGTCTCTCCACTGATCCCCAACTGGTTGTGCATTCAGGCAAGTTTGAGCGGCAAGTCTCTGGCTATGGTGACTTCAGCATTAACTTAGTGCTCAAAGCGAGAATGAAGGTGTTGCTAGTGGTTGGGGCTCCGCTGTTTCTCCCCTCCAGCACTGGAATAGTGCTCGGGTTACTGGAAAGAAATGGGTGGCTGTCTAATGTGTGTGTTTTTAAACTCACTAACTCCTGAAGGGGGTCCGTAATCAGACTAATTCGGTTAACTAACAATCTCCGGTTCCTGTCTGCAGTGCATGTCGTATCTTGTTTCTAGCCGGTGAAACAGAGAAGTACTCTAAAGAAGAAAAAGCTTAAAGATAGAGAACAATAGATGTTTATTGAGAACTCAATAAACATGTGACCCATGCTACCTCCTACCGAGCAGTGGAGTGCTGAAGGTAACCGCGTTATCCAGGTGTAGGTGACCTCATTCTAGTTACAAGGGAAAGAATATAGTTCTAGACGAATACAACGTGAATTACTGTTAAACTGTACTAAGTTAACGGGTTTGTAGAAGCGACAAAGTGAATTTAATAAGTATTAGTGTGTTCGCTGGTTGACTTGTCGTCGAGACGGGAAGTAGCCGCTGGGGGCGAACTTAAAGCTTCTAAGATCTGCGGAGGTCCCAGCACTGATCAGTGCTCTGGGATGTTGTGAGTGAGGATGAAAAATGAACTGCTGGAGCCCCGCTGCATACGGACTTATATAAGGCTGAAGTCTAGGCTGCCATAGCGGGGTGCGGGGAAGGTGCATTATGTCCTTCTGCCGTGGAATGGGAGTTGAAAATCTCTGGTCAGCAGTAGTCAGAAATACTGCTTCGTTCATCTTCAGTAGTGCTTGGCCTTGCTCGGTGGCGGGCGGCTTGTTGGTTCTCAGTGGCAGGGGAGAGGGGAGGCGGCGTGCCCGCTGGTTGCGTAACCTTGTGGCCACTTGTTCTGCTGCCCAAGGGATTTAAGTGGCCAAGAAATAATGTGCAAAGTGGTACGTGCACAACTCTTACGTAGGTTGAAGTAAGGGTATACTTCACGTAAAGAGCGATGAGTTGTAATCGTAGTTGATAAGTAGTAGGAGCGGCACGCATCACAACAAAGGGAGGCCTTCACCCAAGTGGTAAAGAGTGGTTTGGCTAGGACCTTATGGGGTGTCCAGAGGGGACATTGTCACAGTGACCTTCTATTACCTGGGTGGTAAAGGGGACGGAAGAGATTGAGAAAGTAGTTGAGCACGACGTATGTGGGACCCTGTTGTTGTCATTGACGGCCTTCAGGAACAGGTGTTGGAGGCAAAAGAAGTTGAAGACCTTCTGGTTGGCAGCATCTTCCGGGACTGCTGGACTTGGCTGACGATGTTGAATACCTCTCGAAGGCAGCGGTTCTCCGGAGCTGCTGGAGGTGTCAACGGCCACTGGTTCTTCCGTGGTCACCTGCGCTGGTGTGGGGCTCTGCCCTTAGCTATCTCTGTATCCGTGAGAGGTGTAACAGACTGCCCCTTGAGACCAGTGCTGGAACTCCTTATAACAAATTTTTCTAGTTTGGTGGCTCTCGGAAGGGTAGGTTGGAATCATGTCCACTCTTCTGGATTCGAAGCTCTGATGTTATACATGGGCTTCTGGATCCGTATCGGCTGCGGCGCTCTGCACAAGGCACTGACATATCGTGCCCTCATGCGTTCATTGAGGATTAATCTGCTGTGTGCGTGGTGGTGCGTCTGGCGCCTGCGTTTATCTCCCTTCCCCTCCTCACCCTTGCCTGCATGGGCAGTCTTTGTTGAAGTGCCAGCCCGGGCAGAACCAGCACTGCGAGAGCGCCTTGGCAAGGGGAGGGAATGGGCTGTGGATGACTTTCTGCTCGGGCTGCTTATCTTGTTCTTGTGCCCTTGCATGGTGCATGGCTTGTCTAACGAGGACATTTATCTCACTATCTTTAGCCCTCTCCACGAGCTCATCCACAGTTTGGGGTTTAAGAAACTGCAATAGATTCGTAAGACTTGGTATTAGAATGCATGCAATGTTTCACATGTAGCTCTCCTCATTCTCGGTGGGGTATATATGCATGTACATCTATACCTTTCTGTGTATATAGATTTCTGCCTCCTCTTCGCTGGCCTAGTTTCGGCTCTGAATAGGGAGGCGAGGCGAGAGCACAACAGTCCCCACTGAGTCACGAACTGCCCATACCTAGCCCACCAGTCTTGGGCTTTTCCTTGGAATTGTTTGTGGGCTCATTTGACCCATTGTTTTGGAGGAACTTGGTGTTCTTTGAATTCCCCTTCACATTCTTCTGTAAATGGTATATGGTCTTTGTGAGGTCTACCTCCGAATTCAGGCAGCTGTAATTCGGATGTAACCTGGACCGTGACAGGACTCTGACGAGGGCCAGGGTTCTGCGACAGGTAGTCTTGGGCACACCTACAAACTTCGCAATGATACAACAGGCCAGGATACATGGTGCGTTCGTCGGGCCATTCAATGCATACATTATGGAAGTTTTGGGCACAGACAACACACTGTACCGTGTATGTCCCTTGTTCTGTGCAATTTAGCCAACCATAGTGTGTGGTTTGGCGTTGGTGATTCTATACAGCAGCATTCAAGATCGTCTGTGTATTTGGGCTCGTCTACCCACCCCAAAAATTGCTAGTGGTAGCGTTTCTGGCAATATGTGCGTGAGATCACATGTACCCCCATGCCAGAACATGTGTCTATGGCACTTCTCGAATGCTTTGAGTGGGTTGTCTGCCATTGTGGCCTCTGGATATTCAGGCAGGCTCTGTCCATTGTCTGATATGATTAGAGTAGTGTTGTTAAGCACCACAGGGTGTTTCCGGACTCCCTGAAGTCCTTTGGGGGCTTCGACACCTGGCTAGTGGTCACTAGTCTACGGGGAATGGCCGAAGTAAAATGTTACATAGACTGCGCTAGCGTAATTGGGATAACCACGGACTGTGCGTGGCAGTTAGTGGACTTAGCTGTCCAGCTAAGTCACTATTGGGAGGGTCAGGTTGCCTAGTCTAACTATAACAACCACAAGAGCCCCATGTTGGGCGCCAAGATAACCGATATGACACGTGCTGATGGGGGTAAGATATCTGTAAGTGGGCTAGTCACGCCAAACTATTGCACTTGATGCTACAGATTGAGTGCCTCGCAAATTCTAGTTACGTAACTTTTAAGATAGGAGACTGACATCATAGTCACTTTAACAGCTTTAGTCAGTGACACCAGAATCACCAGTGACGTGGAGGGAATTTAATACTTCACTGCCGCGCAGCCAGTATACAGGACAGGTCGGGTGGCCTGTCGGAGGGGCACTATTTCAAGAGACACTGTCATGGTCCTGCAAATGGGCTGTGTCTTATTCAATGGTTTATCTGCTGTTGGTGGTGCCTCGGCTGGGATGTGGGCTGGTGGCTGCCGTGGATGTCCCCAGGATGTGTTATGCTCTTGCTCTGCTTGTTGTTCGAGAGAGATGTTTGCTTGTTGGAAAGGAGTCCGCTGAACCATGGTTAGCGATTCTGAAGGGTAGTTCTTCGCCTCTTCTTAACGCCTTAATCAGTAGGTGAGGTGTGCCGGCAGTCTTAATTAATGGTGGGAAAAGTGATGACGGTAATTCTGAGAGGTGATGCCACTCATATTTGCAGGTAGTGAGAACTCTGCCCTGCTGTGAAGTGTTGTCACATGTAGGAGAAAGAATTGGTTTGCAATTTGGATTACTTTCGGAGGCATAAGCTGCCTTCCTCAACTTTCTCTGCACGTCTCCCTTCCAAGTGTATGGCATAGGTGATAGGAGCAACTATGGCCTCGCAAAAGTGGAGCAGGCGACTCACTTCTCTAGCGTGGACTTCTAGGGATCACAGTCGCATAGGCAAGATTTATACTTTGTGCTCCCTTTGTCCGGCCCTGTAAAGAGCAGTGGACAGAGAGGTCGGTTGGCTCAAGTTGCTTGACATGATACTTAGGTGTGGTATCCACAGGGGGTCAGTCAATCAAAGCTAGTTCCAGCTCCCTTCTGGCCCAATAGAGAGTGGTGGCGGAATATGGAATAGTCTGATTTGCTGATTCACCTGATGGAGAAGTTTCGAGGGGTTGAGGCTTTACCCTTTTGTACCTGTTGAGACAGCAAGGGTGGCCATCTAATGTGTGTGTTTCTAGCTTTAGATAGCCTGGGTCTGCCAGCTTCTCTTTGATGGGTTGCATTTACATAGGAACCACACGGTGATACTCAAGAAATTAGTACACAGAAAATCGCTTAGAAAACACATATTGTATTCAAAGATAATATAACACTACCTCCTATACTAATCCGAATTGCCATGGAAGTTCTAGACTATGTAAAACCAGGTGAAGGCGACCTGGGTCTAAAGCTGACAGAGGAATATAAGGTGATAATGTGTGCTAGGTAAGTACTTTACAACTCAATCCTAACTATCAACTTGTTGTTACTTAAAGAACCAACATGGTGACTACCTGAAGGCTAGTATTGCCATTACCATCCAGTAAGTCAGGGCCCTGAAGGGACTTTCGCGACCGTTACCAAATGGGATAACACCGAGGGATGGTAAGGAAGGAACAGACATCTTCAGGAGCCGTTGATGGTCCAGTCTTTCGGAAGCAGGAGGGTCTGCTGCTGCTACAAAAGTGGGTTGTGGAAGGGTTGTCTTCAACTGGTAGCTGATTCTGGCCCTAAAGAGAGCAGTGGAATCTGCGGGCATACCAGTAAGCATGAACCGCCGGTGGCTTCCTCCGGCCTAAGTCTGAGCGGTGGAGGAAACAGAGACTGAGGTTTGCTGGATGCATCAGCCCTTTTATACTAAGCTCTTCCTGGACCAGATATGGGGAGGTCTAAGGAATGAGATAAGCTCCTCCCCCTGAGTTTGGCGGATGTCGTCTGCTGGTCATCATCTGCTGCAGTGAAATCATTGAAGCAGCGGACTTCATTCTCTTGTCTTGTCCGCAGGGTGCATTCAGGAAGCGTGCTGCCCTCCCTCGGCACTCCTTGAACTATGTGGGATTGGTTGGCGGGCTCGGTGTCTCGGTCCGGTGGTACAATCACACTTGGGAGGGTGTTGACGTGATGTCTGGCTTGGAGAATTGGATGAACAGTATAAGCTGGACTGACGTGTCTGTAATAGCATCCATCATTGTGCTGGCTTATCCTGTAGCCACTTGTCCAGCCTCTTCAAGCATTATTGGTTTAATGACTTGCCCAAAGGATGAACATTGCATCCAGATGGGACGAAGTCAAGTGTGTATGAAATATGCATAAAGAGTAATGCGTCAATATAGAGATGCACATGTACGCACTGAAAAAGAGAGAAAGGCAGAGAGAGAGAGAACCACTTTAAACAAAGTGGGAGGTCAAGCTGAAGACGGGGTTGAACATGCTTTTTTCTTCTACTGCAGAGGACAAGTTTTAGGCAGGCCTTTGCTTACCCACTGCGTAAGACCTGCTGTTTAATAATGACCACAATCTCGCTCTTAAAATTTTGGTTCCTTCTTGCAATGTGTTTAAGGAAAACACTGATGGGCTGACCATAGGCAGTTCTCTGGTATAGGCTATTCACAGTAAAGTGAGCACTTTGTGAAGCGCTCTCATTTGGAATAATCATGGCCATAGAAGACAGGCCTGGACACTCTACTATCTAATAATGTTAGCGAATTTACCCCTTTATTGACTGATTTAGTTCATGCAGTCACCGCAGATCGCTGCAAGCAAACTTGTGTTGTTAGCATTGCCGGTATATGGATAACACCACAGAGATATGAATGTCACTTTCCCATTTTAAGAAAAAACTGCAATTCCCCTCCCTATGCTAGCCATGTCAACAACACTACTTGGGTAGCAGCGCTCTGTGGCTGGACTCGTGAACTAAATAGGTCAATAATGGCGTCAACTTTTCAAGCTAGTGTCCAGATCTGTCTTCTATGGCTGTGGGAATAATAGTCAATAAATATATTTTATTGTATCCTTAGACAATAACTGTCAAGTCTGGTGAAACACACATACTGTGTTTATTACTTACATGGCAATATTTATTTTAAAAAGTGGTGGAAGGGCCTCAAAAGTGCTCACTTTACCATGAACAGCCTGTACTTAAAACCTTTGATAGCTCCATCAAAAAATTTATGTTATTAACTGTTTATTTTTTTATGTCAAGACGTAAAGACTACAGAAGGGCAATATAGATAGAGGATTTGCAAAGTATTGTTGTGCAGGTATCAAGATTTAAGAATCTTACTTTAATTTTTTCAAAATATACATCATATCTAGTATAGCATGTTGATGTTGGATTAGTCACCACCTGGCAGAATAGTGAGAGGACGTCTTTGGAAGACCTGCACAGGAGGTAATGGTAAAATGATAATTAAGCAAGGATTGTAGAAAGGACAATGGGAAGATCTAGAATTTGCAGGCTTGTGAGGTACTGGCTAATGGAAGTGAAGAAGCCTTCAAAGGCAACGCAGGCAAAACCTGCTAGAGTTGGATGAACACCCAGCAGGATTGTCAGAAGTGTTCAGTTAACCATGAAATAACTAAGCTCACCATCAAATTTACTTGTTATTTATTTATTTAATATATTTGTACATTAAATTAAATTTTTTTTGTAACCTTGAGGTTTTTAGGCTTTTGTGATATATATATATATATATATATATATATATATATATATATATATATATATATATATATATATATATATATATATATATATATATATATATATATATATATATATATATATATATATATATATATATATATATATACACACACACACATACACATACATACACACGTGCACACACACAAACTTTTTTTGTAGTAACATCATACAATGAGATAGTCTAAAATGTACAAGGCTATTTTTTTAATCCCAAGTTGTTTAATAAAAATATTTTTCCAGTTCATAATTTTTGGATTGAAGAGTAATGAGTGTTTAACTACTATAGCTATTCATGCATACTCCAGATGCCTTTACTAATGCATTATTTTGCAGCACAACAACTGCACGTACAAATTTCAAGTGTGTTGGAACATCGAGTGATCTCTCCAGTTCTGGTCGATTGGTAAGTTGGTGACAATTCAATATGATAGATTTGCCAATGATAATTTACCTTTTCATAGTGAAAATAACTCTGTTGGGTGAGAATAAGTTTTTTGTGTGTACGTTTGCGTGTTAAAGACAAGGAGGGAATGGGAGCAAGAGGGTAGAGAGAGGGAGGGGGAAAGAAAGAGAGTAAGTGTACATGAAAGATTGTATGTTTGAACGTGAGAGAGAGTTTAAGGGGGATGGTGTGAGAACTGAATGAACTGAGTACATGTCCCTAGGTCATCTTACAGGAACCTATATTGATAAACAAATATCTCCCTTAGTATTCAGTTGAAAGGATTTTTTAGACAGTATACGTAATTGTGAATAAATAGACGTAGATTTAAGACATTCCAGTAGCTTTATTGACCTGAGGTGATAGCCTTAGTATAATTTCAGTTTTCAGGCCTTTTGGCATGTGCTAATGTATTCAAAATAACTACAGTCTTGTGATTGCTGTTAAATCATAAAATTTAGTGTATGGAGCATCTACCTTAGCCAGTCAATAAATGAAAATCCTTTTATGGTTCCTGCCTGAGGCTGAGTCAGTAATCGATGGAGGCTGCCCTATACAAGTGATAGACCTTGTCACTCCTGCCAGCCCAAAGAGTGATCAGGCGAGACAATATGAAGGTGGAGATGTGTTGGTATGAAGGAGAAGGAAAAGATGGGAGAACCCAGAGAAAACCCCCACACCATGTCAGTGATCACGACACCCCACATGAGAACCCCCCCTCCAGTTCCTTTCCCGGCCGAAAATTTCCCATGCACCAGGTCCTGGGATCAAACTGTAGACCTCGGGGTTGGAAGGTGAGTGACTGATCAACTGTCATTAAATATTTTCAGGAAATTTTTGCTCTGGCTTCTCATGTGTGTTTGTCAGTATGATTTTTTTACTCAGTTATTTGTACTTTAGTGGAGTTAAGATAAAGCAAGATGGTAAAGCAATGTTTTCCACTATCTGATTTACCTTAACTGCTTGATAAAAACACTCATCTCACAGTTAGTTCACAAGTTTTACCACTTGCTACTTGTCTCTTTGAAGCAGTTAGGAATTTATTTTTAAATACTGTACATGTGTTTTAAATTATGATTTTTTTTTATGAATGCCTTCAATTACAACTTTTTACTGCAGTACTGATGCATCAGGTCTACTGCATCACCATGTTGCAGGTGTTGTAAATTTGTTCAGTTTGATGAAAATGTTGTTCACTAATATCTGGATTGCTGTAAAACATTTTGTGATACAATTTCTTGTCTGCTGTTATTTCAAACAGAAACTTCACTTATACACATTACCCACTAGTTAAACTACAACGCTCCTTACCTATAGATAGGAAAATTTCGCAAATTCATTTGAGGACAAGATAGATGCCCAACACGTATATACTGAAATCACCTTTGCAGTTGGATAACAGTTGATTAGACACGCCCTGGATGATGCTGAGCAAGTAGCAGATTTGCAAGGAAACAAATAGTGAGTGTCTTACTGCCAAGTGTGGAGTAATGCTGGTTACTGCCCGGAGTAGCAGCCAATGAACGCACAGCTGAGGCTTGAGTGTACACGGTACTGTGGATTCAAGTCTACGGGTCATTGAACTCGCAGAATTTTCCTATCTCTATCCTTACTTCATTGCATTTAAAAGATAGAATTAAAACTGTTTGCTTTTTATGGTGATAAAATTTGAAAAACCAAGAAATGCTTCTTTTTAATTTTTTCTGTAATATGGACTTGACTTTTTGTTTTGATCTTTGTGTCTGGATCTCGTATGGAAACTCCTGTATGCCGCCAATATATCTGCACTTGACAGCTGCTTGAAATAGGATGGCTAAAACCAAGTCAAAAATGGCTTTGGTTTCAGTTTGTTATCTTGGCAACCTTTGTTCCCATTGCAGTCAGAATTCATATTTTTATGTTAAACAAAGAATTTACATTGTAAAATAAATACATTGGAAAAATTAATTATCTCATAAAAACTTATATGAATAAAGCTATAACTTTTATACCGGTAGTTAGTAATGAAAGTACTTTATACTGAACGTTTTATTTTTAAAGCTTTTTAACATGGGCACTGTGTAATTATGGTACAATTAGTCGTTGCAAAAATAAAATTGATGTGTAGTTACAAAGTAATACTTTTAAAAAAAGAGAATAAAATGGTTAATTCTAAAATATAAAAATGCACAAATTATATCCTGCAAACATGAAGTACTGCATAGGTTCCAGGTTACAAATACACACTGCTTTCTTTTGAAAAAACCACACCACTTTCTTTTAACAAGTATGTAACACTGGAGAAAGTATATTCAAAGGACGTTTATAAAGACCTTTATCTCCTTTTGAAATAATTTATTTCAGTAACAAATCAATATTTTTTCCTGCAAGAAGCACTTGTAAATGATTGCACTCTGTAAAACACGCCACCCAATGTAAATATACATTTATGTTATGAGATGCAGTACCAAAACACGCACATACAGCTATCCATTTATAGTCACAATTTTATGTACAAAAGAATTAATGCAGGTCTGGCTGCTCTACGTCTGCTACTGGCTCTGCATGCTGGACTGCTGTCTTATGCCCATTCAATGGGAATTGGTGAGTTGTCTGGTTGGGTGTCACCTTGATGTGCTGGAAGACTTGGAACCCTGCTGTCCCTGAAACCTTCCAGGATCTTGGCATCATTGCTAATCTCTGTTGTATAGGTGACTTCCTGCCGTGGGACAGTTGATCAGCATGTCATCAATGTTCCTGATCTTACTCGTCCCGTACTCTGAATATCAGCTGTCCTTTAACTGCTGTGACTAATCCTGCTAGCCATCTGTGTCCAGGTATATAGTTTCAAAGCCATACTGCATCCCCTGGCTGAAACTGTATACTTTTTTGGGTGATACTGAATGCCTGCATGTCTCTCCTGTCCGCCTTGCCACGACGATGGATGAAATTTTGCTAGGGCAGTCTGTAAAGGCCTGTTCATCAAGATTTCTGCAGGGGTCTGTACTGAGTGTTGTTCGCAATGATGACAAGATGCATTCCAGATGATGCATGCCAGACGTGTTTTCCAATTTTTCTGTGTGATCTTTCGGAGTTTTTGCTTTACTGTCTGCACTGTTCACTCTGCCAAGCCATTACTTGATGTATGGTAGGGGGAAGAAAATAACCTTTTGACCCCATTTTTGTGCAAAGAATATTCCAATTCCTGTGAGTGAATGCCATGTCATTGTCTGCCACCACCACATTGGGTAACCCATGTCAACTAAACATGTCCTGCATCTCCTTTACTACCACATTTACAGACATGTTTGCAATGCATTGCACTGCAGGGCATTTTGAAAAAAGCATCTGCCACAATCAAGAGGTTCATTCCTTGGAAGGGTCCAGAAAATTCCATATGTATTTGTCCCCATAGCTTGTCTGCCAAGAAGACTACCTTTGGTGGGTTATTACGACATCTTTGATACTTGTCACAACATTCTACTGCTTCCTTAATTGTGGTATCGAATTTAGGCCACCAAAAATTGCTTTGAGCTATGGCCTTCATGAGGACTACTCCATCAGGATTTGTATGAAGTATGGTCATAAGTTCTGGTCATAACTTGAAAGGTATAACCATTCTGTTCCCCCGTAACACACAGTCCTTGTGAACTGTCAGCTCATGATGCCATATGTAATAAGGCTGTAATTCCTGTGCACACTGTCCTGGCCACCCTTGCTTCACAAACTGCACAACACTGGACAAGACAGGATCCAAACCTGTTTCTCTTGCTACCCTCACAGGATCCATCAGTAATCTGGATGGTTCTTGCAGCATCAGAGCTTGGGAGGAGTCTAACATCAGCACTTCTGGTGGGTTGAGCACTTGGTATTCTGGGCCCTGGACAGGTAACCTGCTTAACGCATCAGCGTGGTTTATCTGGGACTCTGACTGATATTCCAGCTGATAGTCATACATTGACCACATTAAACTCTACCGAAACAACCTTGAGGACGGAGACTGAGGAATAGTCTTCCTTGGGTGCATCAACTGTAGCAAGGGTTTGTGGTCAGTCACTGTAAGATGTGTTTCTAAATATGTTGTGTTGGCAACATGTGAGCTGTGCTTGGCATCTGGTAGATGTGTGCGAGAGATATGGCAGCTACGTAAGTTGCTGTCCTGTAATAAAGTTTTTTTGAACTATGCATCCTCAATTATTTTACTAATCTAACTTAGTGTCAGGTACGGGGTCATTTTTTTTTTAGTTCGTAATGCTCTAGTAAATACGTTCGCTAGGCAAAGTTAGCTGTATTCGGTCAAGAAAAATTTTGCAAAACCTCCTGATCACCTTGTCGTGGAAGGTAATTTAGACCAAAAGTGGACATTTTGGAAACAAAAACTTAAGTTGTACCTTCAAGTACTGAAAATAAATGATGACTCCAAAATCCTACGAGTAACACTGTTATTGAATGCAATCGGCAACAAGGGCATTGAGATCTACAATTTATTTAACCTCGCTGAGGCTGAAGCTCAAGTGTATCATACTGTCATTTCAACATTCGACAAGTATTACTCTCCAAGGAAGAATCTGTTGTATCACCGTTTTCAGTTTCTAACCTTGAGGTGACTGGAAGGAATGCCAGTAGAACAGTTCATTACAGATGTGAAAAATCTATCAGGTGTGTGAATTCGGCGAACAAAAAAGTTTTTTTGTACCGTGATATACTAGTGGTGGGAATCAATGATGCTGCAATGCAAGAAAAGCTTCTTCAAACGGGAGATGATTCAACACTGGATAAGGCTATCAATGTGTGTCGTTCCTTAGAAGCAAGTACATTTAGCTGAAGACTATGCAGAGTACAGCAATTAGGGTAGATGCAAATTTAACAAATTAAGTGCTTGCAGTTCAGTCACCTCAGGTTGTTGACAAATATTCTTTAAGGGATTCGCCTAAACATACCAGTAAGTGTGGCTATTGTGGCTATAATCATGGATGTGAGAAAACATGTCCTGCAACAAATAAAATATGTGCAAAGCATCATTGGAAGAATCATCTCGCAGCTGTTTTGTAAGAGTTCACCAGTCAGTGATCCAGTAGATTGCAATAAGCAAAACAAGCAGTCTAACCCACGCCAAGCTAATGAAGTCTCTCTTAACCTAGAATCTCAGTCATGTCAAGTTGAAGCAGTCTCTGATCCTGTTGACTATTTGTATGTAGCAGAAGTTGGGGATCCTGTATCTCTTGATAAGTGTTCATGGTGGGAACCCATTACTGTTATTAACACAGTTGTTCACTTCAAGCTCGACACAGTCGCTCAGGTCAACACGATGCCACTTGTTTTTCTCTCAAAACTTGGTGTAAGCACTGGTGACATCCAGAAGAAAGGTCCATCACTAAGATCATATGGAGAACTCGAGATACCTCATCTGGGATCTGTCTCATTACCTCGTGTGGTTCGCAAAGAAGAGCATCAAATACAGTTTGAAGTTGTTGAAATTCTGCAGGTTGTACCTCTGCTGGGTTTATAGAGGTATGTCAAGCACTATTTTTGGTACAGCGTGTTAGTGTTGTACCTCAACATTCAGTATCCAGTAAAGACAACCTGCTGCAAGAGTTTCAAGATGTGTTTACAGGGCTAGGGAAGTTTGCTGGAAAGCCACTTATTATCCATGTTGATCCGAGTGTTTCTCCTGTTGCTAACTCTTGCTGTAGAGTTCCGTGTAATTTATTTACCATACTAAAGCTAACTTTTAAACTTTCAGAGAGGTCAGTTGTAATTTCTAAAGTAACTTGTCCTACTGCATGGGTCAGCAATCTTGTCATTGTTGATAAACAAAGTGGTGGTGTACAGTTGTGTCTTGATCCTAATAATTTGAACAAAGCCATTCAACGTGAAATGCATCCAATACTCTCACCAGTGTATCTTACATCAAGATTAGCAGAGTTTAAGTATTATGCTACATGTGATTTGTCAAATGAATTTTTTCAGGTTCCCCTTCTTAAGCCTAGCTCAAACCTTTGTTGTTTTGCTATGCCGTTTGGGAGGTTCAATTTCGGTCGCCTTCCATTTTGACTCAGTTGTGCAGCTGAAATATTTCAGCTTAAAATGTCAGAAACATTTGTTGCTATTAATGGATTGGAAGTCTATTTTGATGACATTGTTATGAGAGTTAATTCACAAGTAGAGTTGGAATCCATAGTTCGTAAGGTGTTGTGTAGAGCTAGAGAATGTAATGTTAAACTAAATAAGTCTAAGTTTCAGTATCTTGTGTCACATGTAAGCTATGTTGGAAATGTAATCTCTGCTCAAGGTGTTGAGCCAGATAAAAATCATGTTAATGCTATTTTGCGCATGCCAGTGCCTAGAAACAAGACAGAGTTGTTGCGCTTCGTGAGCCTAGTAAAATATGTAGGAAGGTTTATTCCCAACCTTGCCAAAATCTCTGCTCCCTTGAGGCTCCTTATGTATAACAATGTACCTTGGCAATGGTCACATGAGCAAGTATCTGCAGTGGCAGCCTTGACAAGCCTAATCTGTTCTGCCCCTGTACTAGGCATTTATGACCCTAACCTAAAACTTTTAATCCAGGCTGATACTTCTTCTCTTGGAATTGGTTGTTGGGCCATGCAAAATGGCAAGCCAATAGCATTCACTTCAAGAAGCTTAACTAGCTGTGAAGAGAAGTGAGCACCAATTGAGCTAGAATTTTTGGTGGTTAAATTTGTGTGTGAAAGGTTCCACTAATTCACTTATGGGAGACCAGTTACATTTCACAGTGATCTTTAATTTCATGTCTCTCCAGAGGCTAAATACCCTAAATATCTTCAAAATCTTGGAATTTTAGCAACTTATAATACTGGTTTCAGTTTATTTTTCTTCCCCACTCTTACTGTTTTCGCAACAAACCCTGAGTGTACCGTGCACATAAATAGTCTGTGTAATCTAATATTTCATCAAGACATATAATAATTTTGACATCATTGGAATTGTAAAACATTACCATAATGTGCAATACTCATTATATTAAACAGGGTCCTCATGTGGTAGGAAATGTATTGAACTGTCACAGAGGAAATTATCTGGCACCAAAAAGTGGGCACTGAGTAGCAAATTATTTAACTAACAATATGTGAGACCATTATTAAAATAATATTGTTCGGCTTAAAGTGGAAACTTGAAGAACTAAGGAAACATTTTTGCACAATAGCAATAGATAATATATTATCTAAGTTTCCATGGAAGACCATGTAAGCAATACTGCTAATTCCAGTGCAGAAAATTCAGTACCTACCACAACAAAGAGTAATGATTCCCTCGGTGCTACTCAAAATGTCTGCATTGGATTTGGGAACACTTTACACCAAGCTGGTACTATTTCTGGCATAGCTCATATAGAGTTGACTAAAAATAATTTGAATACAGCAATAATGAATAATCAAACTAAGGCTAGCATACTTCCTGATTTAGTCAGTAACTTCGCTCAGCAGCTAACGACACAAGACCCTTTGGTGGTACTAGTGCACATGCTGCAGCAAATGTAAGTAAGTCAGCAACAAATTACTAGCCATTTAGAAGCTAGTAAACATCAAATGACTAGCTAGTTAGAACAAGAGTTTTTTACAGCGACAATGCTGAGCTAGAATGCACTTCAATTAAACCTCTTTGTCCAGAATTGAATGTTTTGGTTAACAGTATCCTATTTACCGCAATGCTTGACAACAGCACAGAGATAAGCTGCATATCGGAAGAATTCTTTTCAAATTTATTTATAACCTCCGGGCTGGGATCTACAGCAGGCACAGGCACTCAGTTGGCAATCATGCAGTGTATTTGTGTGATACATTGTTTGGTCTCAATCAGTTGACAATTGGTATGATTTGAGTGTCATTTTGTATACTTCTGTGGTACTGTTACCTCGGCTAGTAATTTGCTAGAGTCTGGGCAAAATATTGCTCATGACTTTGGTGATCACTGACTCACGACATGCAGATAGCTGAGTTTGAAAGTCAGCGCGCAACGAGTCTGCTAAATTTTGCTGCCCTATTTTCAATTCTGGCTAGAATTCTCCCACCCGTGTAGGTTTCACTTGTTTATGACAGCGATACTCGGAAGATAACAAATGTATCAGCAAATTTACATATTGAAGAGCTACATTAAAGAGAGTTAGACCTTAAGCTTTCTGTGGGTTTCAAACAAGCAACTAGAAATATTTGTAATAAAACATTTTTTAGAAAAATGTTTTTGCTCTTAATTATTTTTACTTTTTACTTTTCTGTGATGCCATCTTGCAACATTATCTAAGAGGAAGGGGGCAGTGTTTTGGGAGGGGTGGATGTAGATGTGATATCAAGAGAAGAAGAAAGGAAATTGTATAGGAAATCCAACTTTCCCAGTGGTTAAAGGCTTGTACAGAATTCATATTTTCATCAAAGTGCCTGCAGATGGTTCTGCTTTTGTGTGTGTAAGTACACTAAGCCACAAATTTTTTTTAGATCACAATTTTAGCTATTATTTTTTTTAGCAAAACCCAGCATGTAAAATAAATTAATACTGCTTATCAAAAAATATGGCTGGGTTAGAATTTTCAGAAAAATTATGATTATCATATAATAAGGGTGTTAAAGCAGTATACAATCATGTACAAAAATTAAGGATAGTGTAATTTACTGTATTTCCACTGATACAAGGGAAAAAAAACTGGAATAGTTTCTTCACTTCAGCAGTACATCGGAACGTATATGTACATCATTTTTTTCTCTCATTGCACAAAAATACTACATTGGGCAATAGTTGCCTACATTTCATCTGATAAGACCCTGTTCACACCACCAACATTGGGTAGTATGGTAAAGAGTCTATGTGAGGTACAGTATGTTCATTCTGGATCAACATACATACAGTACAACAGGTTTGTATGCTAAGAACAAGATTTTTGAGCATTTGTCGTGGCATGTTGTCTTATTCCTACATCAAAGCCACCTGAAGCTCCTGAACATGTGGTCTTCACCAAGTGTGTTGTTTAGGTATTTATGATTGACCAGCAAAATATTGTCCTTGCTTCATGTCAGGTCATTATTTTCACAGCTCACAGCTGTTTTGATAAAATCAAATATAAAATAGTAATTTACACATGCTTCAAAATTTTAAACCAATGGACAATCTGAGACAATGTTCCAGTTTTTTTAATATTTAGTTATGGTATTTTAAACAATATAATGATTTTTATCTCATTAAAATTATATAATGAGAATTTCATGTCTTCACACATTTTTGCACAGTCATGTGATGAAGGTACCAGGAGCGGAAGTGTAGGAAGTAAGAGGTGGTGATGCAAATGTAGCTGAACTGAGTAAATAACATACCCAAAGCAGTTTCATATTGTTATTCAGACTTGCATATCACATGTAATGGCACGAAAATGTTGAAGATACACTGTACAACACACTAAGGGTATAGGCTATTCACAGTAAAGTGAGCACTTTCGAGGCCCTAAGTTGCTTTTCCCCCCTTTCAGCCAATTTTTATGCTTTAACCACCTTCCACCTTTTTATATAAGTAATGTTATGCAAGTAACAAACACAGTGTGTATTTTCCACCGCACTTGAAAATTTACATCTAAGGCTAAAATATAATATATTGACTATTGTTCCTAATGAGAGGGCTTTCAAAAGTGCTCACTTTACTATAAATAGCCTATAGCAAAATATGCACTGCAACTGGTCAAGTCAATTTTGCCAGGTAATGAATCTTTGTTTTTTGCTTATGTGCATTTTATAAAAGACTAGAATTGGGCTCATGAGTTGTTAATTGCAAGGGTGCTGAAAACAGATACTTAACGAGAATCATTATTTTGTGTAGTTGAGTAATATTTCAAAACAACGAAATTCCACCACATATTAATGCCCAACTGATGGAGCACCATCACAGACTGCTTGCTATCATGGGTTCTTGCTTACCTGAAACAGATAGCTTAACCATTCTCTGTGTCATTCTGTCATTCATCACCAACATTTGGTCACAAAGGCCTCGGTGATAATTTACACAGTTCAGTTATACACTGTTACTACTGCGGTAAATAAAATTAAAGTCCTTGCTCTTAATGATTGACTGTTCTGGGAACACTGTGCTGAATATGATGACTTTGAGTATTTGGCACTTCATACTGAAGTTAGTTGGCTATTTAAAAAAAAACACATGCTTTCACAACTTCTATGATACTATTGTTAAGTGTTTTGAAACCATTGGTGCTGTGTTTAGTAATGAACTCAAAGAATTGAGGCATGACATTGCATATTTGTTGAACTACTTGCAAACTTTGTTAAAATGAATATACAGTTGCAAAGAAATGACACCAATGTTGCTATAGCCAAATCTGTTGTGTTTAAATTTTTTGCAAATTTAATTGAGTTGAAAGGTTTTGGTCTGCGCTTAACAGCATGGTCTTGAATGTTGATGAGAGAGAAATGAGGTGAAAATGGAGCATTGGCAGAAGGCAGGGGTAGGGAAAATGCTAGTACCCCGAGAAAACCTACTAACCTACAGCAACGTCTGTCATGCTCCCCACATTTTGAAGTCCAGGTAATTCTGCCAGGAATCGAAACAGGTTCACCATGGTGTTAAGCAAGTAGTCCAACTACTATATCATTGATGTCATTATTGCTGGGAATTAGCTCACCAATTTATAACAAAATCCAGGTAACTGCCTGGCCTCAATATAAGATAATCACAGCTCCTTACTATACCTGCAATTTTTCAATTTTCCCACCCCACCCTAGTTCGCCACCCAACCGCTAGTTTTACTACCAACAGCGCCCTTCCACTATACTGCAGTATCCTACAACTTGCTGCCTGATGAAGCTGGCTTAGCCAACGAAACGTCGCTATCACAATCGCGTGAAAAATCTGTGTTGTCCTAGTTTGTGTGTATGCCTATCAACAAGTACTAGACTGTGAGTACTTGGATTCCTGTCCTTTATATATTTTTAGTAGCCTAGCAGCCGATTTGCAATCTTAACTACCTTATTGCAAAATTAAGTATACTGTAGTGCAACACTGTAGCGTATAAGCAGTCACGAGTTATACCCATTTCCATGCTTGTTTGTATTGGAACAGAAAGTCAGGGTATTAGGTTATAATCTGCAAGTTTTCTGTGACCTTTTGAGTATGCTGCATGAAGACATGTTGGAGCAGTTCAAGGATTTACGTACGATAGAAATCCATATTCAGATATTGCGGAAGTTGGATTATTGAAAGAATAGGCACAAAATGGCATTGACCTGAATCTTAAGTTCAAGAAATTGTACCAGGAGTTTTGGTTGCAAAAATAATTTTTGGGCATTATCCTGCATTATGGAGAGTGGTTAAGAAGCTCCTGGTTCCATTTCCAACATCACATTTGGTGGAATGTGTTTTCAGTGTGGTTAGCCTTCTCTCCAAGCACAGAAATTGACTATGGATTGTTAAATATGGTGATTTTAAGACTCGTTAAGTGACATAATTTAGACATTGGGAAACTGGTATCACTTCATCAAGCCCAACCATCACATTAAGGATAATGATGTACCCTACCAATTTGTACCTAATATTATATTTAATACACTTGCTAAATTAGGTACTTTCAGACTCCAGAAAGATACTATTGCTGGGTCAATTCCTCAGTTATATTTAATTAAATAAACTAAAACTTTTAATGGATTCTAATCTTATTTTGTATTAAGTTGCAGTTGTATGTATATGGGATGCAAAAACTTGTATTCTGAATGATGATCACAGTGAAAGGTAGGAGGCTCTGGGACTAGCTCTGTGGGCAAAGCAAGGTGGTGGTAACCTGAAAAAGTTTTTGAAACACAGTCGATGGTTCAAATATGTACTGGACACTCCACAGTATGACATCCATTTGCGTCTTAGGCATGCTTAATAGGGTTGAAACCAGGGTACCTGGTTGGTGAATCCAAATTAGTGTTGTCCTTGTATTTCCAGATAATATTCATCCACCAGCGCAGTATGATGTGGATCCATAAACAGGAAATATACACTGATTGTGCCAATGAGAATGCGGATGTGTTGTTGGCAAATAATATCTCAATATCTATGATATGTTGCAGAACCATAATCGAACATGTGGGAGAGGGAGGGAAAACGTGTGAGCATACCATGATGTTGCTGCCCAACACCAAGATGCTGATGATGGTTCTTTTCAGTGAAGTTCGTTTGATTGTACCCCTTTTTATTTCTCGTCATGTGTAAATTTGTGGGGAATCACTGTGGATATTGAACCTGTATGCATCTGTAAACAAGAAATTTCCCCTTCCGATCTTTGGTCCACAGCCAGTAGTTTCTGCACCATGCCAATTGGGCAGTTTTGTCAGCAATGGTATTTGGGCTGTGTCCACATGTCTCCAGGAATACAGTCCTATATGAGCAAGTTTCACTGTACAGTATATCTGAAAATGCTTGTCTCTTTGGCTAATCATAATTTCCTAGCTTTTACTGTGTCATTTGGTAGTGAGGACCGTTGCAGAACCATAATCGAACATGTGGGAGAGGGAGGGAAAACGTGTGAGCATACCATGATGTTGCTGCCCAACACCAAGATGCTGATGATGGTTCTTTTCAGTGAAGTTCGTTTGATTGTACCCCTTTTTAATTCTCGTCATGTGTAAATTTGTGGGGAATCACTGTGGATATTGAACCTGTATGCATCTGTAAACAAGAAATTTCCCCTTCCGATCTTTGGTCCACAGCCAGTAGTTTCTGCACCATGCCAATTGGGCAGTTTTGTCAGCAATGGTATTTGGGCTGTGTCCACATGTCTCCAGGAATACAGTCCTATATGAGCAAGTTTCACTGTACAGTATATCTGAAAATGCTTGTCTCTTTGGCTAATCATAATTTCCTAGCTTTTACTGTGTCATTTGGTAGTGAGGACCAAGTAATAATCTTGTGGTGTTTACAACTATGACATCTATTGCTGAATGATCAACTGACATTTCCACCTTACTAGAACGTCTTCCAGACCTTGGAATTTATATTGGAACGTATAGGGCTTGGGACACCATAATTTGAGTTTGACTTGCCTTCAGTTGCCCAATGATTCTTCGTCATGCAGCACCACCAATATGGTATCTATAAGACATTGTGTGAATGCATACCAGTTATTACTCAAGAACATGCACAGTTCTCACTTTGTTTCAGTGGCAGTTCATGCTATAGGGCTGCAGGACTGCAGCACCCCCTGAATTATTTGTGAATTACAGTAAACAATTGTTTATGTCTCAGTTGCTCTCAATTTAAAATAAACCTTATGATTGCTTCAAGCTTTCTACTCTGCTAACTACCATAGGCAGATCCCTTGACTGAGCAACACGTGTTTATGTAGCTTGTACAGTGCTTGTGTTGTCTGGGCTTCGTGGCTGGGCTGCGGAGTGGGCAGCTCGTCTTTCTTCGCTAGCACATGTGCATGCCGGTGGCAGGGATGTGGAGTGTGGGGGAAGGGGGGGTGAGTGAGTGAAGAGATTTGGATGGCTTTTAACATAGAGGTATTGAGTGCTGATGAGAGTGATAGAGGTGCGTATGGAGCATCGCCGGAAAGAAAAAGTGGGGGAAATGGGAGATCCCCGGAAAACCCTCCGACCAACGGCATCGTCCGGCACAATTCCCACATGCGATGCGAAAATCCGGAGTGGCTTGGCTGGGGATTGAACCCGGATGATATTGGTGGGAGGCTAACCGCTCAGCCACCGTGGCCCCCAGGGGGATGAGGGTCTCTCTTCGCACGCACGTGGGCTGCACGGCTGCCAGCACTTACAGGCAGTCGTGGGACAAGCAACCGGTGTGTGTTTTTATTGCTTTGCTGTCATCAAGCTGGTGATTACCTCAGGTGTAAAGTGAAGCATTTAGAGGTTTGTAAGTATGTTATTTTCATTATATTTTGAATTTAATTAAAAATTAACAGAATAAGATGGGTTAGCAAGCTATTTATTTTTCTCAGTTATCAGTAGAGGAGAAAAATTTATTTAAAAACAAATGGCTTAATAATTAATTAGTCTTCAACAACAAGGCAGCAGACAAATAAAAGTAAATTTAATTGGGGCATGTATGATACACATGGCTGTGCATGGATGGGAATAAAAAAAAAAAAAGCTATATTTTTTTGTTTTTATGAAAAGTATGTTTAAAATATTTTTAACTTATTTAATTAATTTGCTTATTTGTAGTGTTGCTTGTATCTGTGGTTTAAACATCACAAAATAAAATTTCCTGAATATTTTATCAGTGCAGTATAAAATAGGGGATAAGAAAGGAAATTACCATGTTAAAATAGTGTTTTAGCAAATGAACTTTTTGTGACAAAAAAATTTCTATATGAGATGATTCAAAAGTTGCTGCAAAAGTAAAGTTGATTTATCCATGCCCTATCGAGTAATTTAAAGATTTTCATTTGAAATTCGTTAAAGCTGTGTTCTCATAACATTATTTTAATCCCCCCCCTCAGTTTCATGAAATCTAACAACGTATTTTCTTTTTTTTTTGTTAAACGAAAAGTTATTTTGCACAACCCTAGAATATTTTAAAGCTTATTTTCAAACTTAAGAATAAAATATGTGTAGTTCATTGAACTCACTCTCCCTCCCATTCTCAAATATTCAGTATTACTGTGCAGCCCTACCTGTTCTGAAACCCACAAACCACAACTGCTTTGTTTTGGTCTGCCAATGGCAGTATCATATACTGTTTACTTTTGATCATGTTTACAGCACTGTATTGCAGCTTACATAGACACCACTTATACACACTGCTCGAGAACATAACATAGTACTGTTTTAAAAATGGTACGAACAGTGCAGCCCGTCTTTGCATTGCATTTCATTTCACTATTACCCTTAATTTTTGCACTTGAGTGTATAGTTGTATTTCATACTTGTTTGTCTGCCATGACAAATATAAGGTGCTGTTAAATTCAGCAAAAAAATATGGCATAGAATACTACCAAAACACATACTAGCACTATTGTAATTTTTTTTTTTTTTTCTCCCCTCTGCTGCATGATTGAAACTTTTAAAGGCCATCCGTGGCAAAGTGAGCAATTTTTTTTTTTTTTTTTTTTTTTTTTTTTTTTTTTTTTTTTTTTTTTTTTTTTTTTTTTTTTTTTTTTTTTTTTAAGCCCTTTCACTTTGAATATAATCAATAAGTACATTTTATTGTAGCCTTATACGTTAACTTTCTAGTCTGATGAACTATACGCACTGTGTTTATTACTTACATGGCAATATTTATTTTGAAAAATGGTGGAAGGATAAAAATTGCTGATAGGAAAAAGTAACTAGAGCCTCAAAAGTGCTCACTTTGCTGTGAACAGCCTTTATACATTCGAACCAACTCTTTGCCACCTTTCCCCTATTTATAACTACAGTTAACAAAGTTTAACTGTAGTAGGAGTCTCAGATACTATTGTCCTCAGATAAGTGTTTGATTATTTTTCAATCTACGCTATCTGATCAAAAGTATTCGGATACTCCTCTGTAAACGTACATTTGTGTCTAGATGTCACTACTACCGCTGCTTCCGCTATAAAAGTGGGCAGAGGGCTTATTTTTTCACAAATGCCACATAATGAAATGACCGTAGAATAAGAGTGAGGCCGGATCCTGACTTGCAGCACTGTAAGGGTTGATGATGGACAAGCTGGGTTGTCGATGAGCAGCGACTCGGGTTGTAAGGACTCACCGACACACTACACGCGAGTTTAACTAGCCACTTGTAAACAATATCACAACGTATTTTACAGACATCATGACACTACAACACATCATTCAGGAGAATGGTGGGAAACTTCACTCCTTCGCCGATAAACACCTACACATAAATTTAGTAAGACAGCAGTAGTGGTTAACAGCTATAAATATGAGCCTGAAGCCCAGCTAAAACATATACACAGTGGCCCATCACCAGCTCAATGATGTAAATGAGTTATGGGAACTACGGTTCCAGGTCTCATGACAGCACTGCATTTCTGGGGGCATATGAGAGATCAACGGTGACATTGGCCAGTGATATACTATCCTGGTAGAATGGGTTGAGCAAGGTAGCTCATTGACTTCTAACGGGGTGTAGTTTCTGGTTGCTACATCTGGAAGCAATCCGCCAGGGCCATTTCCGCCCTTCTCAAGATGCCCGAGTTGATCGTTGGCCATGTGATTGTGAGGTAAAAACTGGAAGATGCAACCACATCAAAACCACGGCCTGGTTAGGCACGTGTGTTGGCAGACAGAGACCATCGAGCATTGAAGAAAGTGGTACAGGGACATTACATCTCACAGTGTGATACCATCACCCGTGAATTACATTGTGCCACTAATTGTGCAGCTAGCACCATGACTGTGTGCCGGGAGCTCCAGCTGTATGATTTCTATGGTATAAGAGCAGTTCAGAATTAATAACTGTGTTTCAGCATGATAATACTCCCTACCATAAAGCACAGTCTGTTCGTGAGTGAGTCATGGACTGGCCAGCCTAGGGCCCCAACTTCAATCTAACACCTCTGGGATGAAGTGGAATGCCGACTGTGCATCAGACTCCAAAAACCTACACCACTTGCTACAGTTGCTGTAGTGCTGCAGGAAGAATGGCCGGCCATTCCCCAGGAGACGTTTTGAAGCATGTTTGACAGTCTTCCCCATGTGGCAGTTGTAACATCAGAGGGGCACATGTGATAGTTTTGCTTAGGTATCCGGGTACTCGTAATGAAATAGTGTACCATGTAGATTTGCATTTCCGTCCTCTCTAATACACTGACAGTGAGTGTACAATTTTTGTAGTACATTTTATATATATATATATTGATGCCGTTGGGTGAGACACAAGGCGAACAATGACATGATTTACTTATGGTAGGGGTGCGCCAGCGGTGCTTCCCAGACACCGCACTTCAAGACTCAGGGTTCTCAGGGATGCTGTGGGTTCTGTGTGCCCATCTCACACGAGCGTCTTTACAAAACATTGGTCATTACTAAACATTTTATCACTGAAAAATAGGTGGGAGATTTGCTGTTCTGACGGTAGAAGTAAACGCACAGGTTTGCACTGAATATAGTCTGTCTCGTGTAAGGTTTCCAGATTTTGACAGATTGTATGAAAGTAGTACCTTGTAAACAAACAGAATATGTATCCTTCTGCCACCATGTGCTTTCCTTGTTACTTGTCAAAACATGTCAACATCATGTGAATTTTTGCTTTACATTTCAAACATGGCAACTATGGGCCTAATTGAGGAAAATATGTGATTATAAAGATATTATTAATTACCATCAAATCAATAATCACAAACACAAAAAATATATCATTTAAATCAATAAATTTCATTGGACTTGTAAGTTTGCAACTCTCGCATCAGGAAAAATTTTGAGGCAAGATTGAAAGACATTGATGTTGGTTACAATTAACATTGTAATCAAAATTAATTCACACATGTTAAACAATTTAACGGAGAATACAAAAACTTACCTGGCCCAAAGTATGATCAGAATTGCCTTCTTTGTACACCTCTTGAAAAATTAAACGAATTCATTTAAAAAAAGGATGTGAATCTCACATAGTTAACTGATGAGAGAATCATAAAAAAATCATTAATTCACAACTGAGCAGTAAAATGAACTGTAAGAAAACAAAAGTCTGCTGGAGTTCTGTGTAAAGGCAATGTTACCAGTAGGCCTACCTTAACAAATTACATTTAGGCAGTGAACAAACACACTAATAGTTTGGCCTGTAAAATCATACACAGAAATAGTTAATTAGAATTGTAAAAGTCTTCTACAATCAATAATTATGGAACATATTTGTAGCAAGTACCATAAAATAAACATGTGCAAAAAACATTCCTCTCAAATGGCGAAGACTAGTAGGCCTGTGATCATTAAGTAATGAAAACTAGTGGCAATTACATCAAACACATGGCCGTATGTACTACTACAGTAACGTGGATATTTAATATACGTGCCCATTGCCCCCAAAAAATTCAGTACAATGTGTTGTACACAATTAGTATTTATTATCATAGCTAAAAAAAATTACCACAGAAGAAAATGTACGTTATATAGTCTTTCTGGACAAACAAAACATGATAAATCTCAGTTTTAACATAATTAGGCCTAAATAGTTAGTATTTAATTTCAACTGCATTCGTAGTTTTGGTCTACACATACAGGCGAGCAATGTAACCTCAATGTTTTGGTGAAGTCAATAAGTGCTATTTGTTGTTTATTGACCAAACAAAAATTAATTCAACTGCAATATTAGCATATTCTCAGAATTGAAATGAATGCTGAATATTTAAATGTTGTCTGCTAAAAACCCACACACAAACTTAACATGTTTACCTTAATTATAAAAGAACTAACAAACATTTGCCTAAGATATTTACATTTTTCCCATCAAAATACACCACACTCCAAATATTCACGTACATAATTTATCGCAATTTACTTTGCGACGGTTTTTGATGAAATTCCAAGCAATCGGCCGGTCGTTTCTTTTTTTAATGCTACTGGACGACTTTCGATTTCTTCAATTAGTAATATGTCTTGGACTTCTTTGGCAACACGTACGATGTCGCTCTGTCGTTGGCGATTGCATAAAGGATTTTTAAGTCGCTGCATTTTAAATAACTATTTACACAACATTCAATAATTCAATTTAGAACTTGTAAACTGACACGCCCGCACACAAATATCGCATCTCACAATAACAACATGGCGTCAGTCGTTGGTTGGTGAAGATAACCCTCTTTCTTCATTATTTCTGTTATGCAATTTAACAAATTTGGAACTGTAACCACGTTTAATAACCTTTCACAGAATACTACGACATAATATTATTTACGTTTATTCCGAAATGCTTACTTTATTTCTATTTGTACTATGCACTATTTTCTTTTTCGCCGATGTAAGAAAGAATACATGTTATTCAGGGATGCCACCATTGCTTCACGTGGCGGTCAGCTGGCATTCGTTATTTCAAATACGATGCTACGGTATTACACTTTAAATACGTTGACAGCAGTAGCTGTCAAGTTCTGGAAACCTTAAATGAGACAGTCTATACATGCCATTTATTGCTCTCCAATTACAAAGTCGTGGCAGAAAAATGAGTGAGTGATTAAAACTCGGACGTGTCTAGCGAATTCCGTTCAGCTCTTACCCTCTAGCGCACTCCGAGGTGGATGATTTCTCCGGGGTGTTTGAAAACACAGCCCCCTCAAGGAAAGAGAGCTACAGCCGCTAGGGTGGACTGAAGGGTTTTCCTGGAGACAGGACACTAAGAATCACAAAGTGAGCAGTGAACACGTGTGATAGTTTGGCATCGCTAACGCGGACTCGTCGGAACGCGTCTCCCAGCACGTGGTGAGTGTGGTGACGGTATTTACACATGTCACCGTACAAATTACACAAATATGGATGATACAGTATGGGACACCACACGAATGAAAGTATGTTTAGGTGGCGCGGATACCGCTAGATACAATGCGTAGCAGACCACGTGGAATTGCAATATGTTCCATAAAATTCGGCAAATGGGCATTGGACAAAGTGATAACGGTATTGGGAAAATTATTCCCCTGAAGATTTGGGTATTTAGAGACTTGTAGCACGCCTGATGGTGAAAAAATCAAACACGAAAAAGAATTCGTGGTCATACAATCACTGCATCAATCACATTGAAATACACAGAACCCTGAATAGAATATTACATAGAACCCTAAAATTAATTATGGCGCACGTGATATTACACAAATAGACCCTTAAAGTGCATGGGTGGCGCAGATACTGACTTGGCAGCTGTTAACCACGTGGTCGCAAATGATGTGGCCTTAAAACAATTTAACATGACAAAAAACCTAAAATGCATTAATAGAAATAAAGCCCTTTAAATTGCACGCAGCAATTAAACAGAAATTACAACGAAACGCCTTTCACATAGGCGCATGGCGCCTGATTTCATAGTTCCGCTGGCTGCGTGGCCTCTCCAACATCTTTCCTCCATCTTTCTCGATTAAGTTTAAAAAGCCACAAGGGCGCAAATTATCGGGTTAATCGGAAGTATAATGCTAGGGAATGTCTGGCAAAATGTTCGCAGGGCAAAGGTAAACCGGTATACTAAAAGTGAGCTATGGTAATCTACATCAGTGCAAAAAGTTTGAAGTGCGTACGTGACAGCGTCTTACCTCGCCAGCTCTTCCTTAACGGACTGCCCTGAGGCAGGGGTCCTGCGGATGTACCATGACCGCCTACGGGTTCGCACAAGCGGAAGTGCTATGCACGCTAAGTAAAACTTTTAAATATAAAAAGAATGGCACATAATTAATTTGCATACATGATCATATTAGACTTTTAAATTATGAATTTTCTGTATTCATTGATTATTCGTTATGGAGGCGTTTACGCCGAAATAGTAATGTCCTTATTCTTCGTGCAGTGCACATTTTGAATTTCAACCAAACATTGTACAACATTTTTGGAACATACGTTTTTAACACTTGGACCCTGAAATAAAACAAGAGACATGGTTTACACTTTAAAATAGATATCCCGTTACAGGGAAGTTCGGGTTATGGCCTCCCTGCACACGTGCGCGCCCACGTGTCACGTAAGTGGTGAGCGCCATCATGGCCTGAATGCTGCTGGCTGTTAGCCGGCATCAATATAATATATATATATATATATATATATATATATATATATATATATATATATATATATATATATATATATATTTTTATAGTTTCAAAATTTTATTTCTTATGTGTATATTTAATAGTGTATTATAGAGTTCAGGAATAAATATAATTGATGTCACATTTCAAAATAAAATTTGTCATAATTATTATATGTTAATTAAATTTTATTATTAATATACTTTTATGTGTTACTTAATAGTTTCTTGTACACTTAATATGTTATTATGGGTTTGCACTTACTATGCAATAAGATGTACCTGGGTACATACAACAGGTTTTATTATTTATTAATTTTTAAATTTTATTTTAACAGTAGAAATTAAATCTGTGTGCATTCTGTGACTGCAAATGTTAAAAGTAGCACCCTTCCTTCCTACATAATTAAACCCAAAAACAATGTGATGGATCATCATAAATCTACCACATTAAGAGATCATCGTTAAACCCCTATTAAGAAAAATTATGAGTAACTGGCTAGGGTTTTGAACAGGATGGGTCATGACAATGCCTATCATTCAAGACCCTTTCATTGACGATAGCACGACTAATGTGTTACTGCCTACAGCGTAAGCTTCGTGGGAAAGTGGTCGGCTGCGCGCCATTTGTCTGAGTGTTTTTGCCATCGTTCCTTCCACCGCCTGGCTCAAGGTTGGGTTTCCTCCCTTATCCAGCCTCCCTTTCTCGTGTAAGTGTGCAAAAAAAAAGAAAAATTCTCGTGAAAAGAAGACGGTTCTGCAATAAAGTGTCGGCCCTCGAGAGGCTCGAAAAAGGTTTATACCCAGAGAAGATGATGTCTTTACTGCCAGTTCAACTTTTTTTTTTTTAATCCGTTTGTCATGTTTTTACAATTGCGAACGTAAACTGAACACTAGTACGGCGTTTTTCTTTACTGAACAATTTATATTCTTTCGATAAAACATGTTCATTATGTGTTTTCGGGGTGTTGCATTCTGTGGACTTGGCAGCTGGCAAGCTTCTGCGACTTCTGGTTCGACGACACACATTTCTACTTCAGCGCCTAGATATAGTAATTTCCAGAATTTAGCTTATTTAATCTAATATTGAAACCAGCAGCATGCTAATAAACACGATAACGCTTTTGGAAAGTTCACAGTGCTTTAATTATGAACGTTTGAGTATCGAGCAACTGAGATAGGTGATTTGCCTTAAAAAATTAAAGTTAGTTGTTATTTAGAAAAATCTATTTGAAAATAAACTTTACGAGGGTTTGCTAGTTAACGAAACGATGAGTAACCATGAGACTACGAGGACGGTAAACTTACCCTTGTCGACAAAGTAACAACACCATATCTGCTCCCTCGGCAAGCAATCCCTTTTCATCGGCGACGGGCAGTCGGCCCCGCGCGTCGCGTCATAGGCAAAGACGACAATATGGTCGTGGCGGCAGTGCGCTAACCGGAGCACAGTCCCTTCGCGGGAATAGTGTTACATCTGCATGTCGTCACATTTTGCGGCGGAGCGCTCTAGCTCCGGGAGGAAGCTGCTTTGTTCTACATTTCAGTATGAGGTATTCGTCTTCTGCGCATGTACGCAACATTGACCTACCCGAAAGGAACACGACTGTCAAAGTCACGCGGTCAACAGTGATGAAAGTGTTTTTTTATATCTTTATATTTAAATGGCAAATCACTATTATATGAATAAAACACTTTTACCAGTTTTAATTTAATTCATCTGCATTACAGATTGGTTAGAGGCAGTAGACATACATCTCAAAACATTTGATTACAAATCATTTATCTAACCTAAAAGCCTAACCATGCTGTTGTCGCTAGACGTGTTGGCAGGTGAGTAGTTCAATGTTGCGACACGGAGATTGGTTGTGCGCAGCCAGCGAGATCGGTCTACTTCATCTTTAGTCTATAATCGTGAACGTATTGTGATTAGATTTTTTTTCCACGCCGACCTAGAGTAAGCAGTGAATGTGACAGGGATTTTCAAGTCAAATACTACTTCCCGGAAAAATAAATTGTGCCTGTCGTGATTGGGCATAGATTCAAGTGTATAGGCTGTTCACGGCAAAATGGGCTCTTTTGAAAGCCCTGTTTGAGATCTACTTGCATACACGTTGTGTATTCCTCCGTCTTATGTAGAATTAACATTGTCACGGGTCTCGTCACTTTATTCATGCGTCGATCAAATTAAACTCTGGAATTTTTAAGAAAATAAATACTTTACAAATCTGCTAATTTTTTCACTTCGATGCATTAAAAAACAGAAAGAGAAAGAAATTATTTTAATTTATCATAAATGGTTACCCAACACTTTTTATTCGACGTTAGGATATGGAACTACTTTCCATCCAACGTTACTGGACGAATGTCTCTCAGTGCACCCATTAAAATATATGCATCCAAGGGCAGTTACTTTTTTCTAAGGGGAATCGTGAACAGCCTTTAACTTGGGTTACTGCTCCACTGAATATTTCGAAAATGTAAACGATAAGGATCCAGATAAAAACGAAAGAAAGAAAACAAGTGTTTGAAAGTAACTTTCTTCTTCCCTAGTTGACTTATTTCACGACTTAGGGTTCACATTCTGAGTAACCTCCGAGACTGTGAATTTATTGTGGGATAGTTTATAGATACCTACTTGTATTTCAAGTGATACAAAAATGTCTCTGACGAATGTCTGTGTTAAATGTAAGAAGTGCTGGTAGTTTTCATTTATTTTTGCTTACTAACCTAATGTGTTTAGGTCCAAAGGCGATATCGAGACTGCGTGCAAATTATTTTGAAGAGGCCTTATTGATAAGATGGTTGCCCTGTGTTAATATCAATACCCGTCTTTTTTTTTAAATGGAAACTATATTAACTAGGTTTCATATAAAATACGTGTCGCTAAAATTATTTTTAATGTAGAAGTCAAGTAAGTTAGGAGTACTTCCTGAACATCTAACTAGAATCGTAAAAAAAAATTAACTTAATTTTCTTTGTAATATAGTTTTACACAATTTTAGCATGCAGGTACATATTTTGATTTCAGTTTTTAGTTTTTTTTATAATTTAATACTTTTTTTTTTTACAATTGAAAGTTAATTGTGTTATATTTGTTCAGTTTTTAATGAAAATAGAAATAAAGCTGTAGAATTATTCGTGTGGTATAAAATAAGTTAATCATTTTTGTCAGCTCGACGAAAATTTAATTTTTATAAGAACGAACGCTACCATACTCTAATAGAAGCAAATGCTTTACTAGTTAGCCATTTTGCCATAATACATAGTGTTTACACTGTTACATTCCCGACAGCTATAGCTCAATCACAACATTACCAATCGCTGAGACGAGTGTCATGCCGGAATCACATAGCCCCGACCAACACAGCACGACACGACCAAAAACGCAACCACGACACATTTCAATGTGACTACTTGAATTTACAGCACGACTGACACCACGCTCTTGGCATTTAACATAACTATTTAGAAGGCGCTGATAGGCTACGATAGTTTCAAAGGCGGCGAACAAGAGGGAAATTGTAATACATAATGATGACAAATTGGTATCGCTAATGCATACAAAGGTAAAATAATTATTTTTAATAGTTAGATATAGTAGTGTTCGATTTATTTTTATTTAAATTGCGTATTTACCATTGTAGGGAAATGTTCCAATACAATTTCATTTTGCAATGTTTTACATTCTGTGCGTCGTGTCGCACGACACGACGAAGAATAGAAATCATTTCTAATCCAAAATTGCTGGTCGGACGACAGAATCGGTCGGGCTTACGGCGATCTATTTTCTATTTCATTGACTGTTGACCGTCGTGTCTTGTGCGTCGGGTCATGTTATTCCGGCATTAGAGGACACCGCCCGCCTGGAGTTGTTTTCCACGCTAGAGTCAGAGAAGCGCGGGAACTTTAAGGACGACACTCCCACGCGCATCGAGCGCGCCTTCGCCGCTATGCGCAGGGCTCTGAACTGCAATGCAGTGTTCAATGCAGAACCTTGATCAATTTCGTATGTATCTGACCCGAATATTTTAAGTTAGGCAGGATTTACAACGACCCGTCGCGTCCGTCCGTCCGTTAATCATGTGACTAACAGCCAATCATAAGTGGCCATTAATTCTATCCGTCCGTCAAAACCGTGGCAAATTTTAACTTTTGACGGACGAACGGATGAAATCACAGCCTTCTAAACTCGCACGTTTTGTTACTTGTTCATTCCGAGTTCTTTACAAGGCTGTGTAGTGTGTGCAGTATTTTGTTTTGGCTGTCGTTAATTTTCATATGTTTGTTTATGTAACTTTAAAATTAAATTAAGTTACATTTTTCTAAAAGATTAATTGATAATTATATTTGGAAACACGAGCTCCTTTTGTGCAATAGTAAAGATACTAAAATTATGTTGTATGTGCTATTTAAAAATTACATCGATTAATTTCCGTTACGTATGTGTATGGTTGTTTTGGGTACTTAGAAACACAATACCGCAAGATATTTTCACTTTTTATGGGGATTTTTTTTCTATTTGTAAACAGTTTTGTTTTTTTATGTTTGCTGCAATGAACGTACGACGGACGTACGAAGTTTGGTTGTAAATCTCTCGACTGGAAGACGGACGGACGCGACGGGCTGTTGTAAATCCTGCCTTACAGTGCTTTGAAAAAACCGTTTTTAGTTTGAAAGTAATCGTCAGGCGTGTCTGAAGTATGCGTTCTTTTCCTAGCCCAGTACATCGGGTGCACCTCTAATAATTTCGTAGAAAAAAATGGATTTCAAACTAACTGTAACGCAGCTCGAGCGACAGGCAGAGTGACTCAGCATAACCTGTCGATTAGACGGTTAAGTGAGCACTTTTGAGGACCTAGTCACTTTTTCATTTCAGCCATATTTTGTCCTCTAACCACCTTTCTAAATGAATACAGCCATGTAAGTAATAAACACAGTGTATATATTCCACCGCACTGGCAAATTAACGTCCAAGGCTAAAATAAAATATATTTAACGACTGTTATTACAAATGAGAGGGCTTTCAAAAGTGCTCGCTTTACAGTGAATAGCCTATGCAGTAGTTTTGGTCAGACTGCAGAGTAAACCCTTGGGCCAGAGAGTTAATGGAGACAAGTGTTTTAAGTCACTATTTCGATGCCGCCGCCGAACACTGTTAGGGCGCGTTTACACGGCGACAGTAGTTCGCGAGAACTACTCTCGCATTACTATCGCCGCGTAAACTGCACTGAAAGTACTGTCGCACCGTCGCGATAACACTATCACGATATCAGCTCGAGCTAGATAGTTGATAGTAGCTGTCGAAGTGTAAACCGTGTAGCTTCACTATCGCGATAGTGCGGGTCAAAAAATGTGTACGTGTGTTCACTTTGACAGTAACATTGCATAATTAGTTTGATTATGTTAATATCTGTCGTGGTTCTTACACTATGTGGCGGTATGACAAGACGAATATCATATAGGTATGGCACGGCAGTATTGACAGCATATTTACTGTCATATAATAAACCACGGGAACAATATATGTTTACATGTCATTAATATCCTGTCACGATATCTAACTACCCCAACAAATATCATCCTCTTGACAAAAGGATATAAATGTAGGGTCGATCAATGTATTTACACAGGTGTTGTCGGACATGTCCCTTTCAACGTTAACTATCACAGCATGTCGCGATCGTGTGTGTAAACAGGACCTATCGCGGCAGTTACTTCCACACACTTTCGATATAGCTACTATCATCTCATAAACGCACCGGGCGAGGTGGCGCAGTGGTAACTCACACGTGTTCGATTCCCGGCCCGGCCATCCAGATTTCGGCCTTCCGTGGTTTTCCGAAATCACTCCAGGCAAATGCTGGGATGGGTCCCTAACAAAGGCCATGGCCGATTCCTTCCCCAATTCCTCTTCCCTGTGCAACTCCTACCGTCTCTAATGACCTCGCTGTCGCCGAGACGTTAAGCCCAACTACCTATCTCCCACCGGTTGGCCATACTGTTGTCAAGACCTGGCGCCAAGGCTCCCATACCTCGCTGTTAGGTCATACAAACCAGTTGGAATCATCGCTGGCGAAGTGCAGTGTATCTGTCATGTATGGGCACCATGGGCATTGCCGTTAACTCCCAACTTTTCTGAAGCCCCGTTAACGTTCTGCTTCCAAGATATTCCTCCGTGGCGGAAAAATTACACCATAGTCGTGCGAATTCGGTGTAGTTATATTTTGCATTACCAACACACACATTTCTCTTTGTTTTTATTGAGGTATTTTTTATGTTAACACGAGTGTCAAACGCTTGTGATATATGACGCATTTAGGAAATAAATTAAACATGCCATACGTGGGGTGATTTTCCAAAGGTTCTATTCAAAAAGTGTGAAGAAACTGTGCATATACTATACCTAATTTATATGCTGTTGTGCAGTTTTTAATCTTCCCGTCATATGAGTTTTATGACTGCACCAATGTGCCAGTCAAGTGAAAACGGAAAATGGTTAAAAACTGCAAATATGCCAATTCGTGCTCAACGAGTATAAGACAGAAAAACGTCAACTTGGTTTTCCATCAATTTAAGCATTACACTCACAATACGACGTTTATGCAGAACTATTGTACTTGATTCGTAGCCAACTTAAAGAGTGGGATTGAACCGCGCGCTCAAGGTCAGGAAGCGAGAAAGCGATACAGGCGTGTCGCCCTTCTAGCGTCTCATCACTCCTACAGACAAGGCGTGCATGTACTCTGCTAATTGGATCTGTAACAGTGGGACTTTATTAAGCGCGATGGAAGACCATAGATTAAATTACGCCAGTATCTTTGCGCGTTTCTCTTGCCGTTTAAGGAAACCACATAGACAAGCTTTCAAAATGCTATATTTGACCATTTTCATGATTTTTTCTGCAAAAATACAGTAATATGAGAAAAGTAAAAAAAAAAAAAAAAATTGGGGCATAGATAATAGTATTTTAATCTTTTCTGACAAAAAGTCGTAATTGCAGAACATGTATTTACCAAGGTACGTGTATTCGAGCAAACTACTATTTCACAAAAACCGCTCGGGTCTATCCCACTCTTAACTAAAGTTTGTTCACGATAAAGTGAACACTTTAGAAAGCAACCTTAGAAAAAAAACTAACTGCGCCTGCATGCATTATTTAATGGACGCACTGAGTGACATTTGCCCAGTAAAGTTGCGTGTAAAGGTTGTTCACGATAGAGTGAGCACTTTTGGAATCAACCATAGAAGAAAGTCACTGTCCCTACGTGCATATATTTTAATTGGCGCACTGAGTGGCATGCGCCCAGAAAAGTTGGTATACGATAGATGGGAAGTATCTTAACGTCGAATAAAAAGTGTTAGGTGACCTTTCCTGATAATTTAAATTATTTATTTCGCTTTATTTTTTATTTTTTAATGCATCGAAGTATAAAAATAAGCAGATTTGTAAAATATTTATTTTTGTAATAATTTCAAAGTTTTACTTGACCGACGCATGGATAAAGAGATGAAGCCCATGATAATGTTATTCTCGCGTAAGGTGGAATAATATCCAATGTGCATACAAGTAGATCTTAAGAAGGGGTTTCAGAAGTGCTCATTTCACCGTGAATAGCCTATAGATGTAATCAGCGGAGAGTGAAGCTCCCCACCAGCCACTATGAACGGCATGATGCGAGAGTTTTGATGTGATGTCTGTAGACTGTGTTGTTCTGTTGTAGGTAAGTGTACTATAATGAAATTCGCGTTTTTAGTGTGTGCCCGAGTTCGCTAGTCTGGCGGAGGTCTAGTTGCCACCCACGTTATAATCCATTCACTGTTACTTCACTTTTTTTTTTCTTTCTGAAACCATGCTGAAGTTATAATTCCAGGATATTCCTCCGCGTTGTGCAAACCAAGTTGAACCAATAATGGAAAATTTCACCAAAGAACCACGCACCGCATTCGTGCGCACTCTAATTATATGTTTCGTAGGAACTACTTCTTACTAGGCGTTACCGACACACGCATGTTTCCTCGCCGTTTTTATTCATATGATTTATAAATGAAGCATTGTAATTGATTGATCAAATATATAAATAAAATTCCACGTAAACAAAAAAAAATGTTATATTTATGTTAACACGCGTATAAAACGCTTGTGATAGATGGCATGTTTAGGAAATAACTATACATGGGGTGATTTTTCGAACGTTTTATTCAAAAACTGTGACGAAGCTTCGAATAGCCTATACCTATGGTTTATCGCGTGAAGTTTGTGACATGGAAAAGAAAACCCTTCAAAATTAATTATTTTTTAATAAAAATTGATTTATATTTTTTAAATAATATTTTGTAAATTTGTATATAGTATTTTGATAAGTATTATATAAAATATCAAAATATGTGAAAGACTGCATTGGAGGTGCACTGATGGTGTACGTTATATACTATGTTTAATATCTTCTGTTATTATACGTGTTGGCCTATCAGTCCATCGTGACTTCACATATAGGCTGTCCACGATAAAGTGAGCACTTTTGAAATCAACCTTAGAAAGAAGTCACTGTTCCTGCCTGCATATATTTTAACGAGTGCACTGAGTGGCATGAGCCCAGTAAAGTTGGTAACGATGGAGTGTAAAGTAGATCAATTTCTTACAGTCGAATAAAAAGTGTTAGGTAACAACTTATGATGGCTTAAATTATTTCTATCGCTTTCTGTGTTTTTAATGCGTCGAAGTCAATAAATTAGCAGATTTTTAAAGTACTTAACTTTTCTAATAATTTTATAGTTTTACTTGACCGACGCACGATGAAAGCGACGAGGCCCATGCCAATGGTAATTTTACATAAGGTGGAAGAGCACACAACGTGCATACCAGGGCTTTCAAAACTGCTCAGTTTACCGTGAACGGTCTATAGGTAGAGCTGTATTTATCCCTCTGGCGCTTGCTGCATGTAAAGATGTTGAGATTTTTTTCTTTTCACCGACAGGTAGTCCTGGGAGGTTCTGTTGTCGACTTCACTATTGGCATCAGCGAGGAAGTACTCCAGGTAAGTGATTTTTTTGTGCATGCGGTAGATTATTTCGTGACGACCGGCGAGTAGTGAGATGAAGTCAGAGTACGTCCCCGCAGTGATGGAAAATCTTTTTAATGGTCACATTGGCGTGGATCCCTAGTCAATGAAGCTAGCGGATTATTTCAGAGAGTTGGATCGATGAAAGTTTTATCATTTCCCTATAACTACACTGAACTGTCATGAATAAGTGGAATCAATAAACAAGGTAAGTTGGATTGTTCTATTTTTTATATGTTACAAATGCATTACTGAAAATAAAGTTTTGAAATTTTAATTGATGGAAGATTTTAAATATTAATTAGATCATAGTTGATAAGCTTAGCTAAACTGACAACATAATGTTACTCCCATAAAGAAGAATGGTAGACGTCGAGACCGTAATTTGGGATCTCGGGAAGCAGTGAGTCGTTCTGAAAGTAGCTGCAGGTGCATTCAAGATGGCGTCAAATTCTTCCATTGGTCATCTCGCGATGTGCTTGTATAGGCTGTTCACGGTTAAGTGAGTCGAATCATTATTACTATTATGACAATGTGCTGGAAGTGCAGTCTGAAGCGCGTAGCCCACTACGTGTGGCCCGTGACGTGATCTGGTGAAGTGGGTATATACTGCGACCGACAGGCTGGCCGTAGACAATGCGCTTACTGCTGCCATGAGTTGAGGGAAGAGATTTAACCGAGTTGCAAAAAGGGATGATCATCGGCTTTCTGGCCAAGGGGGCCAGCATTTCGGAAACAGCGACATTTGTGAACTGTTCACGTGCCTCTGTGGTGAAGGTGTATCGTGAGTGGACGAATGGCAGCATCGGGAATAGCCGTCGAGGAAACTGCGGAGCTCCACGCGCCATTGATGTCCGAGGTGAACGTCGACTACGACGGTGCGTGAAGGTCAACTGACAGGCTACAGTGGAACAACTCACCGTCCAAATGAACCAGGTGGCATCCAGACACGTGTCTGCCGCAACAGTTCAGGGAACCCTTCTACGAATGGGGCTCCGGAGTGGACGGAGGATGACTGCACCCATGCTAACACAGGTGCATCGACGAAAACGACTGGAATTCTCCCGACAATATGGCGACTAGACCGCTGCTGATTAGCGACGGGTAGTCTTCTCCGACGAGTCACGTTTTCAGCTGCATGGAACGGATGGACGTCGGCGTGTCCGGCGAGAAACTTCGGAGAACCGACACCCTGCATCCATTACTGGACAAACACGAGGCGGTGGGGGCAGTCTTATCGTCTGGGGACTGTTCTCGTGGTATTCTCTAGGTCCCATGATCCGTGTGGAAGGCACTCTCGATCGACTTTGATTATAAATCCATCCTCGGATATCACGTCCACCCGTACATTATTGTCTTTCCTCGGGGAAGATGGCATCTTCCAGCACGATAATGCGCCTTGCCACACGGCTAGAAGTGTCCGCACGGGGCTGGAACAGCACGATCAAGACTTCAAAGTTCTTCCCTGTCTTCCAAACAGCCTCAATCTCAATCCAATTGGACACCGGTGGGACCACCTGTCTCCCTCGCCACGCAACCTTCAACAGTAGTTGGGCGCACTGCAGACAGCATTGCTCCAGATACCCGTGGATACCTATCAGCACCTGACTGAGACACTCCCAGCTTGTCTAGCTGCTGTCCTGGCTGCGAAGGGCGATTACTCTGTATACTAGTAGGTGTTCATAATAATGTGATTCGAATGTGTGTAGTATTCTTACTCTTATATGCATACAAAACAGAAATTTAATTAATTAAGTTTTCGTAAATTGAAACCCCTTACTTTTAATACGACGTTAAGACATGGAACTACTCTCCGTATGTCGCTGCCAAATTTACTGGCTACATGCCAGTATGTGTCCACTCTAGGCATAGTCTGTTCGCCGCATGTCCACACTTTTCCAATCAAACCTTTGAGAAAACATCCCATATATATGTTATGTTGTTTCTTAAATATGTCATGTATCACAGATGTTTTATACTTTTGTCAACATGAAAGTATCTTATGTTTGGTCAAATAGAATTTTCGCATACTTTTTTATGTATAGATTATAACATTTCATTTATAATTAATATGAATAAAACAGAGGTAAATAGATGTGTTTGTAAGGCCCGGAAAGAAATAGTTCTCATGCTGAAAATTATTATACTGAGTGCGTATGAATGGGATGTGTTTTACTTTTAGTGTAATTTTCTATACTTGGTTAAACTTTGTTAGCATCGGGTGGAAAGAATGGCCTTAAAGTAGAGCTTTAGCAGGGCTTCACAAAAGTTGGAAGTAGTGAATGGGCTATAACCAACTTAGGTAACTTAGAACCAGAAATTTCTTTACTCAAAGTTTGATTTCAAGGAACTGATTATCAGCCATATGCGTATTTAAGGTATGAATTTTATTTTTAGAAAGTTAATATCAAAATATAGCGTGTGTTGACCATAGGCTAAAGATGAGGTAGACTTCTTATTCGTCTTCTGCGCATGTACCCAACATTGACCTTCCCCCTAATGGGACACAACTTTCAAAGTCACATGTTAAACAGTGATGAACGTTATTGTTTATACCTTAATTTTCGAACGACAAGATGCACTGTTATATTAATAAAATTCTTTTACCAGTTTTACTCAATTACTAATTAGTTAGAGTAAGTATAAAAACACCTCGAAGCACTTGTTTACCAAACAGAGTTTTAACCTTAAATTCAGTCCACTCCATTTATGCTAGCCGTGTTGGCAGGTGAGCAGTTCAATGTTGGGACACGGAGATTGTTTGTGCGCAGCCAGCGAGATCGGTCTACCTCATCTATGGCGTGGACAGTCGCTGTCTTGGCTACTGCACATGCGTGTTGTGAAAACGAGCCGTCTATTCAGCAATTATCCCAATAGGCTGTTCACGGTGAATCGAGCACTTTTGAAAGCCGTTATTAAGTCGTACTTGCATGCACATTGTGCATTCTCCCACTATATGTAAAATTAACATTTCAGTATTCCTGACCACTTTATTCATGCGTCGGCCGATTGAAACTGTGAAAGTATTATAAAAGAAAATATTTTTCGGTTTCTTATAAGTTATGCAGGTAGAGGCTGTTCACGATAAAGTGAGCACTTTATAAGTTAATCTTAGAAAAAAGTCACTGTCGCTGCATGCATATATTTTAATGGGCGCACTGAGTGACGTTCGCCCGGTAAAGTTGGTAACGGTGGATGGAAAGCAATTCCATATCAGAACGTCGAATAAAAAGTGTTAGGTAACAATTTGTGATTACTTAAAATTATTATTATTATTATTATTTTCATCGAAATGTAAAAATTAGCAGATTTGTAAAGTATTTACTTTCTTAATAATCTCACAGTTTCATTTGATCGACGCATGAATAAAGTGATGAGGCCCATGACAATGTAATTTTACATAATGCAGAAGCATACACAACGTGCATACAAGTAGATCTTAAGCAGGGCTTTCAGAAGTTCTCATTTGACCGTGAACAGCATATAGGGAAGAGGCCTTTTAAAATGCTCGGATAACCGTGACCCGCCTTTAAGTTAGTTTAAACTACACACACACTCATTCAGTTAAGTCATATATGTGTAGTTTCGGCTAGGTTAGAATAAACTAAAAACTTGCACTCGCCCACCATAGTTCGGGGGTCCTGTTATGTTGGGATACTATTTTGAGAAATTCTGGTTGGACATGTGCATGCATGATGGTCGCCGACAAATGCATGCGCAGTTCGTATGTCTTCGGAGTATCCGTGAACAAGGTATACACTGCAATTACTTCCTGCGACTTGGGACCATAGACCAAAAATGAGGTATTCCGATCTCGCTGGCTGCCCACAACCAATCTCCGTGTCTGCCAACACGTCTTGCGTAAATGGTATAGTTTGGATGTTAGGTTAGAAAACTGATTTGTAAACAAATGTTTTGAGATGTTTTTATACTTAATATAACCAATTTGCAATGCAGTTTCAATAAATTTAAATTGGTAAAAGCATTTTATTTATATGATGGTGCTTGTCATTTGAAAATTAAGACATAAACAAACACTTTCGTCACTGTTGGCCATGTGACTTTGGCATTTGTGTTCCTTTAGGGTAGGCCAATGATGGGTACAAGCACAGAAGACGAATAAGCGGTATACCTCATTTTTAGTCTATGCTTGGGACAGTGCTACCAAAGCCTGCTGGCTAGTATTGTTTGAAGCCAGCCGCCAGTCACGGTGAAAATTAATGTGCTCTCCTTCGTCCTCTTCCTGTCATCGCTGCGTCTAGGGTATTCTCAAAGCAAGTCACTGACACTGACTGCTGACATTCCAGTATTCTGGTTCTCTTTAATAATTTAAGGTGCAGTGCGTGTCGGGTGCAGATCTTGGAATGCCCCGAAGGGCATTTGGCTTTGACGTTTGAGAGGTTAACATGCACCAAGAGATTCTCATCGATTCACTGTCTTACTCAAGGACGGTGTGAAAATACGGTCGCTTTAAAGCTTTTAAAGTGGTGTGTGGTATCTTAAAATGTATAGTCTTGAAACGAACTATTATTTATGGGGTACTGTAAACCACTTTTGATGATATCGTAAACATACTGTTGCAGTCACGACTATGTGCGATAACTGAAAATGTGAAACACAACCCTTGGACATGTTCTAGTTACTGTAATGTTAACATCGCATGGTGAAAATATTGTTGGACATGAAATAGCTGTGATGAAATAGCCGTAATCGTTACTCTTCAAAAAATGGCACGATAGTTGAAAAAGATCCATAATTAGGGCAACACCGCTTCTTCGGTTCCGTTTACGATCAACATAGCGCTCACGTCATCTTCTTAAGAAAACTTAACGACAGTCACACATATTGCGAGATGCCAAACAACGTTATGTTGAAAAATTAGGTCTGTGGAGAAGACAATGGATTGGAAATGACTCGGAATGAAGACGATGCATCCTGTTCCTGCCGCAATATAAATTATTATTATTTTTTAGTGGGTTTAGATTCTGAAATGTATGCAGTTGTATATTTTTGTGCGGACTGTGCAAAATACTTTTCAGAAACAAACATTTGATATCCGAAATGATTTGATTCAAAACGAACAGCGAGACTTGGAAAGGGCATGATTTCGAAGAACACCTTTACCACGTTCTGGACTCTTGAGATGCTACGTATAATGCATTTGCGAATTACTTAGGTTTGTGAACTCTACATTTGTAGTGGAAGGTCGACAAAACAAGAGAGGGTATGTTTATACTAAGAATTGTGTATCTCTTTATTGTAGAACATTTTCATTAATATACATCATCCGGTATATACACAGTCATAATAATTAACACAGTAAGCGTATGTAACAAGTGCTGTACAGTTAACAATAATGATAGTAACTACAGTTAATGATAATACATATTCATGTTGAGTTTGTATTGGTACAAGGGAATCAGTTGCTGGGGCTTTCGGAAAGGGGGACATGTTGACGTGGTAGTGGTTTAGGGTCCCAGTTATCCAGCCCTCTATGCCTTTCTAAGCTCGCATTGAGTTATGGGTACGGAATACGGTTGGTCCTTGCGGATACGAAGCGAACGACCTTGAAGTCGGCGTGGCAGAAACGACATTCATTCGGCGTGAATTCCCTTGTATTATGTTGAAGTTTTAATAACAGTCAGATCATGCTATTAGAATTGCCCCAATCTTGATAGGAGCCTTTTAAAATAGGTAGCATGTTCTGGCGAGAAAAAAAAAAGTGTCCCTGTCGTCATTTAAATAACCCGTTGCGAGTACTAAAATTTACTATTTGTTTGTAAAATCTCTTAAAGGTGTTTTTTCCCGTTATTCACAGGGATAGTTTTACTTGTCTTAATTTCTGTGCTAGAGCCTTTTTTATGCAACAGTTGTTTACCGCAATCCGAATACCCGAGAAATAAAAATAAACCTTTTCCAGCCAGTGTTACAGTTAGACAGCTGTAAGTAGTTGCGAAATTCGCTACTAAACATAATGTTGTAATTCTCTTTGGCTATTTGCATGTAACTATTTTCTCCTCTTTGTTTGGATTTAATTTCTTTCGGGGTTATTTCTTCGCTTACGTGAGCGCGAAGGATATATATATATATATATATATATATATATATATATATATATATATATATATATATATATATATATATATAACTTGTGTAGTTCGCATGAGGAAACAGTTAAACAGTTGCGCGTTTGCCGAGAACGTCGTCTCTGCTCGCACTTGCCCCAGGTCGTCGCCATAAAGACGGGCTCGCTGACGGGAGTCGAACGGTGTAGGCGACTAGAACATTTGTGGTGGAAGGAAGCCCTCGTGGCTCCAGCGCCGCCGCTGCTACGTCATACTTCGCTCAGTGGTTCTCAAACTGAGGTCCGCGGACCACTGGTGGTCCATGGCTAGATAGCAAGTGGTCCGGAAATTTCTGAATGTGCCCATCAGGTATTTCCATTGATATTACATATTTAGCTCTAAATATTCATAATTCGGTTTAGGTTGTTCCGTTATATACAATGTTGTCTTCTATCATGTAACATTTTATTTTGGTTTTAAAATACAATAAAATTACTTTTTTTTTAATCATTTCATCTTTAACTTTTCTAATATAAAACAGTATGTTATAGAAGTGTTTTGATGATAATACATTTTTATGAGTTGTTGAATTATTATTCTTACATTTAGGAATATCTTGAGTGAAGATGTGTCAGGGCAGATGGTCAGTCCTAGACTGGCTTTCTACGTCTAGTGGTTCGTGATAAAGGAAAGTTGGAAGACCACTGACTTATGCCCGGTTGCACCAACATCTTCCCCGATCCGAGATCGAATGATCCTAGTTCCGAACCAAGATCCAGTTTGATCTTGGTTCCAATATAAGTGTTGCATCAACGAGTTTTCATGATACTGGATCTCCGATTCGTTGATCTTGGTTCCAAAGTGACATCGAGATTAAGTATGACACATATTTTGCTATTGGTTCGTAATATATGACGTCATGGTAGTAGGCGTATTTTCACTATAGATAGAACTAGATGTGCAATGTTTTATCTGTTTTAAGTGAATTGTTGTACGAACTTTACTGGGTAATATTCTAGTGCGTATAATGTTGTTTTAATTTCCCAAGAAAACAATCGAACGTAGTTCTATCTGTTGGTGTATTTTCAAACTACATTTGTCGACGGTGGCTGCTGATCTCGGATCGAGATATCGAACCGTAAATTGCATTAAAAAAAATTAAACTTAAATAATATTACGCCGTAATTACAGTGATATTTTCATATAAATTTAACAACGGCATAAACAAAATCATGTGTAACCATCGCTTGATTATTACCTATTACTTACTCCACCCGTGGCTGGTAGTTATCTTGTTGGGCTGAAAAATTTGACTATTCTTTCCAGCAGATCGGAAAATGGAAAATGTGAAGGTGGGCTCGTAGAGCGTCGTGTAATTCATACCCTTCAGATTCTCTTGCTAAGGTTAGTGTACGAGTTACAAGCAGTCTCATTGTAAACATGCTCTTACGTGCGCATATAAAGTAGCGAGTAATGTAATATACAAGTTGCATTTGATTCTATGCCTTACAGAACGTTACGTGTTTTGTGTACGCTCGTTGCAGAGTAACTGTGTTTACGGTAACTTTTTGCAAGACGCAATCTCAAATCTCCGAAGGTATAGTCATCGGTGTGATCCCTGAAAAGCTACTTGATTGGGGTATTGGTGTACGTTTTACGAAATGTGATGTACTTCCAAACTAGTGGCTAAAACTTCCTTAAAACCAGACACATAGATAAAACTGAACAGAATACATTGGTGATGATCCCGCGACTCCCGTAAGCTAGCCCACTAAAGTAAAACGATCTGTCAGCTACACGGATGTATCTAAACCAAGCACGCTACACGATAAGAATGTCCTCTCTCGAGAACATTACGCACTCTCTCTTCATCACAACGCTCTCAGGACTCTTGGGACTGGCTTTACGCGACGAGGCACTCGTTATCAAAGCTCACTTTTAAATATTCCTTAAGAAAAAAAAATTTATTTAAAAATGAAATTGAAAAATCTGACTAGGAAACCAGGTATGTTCGTTCTGCTCTTCTAGACACGGCGAGAACTCGCTGAAAAACAAATAATACACATAAAACATGAAACTTCACAGTATGACACAATGAACATGAGAATATAGATTTTTGTCTTTGTTACATTATCTCTAGTTTCTAGCACCTTTTATTCAGAACAGTCATGCTTTCTGTGTCGATGAGTGTCACAATAATAATGATAATAATAATAAGGTATATTTTATACATTTAGATATTTCTGTTTAATATTATTTAAATATCGGTTGATTAATGTGCATCAGAAGCATACTATTTCATAAAAGCAGTCTGCAGATATTTTCAATATGTTGTACGTAGGTTGATATGTTATAGTATTACTTCTGTCTTCATTCTACTGCTATAATTTTTGTATGCTAATGAAAGTGAGTTTCTTTCTTCAGATGTAACGGATTACATTGACGGCGTTTTAAAATAATTTAGCATTAGGGCCTGGGGCCTAATTTGTGCCATGTCTCTTCTCATGTACGAGTTCCCTGAATCATTACAGTAACTAAGCAGAACAGATTTGGTATTTCCTCGTTTTTTTTTCCCGTAAAGAATTAAAAATATTTCTTTTTCGGGCACCGCTGCCGTATCAGTGTGTTTAGGTATAGACGTGATTAGCGTGTACACTTTGTCATCGTATCGTGAGTTCGATTTCATTCGGGGTTCGTTTAGTTTACAACTCATATGTTAGCATCTCCCTAATAATTCGTGAACCATCAGTGAAAATGTGAAAAATATAATACTTATTTTTTAGATATTGCTACATATATTTTGGTATGCGTAACAACTTTGTGTTTACTACCGCATAATTGGTTTACATATAGTGGCAGACATAAATATTGGAACAGCGGTACGTCACTCTTCAGTCAAGCATATATTCCTTACAGAGTAGGAGTTATTGGGGTGTTTGGATTTGAATTACGGATATTCTTGCCATCCTATGCAATAATTATATACAGACATATTCTAAACGGCGCGTACTATAGGACACGGGAATATACAGTTGTTCATTACTTTTCCTTGTCAGGACAAAAGTATTGGAACGCTCACTTGAATTGGGGACTGAAGTTATAGATGGATGTCTGTCACTTGTATGCTGTTCTCCGCGCACTCTCCTCTCGTTACCCTCTACGGTGAGACATAGTCATACTCTGCCATTACGCGATCAGAGCAAGCAGAGGGGCCGCAGAGGTACAGAGACCACTGAAGATGTGATAAACATCGTTGTTTGTTTGTTCAAACAAGGCCAAACCTATGCTGGGATCGCGGCTACGGTTAGCAGAAGCCGGACAACAGTATTTAACATCGTTCAGCGATTTAAGAAGTTCCGTACAGTGCTCAGTCACCCCAGGACTGGTAGACCACAGATGCTTAGCCAAAGGGAACAGAGGAAAATATTGCTCCAGGTGAAGAAAACCCCCATGGTTACTGCAGTAGAGGTTACAGCACAGCTGCAAGAAGCCCTCGGTGAGCACGTTTACGTTGGGACTGTTCAGAGGGCCCTCAACATAGGTGGGTATAATCGCAGAGTTCCTAGAAGGAAACCACACGTAAGAAAGGTTAATCAGAAGAAACGTTTGCAGTTTGCAAAACAGTATGTTTTTAAAAATGCTGACTTCTGGGTTAAAGTACTTTGGTCAGATGAAAGTAAGTTCAAAATATATCCCAGTGATGGGCGGTTTTCAGTGTGGAGAAAGGCTAATACCGAATGGGATCCAAAGAACATGGTAGGTACAGTCAAACATAGGGGCGTAGGGATAGTCGTTTGGGGTTGTATGGCCTATAATAGTGTTGGTAATGTTGTATTTATAGATGGTACTATGGGTAGGTTTGTTTATAAAGACATCTTACAGAATAATCTCCAAAACAGTGCGAGAAATTAGGTTCAGGGCAAGATTTTTATTTTCAACAAGACAACGATCCAAAGCAAACGGCCAAAATTATTCAGTAATGGAATCTATGGAATACACCTCATGCATTAAAAACCCATCCACAATCCCCAGACTGCAATCCGATTGAAAACTTAAGGAATGAACTTGGAAACCAGAGTGAGAAACATCACATAACATCCAAAGCACAACTAAAGGAAATGCTTATGAAAGAATGGAACAACATACGCTCAGAAGTTACCAGGAAATACGTCCATTCACTGCCAAAAAGACTTCCTGCAGTTATCGCAAGAAAAGGACAAATAACTAAGTACTGAATCTCTTAAAATGGTTATGTTAGAAAACTTTTGTCAAGTTATGTACAGGTGAAGTAAAGATAAAACATTTTATTTTAGTTTGTAAACTCTCAGGAATTAGAAGTAATGTTGTTTTATTAAAGATCCTATGACTTGTGATTATGTCAAATAAACTTATTTCATACATTGCATTTTTCAGGATGTTATTTGTATATCTGTGCCACCTCCTTTGTTCCAATACTTATGTCTGTCAGTGTATCTGTGTTCTTGGTGCGTGCTTTCTTGCGTTGCATTATATCGGTCTCTCTCAAACTAGCGCCCTTGTTTTAATGCGGAATAGGCTCTGTGTTTTATCACTCTCTGCGAAATGGAGCCGGAATTGTGTCAACAATCTTACGTTGATCTCGTGTCGGGAGTCGTAACAGCGATGCCGGCGAGCCAAGGCGACGATTTCAGAACCACTGTGCATTTTCGCACACTAGTGTTGTGCCGTCAAATCAGATAAAATATCCGTGTAGGTGTATGGAACAGCCATGTGTTAATTTAATGAAATCTTGAAAATCTATGTAGGAAAAAATTTTTTGGACCCGAGAGAAAATGTTTACGAAAGTGACTGTTTCGGAACTAGTAATGCAACGTCACGCAAGTTGACATTTCTCATTTGTATGATATGGAATTTATTTGCTAAAATGTATTTCATTAAATTGTAGTACATAAAATTTGTTTTTTTTTAAAGGTGTATGTAGTAAATACTTAGCATAATACTAATGACTATTGTTATTGATGTCTGCGTCAGTTTCTTGCGTCAGTAACCAAGGAATCTAAATTCAGTTTAATGGATTGTTTACCGAATAGTATGCTTCTTTTGCACAGACATGAAAGCGAGGTTTTATCTTCATATTTTTGTTACTGAAATAAAGCAATTTTTCTCGTAATGATAAAATTTGAAATCTATACTAAAATATCTTATTAATTGGTGTTTTACAGTACATATGGCTCAGATATCCACACAGTATTTTGTAGTAGTACATGATTTGGCGTGCACCCAGCAGGTAGATATAGTAACTTACATGTTCACATTTTTAATAGGACATTAATGTATAACTTCCGTCCATACAATACTATCAACATTATGAAATATATCTTTAAAAAATTCTTCCTTTATTCGCAGTTCGGTCCAGTATCGTCTACAGGAAGTCCTTTGGAATGTCTGTATGCTTAACTTTAGTCTTGATTCAACTTGTAAACACAGCCATTACAACATAAATTACACCTTTTTTTTTTAAGAGTATTTTATGTTGTATTCGATTGCAGCATGGTAGGCCGGTTGACACCGTGTCCTCATTTTAAGACTGTCATTTCGTCTTTCCAACGGGAGTGATTAATTCGTGGAATTTTAATGTATAACTGCAAATAAAAATTTTTTTTCGTCATATTTCGACATTACGACTTCACATGCCAACGAAAATCCCGTTTCCTTGAAACAGCATATTGCAATATGAGAAACTGACAACCATTTTCATACAGAAATAACACTGCTGTGACAATTTTCATAAATTAATTATCTTTTTACTCTTTTAAAACATTGCAATAACAGTGTATTGTTTGCTAGTGACCAATAAATTTAATGTGTCACTACCGTCAGTCGGAAAAAGTTCGTGACGTCATATTGTAATATTCCGAAATTCTTAGTTTTTACAATCCGTTGACTGCTATAGAGATTCTTAAGATCGAGAAAAACTAATGATTGTCCTAAATTTAATTACATTTTTTATTTTATTTTTTGCTATTGTAAATGACATGTTTCAATCTTCATATTCCATCAAACGTTACTTATATCTAACCATAAAACCGCTTAACAGAGAAGTCTATCGAGTATAATTTACGTACGAGGCATTCTTGCAAGTGAAATATTTACGTCTTGAAAACAGAGTTTCGCCGCTGAACAAGCTGTGTGGTTAACATAGTCTTCTGTTGCCATTATACGTTTTTTTTTTTTTTTTTTTTTTGTTATGAACGTAACCACGCTGGCTACTGGTTTATTACAAACACCCAATAAGTGTATTTGCTTCGTAGTGAGTAGAACTCGTTATTCTTGGTTCCGGTATGCGATAACTTTCGCGACTTTGACACCGTAGTAGTACTTTTTTTTTTTTTCTGTATTTTTCAAAAATATATTCAATCTACTGGGTACTGCATAATTTTTGTGAAAAACATGGTTATGTTTGAAAAAAAAATAATTTAGTATGTTTAACATATCCCGATGTTGTATACATTTAGTGTTTCACTTGTATTATCACAAAGAAAATCTTCAGCAACAATTTTCCGAGAAATTGTTTTTTAAAAGTACAGACATTTTTTCTGTGTGCCCGTGTAGGCCAGAGACGAGTTTATGAACTTCAAAACGAAACGAATCAACTGTGCAGCGATCACAAACAACCACAGATAGGCCTATATGTCGACTTATCAATAATACGTGGGTAGAAGTTTCGAAATATGGTTAGCGTTTCGATACCGAACTGCGTCCGCAGAGCACAGCGTGGAGCCAATGAGCATCGTGTTACGGCAACGCCGGAAGCGTGGAGCGCTAGGGCCCGGCTTCATCCCTTTTGAAGATATTCTTCGTTTTTTGCGTTACAATTTCGGATTCATAGTAATTACTTACAATGTACGATTGTAGAAAATTTACATTTTACGCGGGGGCCATGATGGCTGGGCAATTAGCCTGCTCGCCACCCACCAAGGCGAGCCGGGTTCAATCCCCGGCCGGATCACTCCGGATTTTCGCAAGTGGGAATCGTACCGTACGATGCCGTTGGTCAGCGGGTTTTCTCGGGGATCTCCCGTTTCCCCCGCCCTTTCATTCTGGTGCAGCTCCATATTCACTTCAATCACCCTCATTGGCTCTCAATACCCAGCTGTTTAGAGCCGCCCAAATCTCTTCACTACATTTTACTTGTTTCATTATATTTATGCGTTATTTTAATTGTGCTATACCTGCTTGTTGTGGAAATACAGGAACATATTCATATTTTATTAATAAGTTCCTTCCTTTTTGCAAGCAGGAAATAACGCATACTGGAAATTAAGATACAAAAGTATTTAAAAACTAGTGCATTGTAAATTTTCTATAATCGAACATTTCCAGTAATATCGCTGAAACTAAAATGATTTCACTAAAACTAAGAATTCCTGCAAAGCAGGCCAAGATGAGCCTAAAGAGTGTACGGACCTCCGAACCAGCGTAGTTATTCAATTCTTGGAACACTGGGCTAAGAGCAGCAGCTACTGTAATGTCGAGTGGTCGCGGGGCACGCGTCAGGGTGAGTATAATCCATTCACGGTTATTTCAGCCTTTTCTGAAACCCTGCTAAAGTTCTACTTCCATGATATTCCTCCTCCTCCTCGTGCAAACTAAGCTTAACTGAATCTGGAGAATTATACCAGGGGGACAACGCACTGCCTTCGTGCGCACTTGAAGTGTAAAAGTATTTTGTATAAGGACTATTTCTTACTTGGCGCTACCAACACACGTGTTTTCTCATTTTTTAAATTTAAATTATTTATAGATGAAGCATTATAACTTGTAGATAAAACATGAGTAACATTTCAATTTAACAGGAAAAAAGTAACTTTTACGAACACAAGTATAAAACGCTTGTGATGCAGGGTGTATTTAGGAAATAACTAAACACGTCATGCATGGGGATATTTTTAAAAAATTTGATTCAAAAGGGCGAAGAAAACGCGAATAAATTATAACTTCTTTCCATCTGTGCAAATCCTGTCCCCAACATTCTATCCTGTGGCCAATCAGAGCGAATCCACGAATACAGTTATTGTAACTGAAATTAACTGAAGTTGTACTGGGTGCCGCCGTAGTAAATTATGTTATACAAAAGTGTCCGCGTCTTTTTCTTTATAATATTACGGCGCTCTGACTCATATCAAACCTCAGCTCACTTTTTCTTTCTTAGAAAAAACACACTACACACACATGAGTAAGGTCCTCGAAACCTAAGCTCTTTATTGAATGGTATTTTCACGTGCCCCAGGTTTGCAGGAGTAAACGGAGCTGAGTATTATTCAGCTATATCGATCAAGATAATGGAATATTAGTGGTGTAGGGAGAAAATCCGTCAATCAGCGACAGAGCGTCCGCCATGTTTCCCACATCCGGAAAGCCGGGTGTGGTCCCGCCGAGAAAGGAAACGGATTCCGCCTCTGTGGGCGTCGAGTTCGCTTTCCAGGCGACTCCTCTTGCCCTCACACATGTCGCGGACTGCCACAGGCTGTTCACGATTAAATGAGCACTTTTGAAAGCCCTGCTTAAGATATACATGTACGCACGCTGTGTAATCTTCCGCCTTATGTGAAATTAACATTTGCATGAGCCTCGTCACTTTATTCATGCGTCGGTCAAGTGACAATATGAAATTGTTAGAAAAGTAAATATTTAACAAATATGTTTATTTTTACACTTCGATGCATTAAAAAAAAAAAAAAAACAGAAAGAAATAAATTATTTAATTTAAAACTTTTTATTCGACGTTGAAATATGGAACTACTTTTCCTCCAATTTTACCAACTTTGTTGGGTGCATGTCACCCAGTGCGCCCGTTAAAATATATGCATGCAGGAGCAGTGACTTTTTCCTAAGGTCGATTTCATAAGTGCTCTCTTTATCGTGAACAGCTTTTATTGCTAGTTATTACTGTATCCTGGCAAAAAAAAAAAGTTGAATGGAAATCATGTTGTGTAGCACTTTTCGCGAGGAGTTTTTCTTTGTCGTTTTAAATAGTACGACGATGTTCCTCTCGGGCTGTGTGAGATTGTCATCTCTTGCTGTTGCCCTGGCCAAGTTCACGCGTTGAAGGGAAGGCCTGCTGCCCGTTATGTTATGACAATGTTATTTGTGACAATGAAAAGTGTACCTACAGCGTGAATTGTGACTATAACAAGTGTCCAGTGTATTGGCCGGTATCTGTTGAATCAGCACTCGTATACGATAAGTGGAAGAGAGTATCGCCATGAGCGGGCGGCGCATGCCGCATGAGGTAGGGGAAGTTCGTGTCTGAGCGGCCTGACACGAGGCGTAACAATTTCAGTGACTAGCATTCGACTATTCCTAGCGAGGGATTTTACTGTATCAAGGTTGCCTTTTTTAATTTAAATGGCAGAGCCTAGCATCGGACAGCCAGAACGACCTTTGTCAGGGCACGACTTGCTGGTATCCAGAAATCGAAAGCCACAATTAGTATATTTTAGTGTTTATTTTAATCTAAATTAATTGTTTGAGTAGGGGATACATTTTACGAACCCTCTATTGGCCAACAAAATAGTGTTAATGTTCTGTGACGAAAATAATCTGACAATTATTTCTTTGGAATCCTTGGTTTGTTACAACCCTGCTGAAATATAAAATTATAATTGTGTGCACATTGGGTAGTCGACGGTTGGTGAATGCCTAAGACTTTTAAAAAAGTAACGGGTAGTATAAAATGAAATGTGTATGTGTGCAATTATATATAATATTATGTACTGATGTAAGTAAATAATGGTTATTGATTCCTATGATTGTGTAAAGCTTAAAAAAAATATTATTAACGAACTTAGGTAAATGATACAATTAATTATTTAGAACCAAACACTAGGAACTGTTTTATATATTTCAGATTCAATTTTATCAGCAAAACATTTTGTTACTTATATAAAATATTCGTGCAATTTAATTAGTTCTAATGGTTTTGTTTGATTTTTGTATACCTTCTCATTAATTTTATATGATGCAAGGCAACGACACGTTTTAAAAAAATTTTATATAGTTTTTTTTTTGCATAATTTCCTTAAAATCGAAGTTAATTGTATTTTACTAACATTTCATGATTCCCTGTACTCTTAAGATTGCCCCGCCAGTAAAAGCATTGCATTTTTAATTTATTAAATATGTTTTTTAATAAGATTAATCTAAGGAAACTCACGCTTTTTTCATTAAATTTTACCCAGTTATTCTGAAACGAAAGGAAATCACAAAGGCGTATGAGTGCTAGTCCCATTTGCAGTCTGGCACTACTGCGATATTGTTCAGGGGTGGATTGAAATCAACATTCCCCATCCTACAATACCTCACAGAAGCAAGGAATTGACCAAGGAAAAGAATCAAACTGTATCCTCCGCAGTGCGACGGAAGGGTGGTCTTCGTCTTAAACTTCGCCGAAAATACGTTGCCACAGCATAGTCATTACGTCGTGTAACGGCAACTTGGTAACACCACTAGCCTCAGGAGGCAGATGAATGAGACTTTTCACGCATACATTGTCGCGTGAGTTTCCCAAATATCTCGACTTACGGAAATTTCTTCTTACGCTTTGTGAAGTTTGGAGGTAATGTTTTGTGGTCCCACTTAACTCTGTTTTGAAATAGAAAATGCAATTTCACTGGCTGCTTGTAGAGTTTTAAACTAAATCGATAACTCGTAGTATTGTTCAGAATAAAGTCATGTTGTCAATTGAAAAACTTAATCAACCAAACTTTGTTATATACTTAAACTCCCTCTTGGCGTTTATATGATTTTGGTCTCGAATAAATCTTTTGTAATAAAAAAGTTATATTGTATTTTCTTATCTGTGTATACTCTGGGTTCACTTTTCTGTCTTTTTTATTCATGAAGATTTTCTTTGAAAGTGGTCACGAGTATTTGTTTGCTTTCAATCCGGCCTCTTTCCTATCTCGTTTCTAGCATTCGAGTACGAAAGGTCAACAGTGATAGTCATTTTCGTCATTTTAAGACATATTAGACTGGTAGAAAAATGCAAATACCTGTACCCAAAATACAAATAAATAGAATGTTAGTTCGTTATCCTACCACAACTTCGGAAGTAATTCTTGCACTGACCTGTTATGTTACATTTCCTTTTTTAATTCAATTTTTTAACTGTGGTTTCTGGCAGATAACATTCTTCCCTTACTACTACGAAGCAAAGCAACTCTTAGAATATTATATGAGAATTTTAATTATAATGATAGAAACCAAGCAAACCGAGTAATTATTCATGTATGCTAAATGTATAAGTTATGGTAATTGCAGAGTAGTTTAAATGAAATAGAACATGCTACAAAAAATGTTACAGTCTTAGAGTAACTATACATGTAGGCCCCTGCTGACAATCAAACACTGCATCCTTACATAAGAAAGGGAAATGACACTCTGGGACTTGATAGCTGGAAGCTTATATTTAACATATACTATAAAATTACAAGGCGTGGCTATTAAGTAGCGGGACTGGGTTCCCTCGAGGCTGTACATTTAGCGAGATCGAAAGGGACATAGGGTATATGTCCCTGCAGGGTTGCTGCTGGACTAGAAAAAAGTCAGGGAATTTGAAGTTCAAGCTTGTGATACGATTCAATGTAATATATGTTGTGTAAAGGCTGTTCACGGTAAAGTGAGCATTTTTGAAATCAACCTTAGAAAAAAGTCACTGCTCCTGCCTGCGTATATTTTACCTGGCGCACTGAGCGACATGCGCCCAGTAAAGTTGGTAACGATGGATGGGAAATTAGTTCCGTATCTTAACGTCGAATAAAACGTGTTAGGTAACCATTTCTGATAACTCAAATTATTTCTTCCGCTTTCTGGTTTTTAATGCATCTAACAATAAAAATTAGTAGATTTGTAAAAATATGTACTTACCTAATCATTTCACAGTTTCACTTGGTCGACGCATGGATAAAGTTATAAGGCCCACGATAATGTTAATCTTGCATAAGGCGGTAGAATACACAACGGACATATAGTAGATCTTAAGCAGGTCTTTCAAAAGTACTCATTTTACCGTGGGTAGCCTATAACAACAAATATTCACCGTAGGAGCCCAAGGAATTTGTCTTAAAACTTATAGGCACTGAAAAATAATTTGCGTCATGCTTGAAATAGTCTCTCGAGTAAACACGCGCACTCTTTGTAGTGTAGATAATGTTCAAAAATGCAGGTTCCGTGAATTTCATTTTTTCAAAAAGTTTAATTACTTTAACTATTTCTCTTTCATTTTCGAATATAGTTAATAAGATAAAAGTAAAAAGTGGTGGCTGGAGATATTGATTTTAGTCACATTTTATAAACTAGGGTTTTGGATGTAGAATTCATGGGTTCTGCAACGCTCACAACGATCTCACTGTGAAACAGTTGTTACTTAATGAACAGGTGCATCCATATTCATGAGCTTCCTCCATATTCGCTAGATCTGGGACCGTGTGACTCCCTCCTACCTGATCCACAAGGATGTTCAAGAGGCTAAAATTATTTTCTTAATTTTTTGCATATTATATCCTTTTTCATTGTGATGCGAAAGAATGACCTGAAAAATAAAGATTACGGCGGAGGAAAAAGACTTTAAAACATAATGAAACTAGTTATATGCATTTTATATTTATATCCTTTTTCGCAGAAATATGAAAATCCAACAAAATAAATGCGTCACTCTAGAGAATAAAATAACTGTTAAATGTTATAAGTAAGAATGCCATGAATAATATTTTCTAACCATTTCTTTTGGGGTGTTTCTCGTATTTAAGTTTTAACTTTTAAGATTTAAAAAAATATATATATATAGAAAACTCCTGAATTGCTACATGACTTTTCTGTCACTTCAATAAACACTATAGCCGAAAACAAACTTCTTCCTGAGATAACCTTTCGAAAATGATATGAATACATTTTTTAAGTTAAAATTATTATATTTGATCAAAAAATACATTATGAATGTTATTTTTCAAGTGATTTGGCATCTCAACCAAATTATCATCAATGTCACATAAAGAGAACTTAAAATGTCTTCAAAATCTAGATAACAAATTCCGGCTCTTGGACCGCCTTAACGTGTATTTTGAAGAACAAAATTTTTAGCCTGTCGAATAGGTGGTAATAAAACCGGCAATCTGTTGAAAAGGTCGACAGCTGATGAGTTGCTTTGAACAGGGGCGGATAACACATTTAGCGGTGCATCGATAGGTTTTCCTTTAAGGAGTAAAAGTGAGTTGCAATAGTTCGCCTTAAACCGCAATTTTCTCGCCAGCCGCTTTTGTTACTAGCCACAGCCCGTTTAGTAACAACATAAGAAATTTAGAGAAGCGAAGGGTGTCGGTCCCCAAAAAAATTAATTATTTTATAAATGTACCAAACGTTGTTCAACTCGTACGCATTGTACGTGATGACATTTGCCTGGAATAAAATATTTTTACACTTTATATTTTTGTATCATTTAATGCCGAATACGAAATTCTTCTGTTTTGTGGCAGCCGCAATAACAAATAAAGGCTGTTCATGATAAAGTGAGCACTTTTGGAATGAACGTTAGACAAAAGTCACTGCTCCTACCTGCATATATTTCAACGGGCGCCCTGAGTGGCATGTGCCCATTAAAGTTGGTAATGGCGGATGGAAAGTAGTTCCTTATCTTAACGTCGAATAAAAAGTGTTAGGAAACCATTTTCGATAACTTAAATTATTTCTTTCACTTTCTTGTTTTTTTATATGCATCGAATTGTAAAAATGAGCAGATCTGTTAAATATTTACTTTTATAATAATTTCACATTTTCACTTGACCGACGCATTAATAAAGTGATGAGGCCTATGACAATGCTAATCTTAGATAAGACGGAAGACTACACAACGTGCACACAAGTAGATCTTAAGCAGGACTTTCAAAAGTGCTCATTTTACCATGAACAGCCTATACCAAGTTGTACAGATGAAAATTTTGATAGCATAAACTAATGTCTCGGGATAATGCTTAATATATAGGTATATGTAATCACCAATTAACACTGTATACGTAAAAAAATTGTAAAATTTTGTAGAAAGAAATTTATATTTAACATTTTTTCCCCTTTATTTAGATGACTTGGTATTTGGTGATTACATGTGTGTCACGCGATAGCTCATGGGATTAATTTACTTTGTAAATTGTTTCATCTGTACATCTTAGCTAGAATTTGTAATAGTTGCAGCAAGAGAAAAACATTTTGTATTTGACATCACATTATGAAAAAAAATATTAAGTGTACAATTGTTTTATTTGGAGGAAACTCTCATCACATAGAATGTGTGCGAGTTGAACAATGTGTGGTACGATTATAAAATTATTAATATTTTTGAGGCTCGCCACCCTTAAGAAAACTTTTAGAAATGGTGCTTCAAAATCAGTTATGAAAATTTGCGTGAAGTTATGAAAGACAAAGCGTACGCTCACATAATCTATTTGTTTGGCATTGTTGTGCCTCCGCAGAGTCCTTGAAGACTACAGAGGGAACGGCTTACTCATTGACTCGACCTGGTTCGCACAATTGAAATTCATATCTCATACCCGAGGTGGAACCTGAACTCACAAGCTTTCAGTAGGTAAGGAGGCATACACATGCGTGTTATGACGTCGTCCCCACGAAGCATCGTATAACATACACGATTGTCTGATATTCCAGTGTTAAGTGCATGCTAAAGGCCTAAGAATAGCAGTCAGTGAAACATTCAGAGATGACAATAAACGCTGAAATGAATATGATGTTCGGTCGTGTTGCGCAAGGACCTAGAATACAGAAAATTTTTGAACTGATGCCATTAAAGTAAAGTAATTCAGCCAAAAGGTAATTACAGGCTGTTCACTGTAAAGTGAGCACTTTTGAGGCCCTAGTTACTTTTTCCTTTCAGCAATGTTTTGTCCTTTAACCACCATTTTAAATTAATATTGCCATGGAAGTAATTAACACAGTGTTTATAATCCACCACACTTGTAAGTTAACGTCTAATGCTACAATAAAATATATTTATTGACTATTATTCCAAATGAGAGGTCTTCCAAAAGTGCTCACTTTACCATGAATAGCCTATAAAATTGGAATTCCAATTGAATTTGGTACTAATATCGCAGCCCGTACCCTAGATGTGTGTTTAAAAAAATGGCACAATTTCGCCCAAAAATAGCTCATTAAAAAGTAGATATATAAAGCCAGACCTAGCTCACTCCATGTTTTTCATTGAAAATAAGGTCAAAAGCAAGCAAATTTAAGCCAAAAGTAAGTAATGTTCTCAACTGCTAGAAGATGTAATTCTAGGTCCTCAAAAAGAAAACAAATTTAAGCAAAAAACAAGGATTTTTTTTCCAATTTCGCAAAAATGAGCACGCAGGATTTGACACAAGGTAAAACAGGTAAAATTATGCAAAACTTAAGCTAATTTAAGCTAAACTCAAGTGAAATATGAAAAAATTAATTTATAGATAAAAAATAATGTAATATTCACATTTTCAAGAAAATTCTAAATCATACATAGTTTTTCCATTTTTTATTTCTTTTAAACCTTTATATGCGAGAAAAACTACGCCTCTCATTCATCATTTTTAAGCTATTTTCATCAATTATCTTTCCATAACTGTCTTGTAATGAAATTTTAAACTTACCATCAAGAATGCAATTAATTTTTTTGCCAAACTTAGATTCATAAATTTGATATTCTGTAGCTTCATACCATTTATCAATTTCGAGGTCATATAGTTTAGACAATTCATACGAATTGTTCAACTTGTTGAGCAGAGCCTCCATATTTTGATTTGTGTTATTTAAAAGGAAACAAACTTAATAAGATTGCAGAATCTTTGAAATTAAAAAAATTTTTTTTTTTTCTCTTTATAAAAATTTTTCTTGATAAATAAAATGGAAAATATTCTCGAAATGGCAAAACAACAAGCAATGTAAAAAGTGTGGCAAATTATTAAACATAGAAAGTTTTGCAGCACTTAAACACACAAAAGATAACCATCTTAATATATGTTAAACATATTATAGTGAATAAGCTAGTAGTTGTTAAGAATCAAAAAGAGAGAGTAATGTGTGAATGTGGAAAACATGTTTATAATACATCTTTCAAAAAGCATAAAATTGTAAATTACACAATACGGCATTAGATAATTCAAACGAAAATCATGATAATTATCCAACAAAAACATGTCAAGTGTGTAATGAGAATAAATCTATAAAATTATTTTCTTATAATAAAAATAGTAAGGACAAATATTCAATCACATGAAAAAAATGTTTTAGTGATTATATGAAGAATTGTTATCATAACAAGAATTTAAATATGGTTTCCCAAAAATTTAAGCACTTTTTTAATTTATTCAGCATATCTGTTTTGACATTTTAATTATAAACTTTTATCTCTTATAAATACAACTATAAATAATTAAGGCTTACATAACAGCTAAGTTGAACGATGTGGGAGTGAGGAAGTTGAGAGATATTAATAAATATTTTTAAATAAAATATATAACTAGACTAAGGAAAAACGATATAATTAGAACTCTTAAACAATTTTTATGCAATGGGTAATAGATGAACAGAGAAAAAGGAAACCAAATAAAAAGAACAAAGAAAAATTTTACAGATTTGCCTTTAGCTGACATTGATATCAATGAATTATATCCCAAAGATAAAAAAGAATTAATTGAAATATTTCCTTATTTTGTAAACAAAAAATAGAAGAAGAAACAAAAATTATTTAGTTAATAAAGCTTTTAAAAGTAGGATATCAACACATAACATTGAAAATACTTTTAATTTCGTACAATCTATTCATTTTTTGACTTCAGTAAAAATACGTAATATAAGAAATACTTACACAATTATCTGAATTTCAAAGAAGAGGTTCGGATAGAGTAACCAAATATAAAAATGTTGGGCTTAATATTGACGAAATAATAGATAAATATGAATATCGTATTAAAATTGATTATATACCAAAAATTGGACAGCAAATTGATGTATCTATAAATGTTTACTCTATTGAATGCGAAGGTAAGAAAACCATCGTATATCCATTAAAACTTACAAAAACTAAAAAAGATAAGCATATAAATTTACTTTATTTTATTGATGATAAAATGGCAGTTGCACAAAATTCGCATCATTGTTTGATTAAAGATTTATCGAAACTGCTTTCAATGCAAAAAAATAATTAACATAAAACTTATTTTTATTTGATATTTGTCTGGGTTTCTTTTATTGTCTAGAGAAATCAAATAAACATATTGAAGATTGCTCGAAAAATGAAGCTGTGAAATTCAATATACCTCCAAAAGGAGAGCAAATATAATTTAAGAATTACAAACATACTATTAGGGTTCCATTCACAGTATATGCAGATTTTGAATCAATATTGAAGAAAATATCAATAAATAAACCAAATCCAAAGTAATTCATAAATTAAAACTAATCAAAAATATCCAGTTTTAACAGAAGATGGTATTGATAATTGTCTTTATAAAGTAATACTCAAAGAAAGATGTAATCTTACTAATGAACAAATAAATAACATTTATTTAAAGTTAAATGATGAATAATATACAATTAAATATCAGTTATATGAAGCATCTGGTTTTTGTTATAATATTGTATTTAATTATGGTAATTATAAGCCACCAGTAGTATATCGAGGACCAAACACACATAAAATTTTTATACAATCAATAAAAAGAGAAGTAGAAGGAATTGGTGAAATATATTCACAAATTGAACTAATGCATCCACTAACAGCAGTTGAAAAAACATATATTAAATCAAAATAATATATTGTATGTGAATGTAAATATATGGATTATAATAAAAAATTGCGACATCATGATCATATAAGTGGAAAATTCATTAATCCAGCATGCAATAATTTTAATCTACAGTTAAAATTGCCTAATTTTGTACCAATTAATTGTCATAATTTAGCTGGCTATGGAGTTCATTTATTTATTAAAGAGTTAGGCTATGATGAAAAATTTATAAATTTAATAGCAAATAATGAAGAAAAGGTTATAACTCTTGGGAAAGCAACAGAAAATTTAAAGATGAGATTTATATACACTTTTAAATTTATGGCCAGTAGTTTAGATACGTTATAATCTAATTTAACTAAAAATCAAATGAAATACACACAAAAACATTTTACAAAAGAAAAAGTAGATTTGGTTATTAAAAAAGGTGTCTATCCACACAATTATATGGATAGTTGGAAAAAATTTGATGAAAAAGAACTTCCACAAAAAAGGGAATTTTATAATCAATTAAACAAAACTGATATAACTGATTAGATTATGAAAATGCAAAATGTGTATGGAATTAATTTAATATTAGCAATCTTGTCGAATTCCATGATTTATTTTTAAATAGTGATGTATTATTATCAGATATATTCGAAAATTTTAGGAAAACATTCATAAATGCTTATGATTTAGATCCTGTGTGGTATTTTACGGTACCATGTTTATCTTGGGAAGCAATGCTTAAATGACTAAACAACCATTAGGATTATTACACTATTATGATATGATTTTAATGATAGAAAAAGGTATTAGAGGTGGTATATTGCAATGTTCTAAGCGATATGTTAAAACTAATAACAAATATTTAGAAGATTTTAACTCAAATCAAGAATAAAATTATTTAGCATATCTTGATGCTAATAATTTATATGGTTGGGCAATGTCACAATATTTACCATATGGTGGTTTTCACTGGGTTTATTATACATCATCTGATTTAGATTACTGGAGTGAGAAAGTATTAAATTTGTAGGACAATTATGAGCGAGGTTATATATTAGACGTTGATTTGGACTACCCGCAAGAACTGCATAATTTACATAAAGATCTACCATTTTGTTCAGAAAGTAAGGCAGTTTCTGGAACAAAATAATCGAAATTATTAACAGTATATAAAAAATAAAAGTATGTAATACAGTATCGCAATTTAAAACAGTGTCTAAAGAATGGTTTAAAACTTACTAAAATACATGTAATATTAATGTTTAATCAATCTGATTGGCTGAAGAAATATTTAGATTTGAATACTGAGATGAGAACTAATGCAAAAAATTATTTCGAAATAGATTTTTACAAACTGAAGAATAATTCTGTTTCTTAAAAAAATATAAAATATAAGAAATGGGGTTCATATACAACTTGTATCAGATGCAGAGAAATGTTAAAAATTAATAGCAAAACCAAATTTAAAAATAAGTACTATATTTAATTAGAATCTTGCAGCTATACATATGAATAAAACATATGAAAAATTTAATAAGCCTGTTTATGTTGGTATGTCAATTTTAGAAATATCAAAACAATTAATGTATAATTTTCATTATAAAGTTATGAAGCCAAAATATGGATATAAAATCGAATTGTGCAATCAAGATACCGATTTGTACATTTATAAAATAAAAACTGAAGATTTTTATTGAAGATATGAAAACAATGTTAGATAAATTTGATACAAACGATTATCCAACTGATAATATATATATATAACATGCCACAAATTAATAAAATAGTTTTAGGTAAAATGAAAGACGAATGTATTGGAAAATAATGAAAGAACTTGTTGGTTTATGAGCAAAAATGTATGCATATAGAGTTGATGATAAAGAAAACGAAAAGTCTTAAGGTGTGAAAGAAATATAGTTAAAAATAGAATTACAATTGATGATTATAAGAATTGTTTGTTTAAAGAGAAAACACAATATAGAACAATGCATTTAATAAGTGAGAAGCATGAAATATATACATTCGAAGTTAATAAAATTCCATTAAGTCATCATGATGATAAAAGGATTATATTAGAAAATAAAAACGATCCACTACCATACGGATACCAAAAAGAATAATTTTAATTCATTTTTATATTATTATATTTCGATATAATATATTAAAATCATTAGTTTCTAAAACAATATTAATAACAGGACCTTCAAAATCAATCGGTTTACTGTTTTCTTCTCTAATTTCTGAAACAATGTATTTAACCACTTATTAAGCTGATGAAAAATTGGATATGCATGCTCATAAGCAATATAATCTCTGAAGCCAAATATAGTTTTTGGTGGAAAACTACCAATTATATATGTTTCTAAATTATAAGATTCATCATATTTTATAAACTTTCCATATGCTAAATTGCAATGCACTACAGCAATTTTTTTCTTTTTCAATAGTCAAATTTCTTTCAAAACCAAGAATATCATATAGTCGATCATCAAGTTATATATCACACTTAGATTCGATAGATATTCTATTTTTCACATTATCTGCTGTTAATTCAATGTTATTTGTTGAAAATGGTTCAATCGAGTTTATAATTTTTTTTAACGATTCAATATCATATTAACCCTAGGAATAGCTATAACTTGTTCAACAACAGCTCTCATTTTTTCAATTGTCATTGTAGTATTATTGTCTATATTTGGTGTTCAAAATTTTGTATGTAAATTATTCAAAGCAATTGATTTTTCATTATGGATTATATTATAATGAAGTTTCTTTTTTAGTATAGAACTGTTAGATGTTAGCTTGAATACGTTTATATCCATTTATATAAAAAATTATTTCATTTAAAGGGGAAAAATTGATTGGGTTGTTGGTGTATTAATTTGTGATAAAACACAAAATAAAAAAATGATGAATTATTGCCTGAGAGTATTAGGGCAATAATAGTTGGCCTGAATAGTCATGGGGGAAAAAATGATGATTAATTTTATATATAACAAAGGATGGATTAATTTTAATAAATTGTGTGTCTGCTCAAAAAGTTTAAACCAACTTAAATATATTCAGTTACAAAATGATATCGATGAGGCAAACCAAAAACTAAAAATTAAAGAAAAAATGGCTCACTTTTTAAAATAATATTGAAGATATGCCTCCTTTAGAAGAGTGTGAAGATTATTTGCTAGTTATATTTGATGATGTAATTTTAGAAAATCAAGAGATAATTCGTGATTATTTCACTCGAGGCAGACAAAATTATCGATGTATTTTTTTTTAGCCCAAACTTAATCAAAAGTACCAAAAAAAATGATACGATATAATACAAATTTTTGTGTGTATTTAGACAAGATGATACTAATTTAGAACATATTTATAACAACATTGTTGGAGGTGATATGTCTTGTTCAAAATGGTGGGGTGAAGAGAATGGTTTTATTACAATAGATTTGAGTAAAAAAGGAAGAAAAGTATAGAAAGAAAATTAAATATTTTATTAAATTTAAAATATTTTTGAAAACATGTTTATGTTAAAATGAACAACACAACAACAATGATACAATGACAACGCCGAATGAACTTTAAAACAATGAGAGTTAGGTTTTTGCATTTGAGTTATATAATTGTAAAATATATTTTTAATTTTCAAAATGTCTTGCTAAACCAGACTCGGCTGCGCAAACATCTGTTTTATTCATCCATGAGTTGTGTAAATTATCAAAACCTTACAATTTAACATAAATTTTCTCACCTTTAGTTTTAAGACTTTTCAACAAAATATTCATTGGGATAGTTGGTTTTCATAATTTCCTGCTCATTAAAGTTGTCTTTTATTTATTCTCCATTAATATTTTTTAATTTGTAACTTGGTACATCATAATTTAAAACTTTGCAAATAGTAAATAATTATGTTGACCAATTAGCAGTATAACCTTTTTCTAAGATTTTCTTTAGTTCGCTTACACGAACATCGCCAACCTTTAATTTAGCTTGCTGTTTTGGTTTAGTAAACACAACATTTGTTTGCATTAAATTTTGTGCAGCATGAGCTGCTTTAGCTGTCGCTTCTTCATTGTTTTTCTTAACATCAATTGCCTCCAAACCAATAGTTATATGTTTTGTATTGATATATCTTTCACTAAATTGTCTGGTGTATATATATCCATTTATAGTTGTCATTCAATGCAAATATTTCTATATTACATTTTTCAAAGTTAGATTAAACCTTTCTACAACACTTGCTTTGAGTTCACTAAATGAAGAATAACAATTGATGCTATATTTTTGCATGAGTTCATTGAATGTTTTATTATAGAATTCTGAACCATTGTTGCTTTGCAAATTATTTGGTTTTTTTTAAGCAATGTTGATTCAAAACCTTTTACTATTTTTTTTTCTGTTTTATGTTTAATTGGAATAGCGAATGCATGTTTTGAAAAACATCAATGATTGTCATAATATGTTTGTATCTATTGTTTATGCGAGATATACCTTTCAAATTACCAGTGCCCATCTCAACAAGATAAATTTTCTATAAATCATCAATACTATATGAAATTACTTTTCATTTTGGAAGATTTCTTCTCGGTGGCTTATATAATTCATTAATTATTCCCTATCTTGCAGAGAGCCAATTTTTTTAAATGTATATTTATTAGAATTGCATATTGAACATATACTTTTCTGAACTAATTGTCCATTTTTAGTATTTTCAGTTTTATATTATTATTTTTAATAACTTGCTTGCACTTCAAGCACTAAGTGTTCCCCATTTAATAGTTATATATATATAGTTTATCTTTATATTTTACGAATATTCCTATTATAGTCATAAACCCATCAGAATATTCAGATTTCTTTTATTTTAAAAATCAATATATCACCTCTTTTAACGTCAAATGGTTTACTATAATCATTTATTTTTCGAATCCTTAATGACAGAGTATCATCAGGGAAATTATCAGCAATTATTTTATGAACAGTACAATCCATAAAAAAGAAAGAAACAATAGATTATCTAAGTGAAAATCATAAGTTTTTTAATTCCACTTTGCAGGTAAATAAAATATACGAGATTGGTTTAAATGTTGTAATTCAACATCTAATTCTTTATTAGAAACTTCTTTGCTTTTTTTACTTTCAAGTTAACAAGCATATCACAATAATTTATAACTGCTTAGTTTAAGTTTTGTAATTTATCAGCTATTTTTTAGTCGAAATATCTTTTATTGACTGCAACTTTTCCATCTACAGGATCAGTCATATTATTAATTCTTTGATTTTGAATAGAAACGTAGTCTGTTGTATAAACAAAAACTTTACTTATTTGATCTCATAAAGCAGAAACAATGATACTGTATCTTGAATCTACATGTGTTTTTAAATCAGAAACACTAATATTGTATTTTTATTCGACATCATTTTCAATGCATAATCAGAAACAATAGTATTATATTTAGAGTCTACATCTTTTTTCAAAGTCTGTTTTGCATTATTTATTTGTTTCATACAATCAGCAATAGTGTTACTGAATTGTAAATTTATATCTTCTTTTAAAGCATAATGAGAAACAATAGTTTTATATTTTGAATTGACATCCTTTTTTAATGCATATGCTGCTATATATCGAAATATCTTTTATTGACTGCGTCTTTATTATCTTCAGGTTCGCCTTAGTAACAAGTCTACAACTTAGAAAAGAAATATAAGATTTTGTATAATCAAAACAGTTGGATAGTTCACTTTGTAAAGAAGAAACACTCCAAGTGCATTTTGAATCAACATATGTTTTTAAATCTGAATTAATATTGTCAATGTGCTCATTTAAAGATTTTATTAATGGTTTCCCAAATATATCTGTCATTTATTAACATAGAAATTATATCATTCAACTTAAAATCTTTCGAAAAAAGGAGTAAAACAATTAAACATGGATATACACAAATAACTGAATTGAAATTCTGAATTAGATCATTATTTTAATAAATGTTTCAATTTTTGAAATAATTAATTAAATTATTGGGAATATTGCCTCCAATTGAGTCAAAATAATAACCATGATTAATTTCTTTAAAATAGCAAACCCAATGTGTTCCATCATTTGCTGAAATGTCATAATTAAATACAGTGCATTCATGTTTGGGCATTTTTTTTGGTAGTTCGTCAATCATATAAACATTTCTGAAATGCTTAAAATTTTATAGTTTTACATATTTTTCGATATCAATATTAGATAGTAAAGCTAAATTTTTGACAGTCCTCTTTTTGTATCTAATCCTTTTCCATCCTTGCTTTCCATTGCTAAATCGTGTTTTTTTTTGGCCTTCTAATTCTTTTTTATTTTTATTAACTTGATCATCTGTACCATAAATTGCACTATCTGCTGTTGCTAAACCATCGAGAGTACCTAAAGCAGCAAGTATGAGTGGAATAATTCCTCTATGATGTAAACCATTTCCAGTTTTTTCTTTGGCCATAGTTTTGACTGTTGGCAATGATAAAGTTAATTTGAAAATTTTGCTTTCTATCAAATGTATATTTTCTCACAATTTGATCATCTGTTAAAATTTTATCTATTCCCAAATCATTTAATTCCTCAGAGGGAATATTGAAAGTTATATATGTTATCTTCATTTATAAGTAAAAAAAGTAAATATATGATTAATAAAACATTTTAATTGTTATTTACAAATTGATTAATTCGTTAAGATTTTTTTTAAATTCAATTGCTAGTTGAAAAAATATTTCATTGATTAATAAAACATTTTAATGCCCCACCCTAGCTTTCTTTTTGTAAACATAGTTGAGGCAACAGCAGCAGAAGCAATTTGTTCACCAATTGGTGTATTTTTATCTATCATAATTTCTTTTGCTTCTTTTTGTATATTTTATTTTTGCTTCATGCCTAGATTCTAAATCTTTATGATTTGTATATGCAATGTCATGATATTTACATTCTTCATCTAATTTATTTACTGCTTTGTCACCTCTTTCGAATCTTTCATTAAATTCCGTAAATGGTCCACAATAATTATGCCTGGCAAATGTAATTCGGGCAAATTAAAATTTTTAGTGCCCAGTTTATCACACTTTTCCCATGATGTTCAGGATTCCAAAATGAGTGCGGGATTACATTTAAAACTCTTATTAGATATGCAATACCTTTTGGATTATTTGTAACAAATTCGGAATATTTATTGTTTAGCATATTCATTACGCTTACTTTTTCATTGTAAAATCTATTATTTCCAGCATTATCTTCGCCTTGATTAACTAAAAATCTATCAACTAATTTTCTAACATCGTCCATCCAAATGTATTCTTTCGGCAAACTATTGTATTGTTTATGCCGTCTCCAGATTTAGGAGGAATTGTAGAAATTGTTCTTTTTGATTAATTTTTTACATATTCGCGATAAATTGGACTAATTATTTCAGCATACTTCCAACCTCCACTCGAAGCTATTTTCATATTAGGATCATAATTTTGATATACTGCATTTGCTGCTATAACAATTTCTGCATAATTTTTAGTCATATTTTCTAAATTTATCTTCGCCATTGATTCCATCTTCAAGATCCAAAGCTTTGTTTTTTGTTATCAAATTAATAAGACCATGTGTTAATTCATGTTTTTATATTTGACAGATATATCATCGCCATTTCTTTACATTTGAATCACCAGCGGTAAATCTTGACCAACTCCATGTAAACCAAATCTATCATTAATAACCTTAATATTTCAAGAAAGATATTTTCCTAGATTTATAGTAGAAACATCAGCTATAGAGCTATAAATGGCAAATTTTTCAGTGACATAATGTCTAATTGCTCTTCATGATCTGCAAATAATTTTCTTTCAAACGATGTTTCTTTTGGAGTTGGCGGATTATATATATATATATATATATATATATATATATATATATATATATATATATATATATATATATATATACTGCTACTGGAACTAACGTATTTATTAAATTTTTATTTTCCTACTTACTTTTTCTACTTTGCTACCAATATTTCGCATTTCAGCAATTATTGGTTGTTCTTTCATCTTATTATTTCATATTCTTTTTCATGACGTTTTATATCTTTTTATATCTTTCAATGAGCAATTTAACTCGAGAAACTCCATTTGATTCTGATATGTATACTTTTTTTTAACTTATAAATGAGTTATAAAAGTATTGAGAGTTTCGAGAGACAAACTTTTCCCCCAACTGATCAAACAAAGAAATAACAGAATCGAGTTTGATATTCCAATAGGCGATGGATTTTCTTTTCCAAATGATGCTTATGTTTATGAGCAATTTAGTTTACTAAAAAGAGATAAAGTTGGAGATAAGGCAAAATACGAAAAATTAGATAAAATTGATGTTTGTTCTAACTTTTTTTCCTTTTCAGTTTTCTAGAGTAGAAATTTTAAAACATGGACAGATTATTGAAGCTGTTGATAATCCTGGAATAACATGAACAATAATGAATACTTTGTTAAGATCGCCTGGTGAACAAAATTATTTAGAATTGTCTTGTGTTGATGATTATTATCGAGTAAAGGCTACTCGTAGCGATAAACTAAATTAAATAATCAATCCTCTAAGATATTTGTTTGGTTTTATAAATGATAACAATGAAATTTATTGGAAAGGCGGCTATAAAATAACTTTCATTCGTAATTCATTCGACAACATTTGTTTATTTGTTTATCAAAATAAAAAATCTGATGGTACACTTGAGAGACATTATGCTGATCCGGGCAAAATTGTTATTCATAAACCAGAAATTTTGTGGCCTATTGTTGAATATGAAGCAAACAAAGCCATTGCAATTAAAGAAAAAATATACAACGAACCTAAACTACCAATTAGTTCCCAAGAATACAACTGTTTTTAACTTTCATTTAAAAGATCAGTTAAATAATTTACAATGTGACATGTCCGATTTTGTAATTATTGGGTTTCAAACTAATAGAAAAAATCGTGCTGAACAGTATGTCCACGCTTCTATGATTGACCATTGTAATGTAAAAAATATTTGTGTTAAAAATGGAAGAAATGAAATTTTTGCAAATGAAAACTGGAATCTAGATATTGCTAATAATTTTTGTGATAAAGTGGATCTTGCTTATAACGATTTTAGACATTCAAAAACAAAACTAGATACTGTATGTAGAAATAATGAACTTTATTATAAACCGGTTTCTAAACTTTGATGGTAAAACCAACTGTAGTTAAAGAAAAAACAAATATAAAGATTTGTGTGGATTTTGATAGAAATGTTGAAGATGGTACAATTTGTAATGTTGTTATAATTAGCCAACGAAATTTAACTTATGATTACTTGAAAGAACGGATTACTGAAGATATGCAATTTTTTTATTTTATTAAATGGAGGATATAAACAATTTTACAGAAACAAGAAAATGTTTCGATATTTTAATACAATTTTTTATATATATTGTTAAGTGGTTTGAGCGAAAAAAAAAATTATTTTCACAATTTTATATAAGTTTTTTCTTTCTCTTAATTAATTTGTTTTCTTTATAAATAAAACAAAAATGGATAAAATAATAGAACTTTTAGAAGGTTGGGATGTTGAATATGAAATTATAAAATCAGCAACTTCCACTGATATAGAATTTGACCCTGTTCATTTTAAAATTGTTTTAAAAATCAATAAAAATTACCTCATATCAGATAAATTTTCTAATTTTAAAGACGGCGTTTATGATTTGGATTGCTGTGATAGTTGGGATTATGGATTCAGTAATGGCTATGGTTCAGATTTTTCTTTATTTTTAGATTTTAAAAAATCTTACTGGTGTTTTACTTTTGTTGAATAAAATGTATAAATTCTATCAATTTTTTTTTTTCATATTTCACTTGAGTTCAGCTTAAATTAGCTTAATTTTTTCATAATTTTGCTTGTTTTACCTTGTGTCAAACCCTGTGCACTCCTTTTTGCGAAATTGAAAAAATTTGCATGATTTTCGCTTAAGTTTGCATGATTATCGCTTAAATTTGCCTGCTTTTTGAGGACCTAGAATTGCAGCTTTTAGCAGTTGAGAATATTGCTTACTTTTGGCTTAAATTTGCTAGCTTTTGACCTAATTTTCAATGAAAAATATGGGGTGAGCTAGGTCCGGCTATATGTATCTACTTTAAAAACATTAAAAACTGGCATACCAGTAAAAAGTAAGATAGCCTATGATTTTCTTAATATTGTTGTCTTAAATTTAAAATATGCCAGTGTGAGTTTTTAATAACTCTTTATTTACGCATTTTTTCACTGCCAATCTGTCCGAATTTCTATCAGTGCAGTGAACGAATAGCGAAACACTATTTAAATACACTGGTCGCGATACGCAAACGTTTCGAATAAAGTTTTGGAAGCTACCCTCGCTTGGCGGCAAGCAAAAATTCTTTTATGTCGAGTGAGTAACGATTTTTATAATATTTAGAATATAATACAAACGCTTGGACGAACTTACACATTAAATTGAATCTTTTGTTATTTTTGGATTTTATCTTAAGTTGTATTTAAATTTCTTCGTTCCCTTTCATATGGTACATATAAATTGATTGCAATAATTCTAACATATAATTTATCGTTTTATAGTCACGTGTGTATATAACACGGCGTAACATTTTCGTATTGATGCGATGCTTGAACTACATGCTCACGTACAGTACTTCACTCAAACAGTAGTATACAAACTGGGTATCGGTAAGTGGGAGTTATTCGATAGACGAAAATTTTTGCCTCTAAATGATGGCTTAGGTGTTAAAATGTTGATATAGTCTGTTCACGATGAAATGAACACTTTTGAAAGGCCTGCTTCAGTTCTACCTGTATGCACGTTGTGTATTCTTCCACCGTATTTAAAATTAACATTGCCATGGGCCTCATCAGTTTATTCATGCGTCGTTCAAGTGAAACGGTGAAATTATTAGAAAAGTAAACATTTTATCAATTCGCTAATTTTTACACACTTGAGGCGTAAAAAAATAGGAAGCGAAATATATAATTTAAATGATCACAAATGGTTAATTAACACTTTTTATTCGACGTTAACAAATGGGACTACTTTCTATCCATCGTTACCATCTTCACCGAGCGCATGTCTCTCAGTGCGGCCGTAAAAAAATTTGCATACAGGGGCAGTGAGATTTTTCTAATGTTGTTTTCAAAAGTGCTCACTTTATCGTGAACAGCATTTATGTGTTGTTGTTTTTTTTGTTCTGCCTTTGGTTATTCATATGACTGGAGATAAAAAAACCGAGAACCCAAAATCTTACTCTAAAATTTATTCGTTTTTGAGTTCCTTGCGGAGCGATTTGTGGTGATGATGAAAATGTTAGCAAGAAGGGGAAAAGGAGGCAAGAGTGAAATCGCCTTATCAGCTCTAAGCACCAACTGTTATATCAGAATACAAACATATAATGTTCGGGAAACCCTTGTAGTAATTCGCACTACAGACGTCTAAAAAGTGTCAGTGTAGCAACAGTGAAAGTTGAGGACAACGTTTGGTTTTGCCGTTTGTGACGAGTGAAACTGTACTTTCTTTGTTTCGTCGGGACTGCAGATGCCTTTGCGCGCTCCACCGAACTCAAAGCTTAGATAAAAAGTGATTCTCTGCCTCTCTCTGTGCGTTGTGTCGACGCCTGTCATTTTGGCGGCACTGGAAGCTCGTATTGCTGTCGCGCGAAAGCATAAAGAAATGTACTTTTCTTTTTCTTTTTCAGAGAACGACATCCCATGGGCACAATTTCACAATAAATTTTTTTTTTTGTGACACTCCATATCCCACCTCTACCATCCCCGAATCTTTCGTGATACTGTTTATGTACACACGCGCACCTACACAGACACACACACACATGCACGGAAGATGTCTTATGAATTTAAAACTACTGTGTTCCACATATTTTAAACATTTTCGTTTTGTAAAAGGTCTTTGTTTAAACAACAAATAATTTCGTACGTCCGGATTGTCATGTCAGAATTCATGAGCTCCAAAGGATTCATTTGTTAAAAAAAAAGTTGATAAAATAACTCTGTACTGTAAGATTTCTAACTGTTAGACGAGATCGCTAAGACGCAATGTGGTTTTTATTTTCCTAGTTGCTGGCAGCCATGTATAGGTAGGGCCTTGTCATTTTAAACTATTTTAGTATCTAAGCTACCACACTGATAGTAGGGGAGGAAGACATTGAGCGGTGGCCATTACTGACAATCACTAGCGTAAATTTTAATTACCGTGGCAGTTTTCAGCGGCGGAGAACACAATAATATTACTTGTAAGTTATAAACTTGATTATTTGTGTTCACTTGATAGTCGTCAATACACGTATATGTTTATTAAATACTGTCAAACAGAAGAAGGATATATGCACAATCCTTGTGAAATAACCAAAGTTATTGTAACCGAAATCGAAACACTGAACCCCATATGTGAACCTACCTTATTTCTTGTAAGTTCACCTTCGTATGTGTAGTTATGATACCCCCATCCCCTACCACTTAACAAATCTTAAAAGAAATAAATGATTTTTTGTATTGTATGGATATGTGTTCCTATTGAAATACACGCCTATCTTGCACACTGATTATTTACGGAATCCGCGCGTGTATTTTTTATCTATTGTTTCACAATCTAATACCTATATCCTAACTTGTATTGTCAGTGTCCATGAAACTGTGCATCAAAATTAAAACTAAACTTGTAAAAACTATTAAAGAAAACATTAAAAATGACCTGCCTGCTTAATAGCGGTTTGTTCTACAGGTTGTGTCGTAGAAATACAACTTAATAACCTGCGTCTGCATCATGGAGTAACATTTTAGATAAAAACTTGGCCGTAAGGTTTGAAAGTGGAATGCGCGAGTGATAACTGACACTTTACAGCCACCCTTATGTAGTTTCAGCGAGGGTCAGCATTAACCACAAAAGTGTTTCATATTTTCCTGCTGCGTTCGAGCAAGAAGGTGAGTGCGATGGCAATGAAGGCGGCGGCACTTTATTCTAATCGTCCGTGCTGGTAATGAAGTCGGCGCGCACCCCTCCACGCGCGCGGACTGTTGGCCGCCGTACTACCGTGTGCAGCTGGTTGCCGCGTCAGCAAGGGGCTCCCCGCCGACTGTTTTCATTATGGCGGCCCCGGCGTTAACGCTCGCAGGCTGCCGTGTTTGCCCAGTCTCCTGCGCACCTCGAGCCCCATCCCCGCGCTCAATTACGAGCGCCAGGAGGACCCCGGTACAGTCTACGCCGATAAAACTGATCTGATTTGAGGCTTTTCCACGCCACCCGGTATTTTCAATGTCAACTCGGCCGCCTCGCTCCTAGTTAAAAGTCCTGTTGAGAAATGAGTTTCTGTTATTTCTATCGTGTCGAGTTTTCTCGGCAGATTAGTGACGCTTTTAGCTAGTTAAATTCCGTGTGAATATAGTGAGGATTCTAGCTGTATTGGTTTAACACGAGTTCGCCCAGTCTTCTGTTATGTTTGGGCGCAATTGGAAGTTACATAGCGTTCGAACGTACGTTACGTCACTCACAAAATGTTATTTTTAAGTTATCTAAGAGTAAGAATTATTTAGTGAATGCCACATGCCATTTTAATCTGACATAAATTAATTGTTAACTGTGTCACAGCAAACTAACTTGTTAGAATTGTACTTGTATCATTATAAGGTTCGATGTCACTGTAGAAGCGGTGACACATGATTCACCCGAATATTGTTGGCATAAACTTTTTATGTACCTAGTGTGGTGTCTCATAGACAAGTGGCTACAACTACATCCAAGAGACTTGTTTAATCGAACGCTGTTATTTTGAACATAGACTATATTGAAATCTTATGTGTGCCTGTTATGCAACATTTTTTTTTATATCTTTGAATGAGGATCTTAAAATAAATATGTTTTGCTGATTTTTGTCTCGGGCACTTTCTACTGTCCACGTTAATATCCCTTAAGAAATTGTAAAGGGATTTAAAAATGGCATTTCTAGCAGTGTCTTAGTTACACCATTCATCGATGACAAAATAAATATTTTCAAAAATTAAAACCGAATTAAATTTTTCGCAAACAGCGTGTTGTTTCTAAAACAGTTAGCCATTTAAAGAAATCTAAATGAACTAGGATAGGTTCGGTTATATTCTGCTATTGTTTATTTTTTTGATTCGCGCCAAGCGATGTAACCATCTGTGCTGTTGGTAATTTTTTACACTGTAATTTAAAAAAAGTTCCTTGAAATTGCATAAAAAGTAGCGGGTGGAAAACATTAATAAATCTTCATAAACTTGCTACAACGAATTTTCTGTAAATTTCTCTGAGGTTTTCTTGAATTTACTGAACTTCTCTGTAAATCTGTTAGCTTATTTTTCTTTCTGTACTTCCTGTTTATAAAAACGTACCTAGGTAAAAGGAAGCATCCTAAGAGAACTCTCAAAATTATTTTATTTTAAAGACGTCAGCCACTGCACAGTTGGTGGCGAATTTCCCTTCACTTGTTAGGTATATTGTAACCTGTACGTGATGTAACAAAACCGAAATAGCGGTGTGACTTTATTATGTGGGTGTTTCACCCACTTACCACACACGCAACATGGTAAGTTCTAAACGTGGTAATTTTTGGTATAGTACGCAAGTTACTTTTTAAGAATGTTTATATTGGTTGTTTTAAAGTCTTCTATCTGTTAAATATGGTTTGCGCATTTTTTTTTTAATGCTTGAAGGTATGTAAGTGGCGTAAATATCCATACTGCTGTAGGAACGGTAAGTTTCTGGTTGCAACGCCGAAGAATTCTTCGTATAGCACTGGCATTGTTCGTCTTCGAAACAATTTTTTGTACACTTTAAACGCACAGAACCCGGTACCGTTTTCGATTATTAAAGATTGTTGTTCGATACTTTAACAAAATATTTCCGTAAAAATTCCCGTGAATGTATGGAAAACTGCAGCAGTGTTGCTTGCCGTTCTTTATACTTTGAAGAATGTGTGGACGACAAATACTTACAAAATCATTTATCTGCCTACCAGTAACCAGTCCTGAAATAGCACTTTCTAAAAGCCAGTAACTTAGCAGATATCTGAACCCGCAGCACTAATTATATGTGCTATTAAGGGTCTTGATTAGGCATAATGCCTGTTCGACCTGTACATGATTAAACGTTTTCTGTTTCCCATTAGTGAAATTGTGTAAAGACTATTCATGTTTTTAAATATGGGACTAGATTACGGCCATTGTTTAACAAAGGTGCAGTTTGTTTTAAACATACTGACTAACGATAGTGTTGTCACAAAGTACCAGAACCTTGAACTACCTACTTATTTAATGTATAAAAATGTATATAAAACGGGACCTCAGCTCTCATTGGCGTGTATAAAATCAATATTTCTAATAATAATTTAACATGTAATTTGGGATTTTGCAATTCGTTTCTTTTTCGTACACTGTCGTGGTTAAGTTCAGTTTTTATGGAACGATATACGCGAATGAAAATAGTTAGTGGGAAACAGTAATTATTTTTAAAAAAATATATGTTTCGTGTTTTACGGCTTTATAATACATTTCGTGCAGGTGAACCGATTCGTTTATTGGAGTACGCATTCCTGCAGAATTTGGTATTTTCCAATTCCACTCTCTTAACAGTTGTTACGAAACAGAAGAATGCGTTTCAGCTTCATCTTATAAAGTTTTAATTAAAATTTTGCGTTTCAGTAGGTAGATATGACTGCTTCGGACAAAGTTAACGACAGTAACTGTTCAATTCATTTATTATCGGATGCAATTCCTGCGTCTCGTAGACATTACATAACTTCTCATTTCCCTTCTAGCATTTAAGAAACAAAATGTTCTTCCTTCTTTGCGTTGTTTTCCTTCCTCCTTTCGAAATCAATAATATTTAAACTTCACTTATTATAAAATTTTAATTCATGTACCGGATTTTCACGAAAAAATTGTAATAAACACAAAATTGGGGGAGATAAGTACAAATGGAGCATATTTCATCACGGAACCAATAGTCTAACGTCCATAGTTAACCTGCTAATTACAGTGGCAATGCGCAGGGGCGGGTAGGCAATCAAAATAGCTAGGCTATAGGCATTGCGATGAGATGACACTATTTACACGTTTGGGCTGAAGGCATGGGACAGGGTGTCTGTTCAAACTGTCCGCCACCGCAGGCCACACAGGAGGCGCAGCGCTGAAGCATGTTGCGACGCACATGTGCAAACGTTTCCGGCGTAATGAGCTTATCCCTCATGTCAAGTGTTGTGACGTACACCATCGAGCTGGTGTTCCCCCACAATCAGAAGACAGGTGAGCGTGGTGGCCATGCTCTGTTGCCTCCCCTACGTATCCGCTGGTTCGGGAAGTGCATGTCGAGGTGCCGGCGGACCCCAATGGCGAAATAAGGTGGGACCCTGTCCTGCTGAAACCACATTGCCTCACGAGCATCTACAGGAACTTCCTCTAAGTATCCCAGTAACACGTCCTGCAGGAACTGTAGATATGTAACAGCTATGAGACTGCGACCATGCGGTACTGAGCGGTGTTATCAGGCACGCAGACCCGCGCACAGGCTGGTTGCAAAGCCACTTACACAAGGTTGCATACCCGCCCATTCACATTGCCACTGCCACTAGCAGGTTAACTATGGACGTTAGATTATTGGTTCCTGGATCAAAAATATGCTCCATTTGTACTTATCTACCCCACTCTGGTGTTTATTATCATTTGACGAAAATTACCTGCTTCCTTTAAAAAAAAATAATAATTTTTGTACAAACCAGGATTTCGGTACAGGATATATCATGAATATAATTTTTTGTATGGCTAAAGCTACAATTTTAAACATAGGTTTTCGCCATAGGCACTTGTATAATATTTTCTTCGTCTTTTTTGAAATAGCAGTGAAGTGAGAGAGGGCTTGGTAACGAGTGTTAGCCCGATAGTTTTCTGTTTCCAGCCGTAGCTAGAGTTCTTAGGGAGGTACTTGAAAGGTCCGAATCGAATAACTATAACTTTTAGTAAAATAAATTCGTAATCGTATTAAATAATAAATTGCATGCACTTATTTTATATTCTGTGCATGATTACTCGTAGCCCGTTTTAAAAAGGGCTCTAAATATGAAATGAAATGATGCGATAATGTATGCCTTAATGATTTTCGCTTGGATATATAATATTCTAAATTCTAATTTAACATGGTTACCAGCTTTTAATCACTTTTTCTCTTTATTAACGTACCTTAAGCTACTTCCCAACATGAAACATTATATTTTGAGTACAAGACATCAATTCTTTCTCCCAGTTGTAATTTGCAGTAAAAAAAATTTACTGTATTTAAATTTATGTATGTTTTCAAGAGGCTTTATTGATAAACATCTATAAAATAAATGTTAAGAATTTGGGAATTTGTTCACAGTAAAAAAAAAATTTACAGCCATATTTCGGTTTTGTTACACAACGTCCAGGATACAATACTCGTAACAAGTGAAGGGGAAATTTCGCCACTGACTGCGTTGTGGTTGACGCACGGCGTAACAAGTGAAGGGGAAATTTCGCCACCGACTGCGTTGTGGTTGACGCACGGCGAAAAAGCATAGCTACTGTAATATTCCTTCCGTGGCAGGGTAATAGTTCACCGCCACAGGACTGACGCGCTGCTCATTTTAAAAATAAATTTGAGGGTTTACTTTGGATGCTTTTTTTTTTTTTTGCCTAGGGACCTCCCCATTCATTGTAAATCTTACAGATGTGAAGGGAAATCATTGTCGATATTATGTGGTGTTTGAAAGACGGCGAGGTGACATGACTTCCTTAAAACTTCATCCCTGGAAGGAAATATAATTTTGTACTTGCACTCGATTACTGAATTCAATCCCTTTGCCAAGTCATCTGTTGTATTTTCTCAACTACTTGATGCTAATAATGTTAAAATCCAGCCTAGTTTGTATTTTTACGAACTATTAATTCTCATGAAAATCTTTCTGAAATAATGTAGGCATAATTACTGTAAATCAAAAATACCAAAAATTATATTAAAAATTGAATGTATACAAAATGGGAAAAAGATTAAAACGCATATGTTGTAAAAAGAAAAGAGATAGAATAATAAATATAAAAACAAACAACATATTTGTGTATATTTTGTACATATTTATTTGAACTGGGGAACAGAATATAGTGCAGGTATCTTAGGCAGGTAACTTCCATTATGGAAACAAATAAATGCTTCATTCGCACAAAAAATAACATTGAAAAGTGTGTCAACACTACATTACTCTCTTTCAGATGGTGGGCTTGACTACAGCAAAACTTGTATAAATTTTACATGTAAATTCTGGCTTAAGAGATGTCAAGTAGATTTCAAGATATGTAGATTTCAAGTAGAGCTGTTTGGGGGAGGGTGTATTGAGGCTTGTAGTTCGGCGAGAGAAAGTGAAAGACTATCTATGAACTATGTCTTGATATTTGTCACATCCGCTGTATTAAATTGTTTTGATTTTGTGATGTTTTAAGCCCTCGAGGAAAACAAATCGAAAGTAATAGCAAACCTGTTAATACTTCATTATGTTTCAATTTGTATAAAGTATAAAATATCTACTCTGTTAAATATTTTTACAATAACTAAATAAAGCACTTAAGAATTAGGGGAAAACGTTTGTAACAGGTAGTAAACTGTAACTTCGGTATACGAAGAATTCGTCAGTAAGTACCTTCAAACATAAGTTAAAACACGGAAAAAAATTCTGCGTGAGAGGCGATACCAGCTGTTATTGAATGAGGCACGTACGTGTAGCCTTAGTTTACTGTGATTGGCAGTGAGCGGATCCTAACTGCGATGCGCGTGCAGTGACTGTACGTAATAGCGAGTGATATCTAGGGCCGAATTGTGTAGTGTGGGATATAAGTTGGTAGCACTCTTACTTCAGAAATAACATACGGTATTGGATAAACAGTTTCAAAGTGTGCCGTCTTTGGTGGGAGATCGCGTAAGACAGTTGCCGCTAAATATGATCAACTCATGTACTACTTTTGAAATACATTGTATGTAGGCCTATAGGCTATTCATGGTAAAGTCGGCAATTTCGAAAGCCTTCTCGTTTGGAATAATAGTCAATAAATATTTTTATCTTGGCCTTAGACGTTAACTTCCGAGTACGGTGGAATATACACACTGGTTTATTACTTACATGACAATATTTATTTTAAATGGTGATTAAAGAACAAAAAAAATGGCTGAAAGGAAAAAATTTAATAGGGCCTCAAAAGTGTTCACTTTGCCGTGAACAGCATATAGTTACAAACACCTTGTGGTGGTGGTGGTGACAGAGGGTGATTCAAGAGATAATTCGCAAATGCAGTAAATATAATTGAAACTGAAAGAAACATTTTCGAAATTCACGCTTGGAAATAAACATGCATCGTGTTAGTTATTTTCAATTAAAAAGGTAATTTAGGCAACCGTTATCACGTGGTCACGAAAAAATTTTCTCATTGCCAAACATCAATGGTCTGAGCCGGACCTGGTACATGGCTGGGTGTAAGCTGTGAGTGTTATCAGTTTTATATGGAAGACGTGAGAGATAATTTCATTAAAGCGTTATCATATAATCCACTGGTTATCCTCGGATATTATAATTCTGAATCATTCCATTTCCGTTTTTTTTTTTTTTTTCAGCTGACAGTAAAAAGTGTTTCAATTACAAATTTACGTATCTCGTACCTCACACTCGCGATCTGTAATGGAATGATATATGCTGTAAGTAACAATTGATTTATGAATGTATGCGTTGTAGTTACGTGCTATAATCCAAAATTAAAATGCGAATGGGAAGAAATATTCACTAGCGCAGAGTTACAACTATCGGTCTTATCGCCTGTGTTTCTGTTGCTACTTTCTGTGTTGTTTTGAATAATCGATCGAACTTTCCTACTTAAATAACCAGTGACAAATATTTCTAAAAATGTATGGATTCTAAGTTATTTATGATTTTCAGGAATGATGCTTGTTTTTTAGTTACTGAATATGTCCGAAGGTAATGGAACAGCAAGTGGCTGCTATAATGTCCTGCTTCCTAAATTTCATTCATTGTTGGTCTGCGGTATGTCGTGTATCATACACACATATATATTACAGACGTAAAAAATATACAAAATTGATTATCTGTTTAATGTTATACAAGTTTTGTGTACGAATCACGTCTATCGTTTAAAAAATAAACAAATTTAGGTATAATTTAATTTCATTTTAGAACCAAGGACGAAACATGCATGAATAAACCATGACCCTGAAAATGTGCATTTTAAGTTTCTTTGGATATAATGTAAAGTAAAAATAATTTGGATTATTTAGAATAGTCTGCTAATGGAAAATTGTGTTCAACCCCATAAAATTCTACGGTAAGCTGGGCAGTGAAAAACGCACAATACACACAGAACACATTAGTCTAAACTCAATTAAGTTAAGTGTTAACTTACGGAAATAAGTGCATTGAATTGTTTTCTTCCATTTCTGATAAAACTATTAGTTTATTGACAAAATAATTTCGAAAGTGGTCATCGGAGTGTTGTTATCTTAACTGCCTTATCGTAGCTTGCTTGTTACATAATTATTGTACACAAAATGATGACTGCTGCACATTTTTCAATCGTGAATGTTTGTTTTAGGCGGAAAATCTCCGAGAAAACTGCTACAAAGTTTGAAGTGGTACTGCTATTCGCCTGCTAGATTGGCAACCCATTTAATAGCGTTTTATTTTAGTTTGCAGTACGTGGTACATCAATTAACACTATTGAGATGAATCGTATTTTACGATTTTATAAAAGTCAGTACACAAAAGACTACAAAGGGCAATCCTTACGTAATTATTTTTACTATCTTTGTGAGCTAACATTTTACCATAATTAATGCATTTCTGTTGAGCTGTCTCTGACACCGCGCACCGTAAATTTTGATGTTATCGTTGCGCGAGACATTACGCCAAATAAATGCACCAGTCTCACAAAATAGGTGCTCACAAACTTGTCAAGAACAGTTAGCTAGTATTTCCCTTTTTCATCTTTATATTTATGCTTCTAAAAACCTGCGTTTGCAGTTAATTAATGTTCCACACCCTCTTAATGAGAGAGGATGATTTTACAAAATGCTCTCGATTGTCAGATTTCAATTCGGTGAGTACATTGTCTGTTCAGGAACGTATTGTTTTAACACAAAAGAAAAGTATTTTCAAAATCGTGATTTTCAAGGACGTATAGTCATTATGTCATATATATTATTTTGCTCTTTTCATTTTGCACAATGGATTAGTATTTAACAGCGTTTCTGCCTGGAGTTCGGAATAATACTGTATAATAGGGATTTGTATTAAGGTATTTTCCCTGCCGTATAAATCACAGGTAGTTGGAATGAGTTTGAGAACAAGTAACAAGATTGCCTGAAAGCTCTAAATTTACAGTGGGTTCTGCCGATTCAATCAACATTATTGCTCATTTGTTTAATGTGTTTGAGCCGCAGCTCTTGTATTTCATTTCATTACTCTTACTAAGGACCTTGCTTTATACTTCAGGCATCCTAAACTAATTTAATATTATTTAAGAGCAGTATATACATTCACTGCCTACCGTAGTTCGAATCCCACATTAAGTTGGCATTCCAGCAAGCTGTCACAGATGTTGGCTTGGCAGTTAACTTACGGCGATATGCTTACATCCGATTTGGGGTATGATTGCTTGTTGTTTAGTATCCCACAGACTACTTAAACGGCAACTTTTTTCATGTAATCATTCGGTAGGAGCTAAGTACTCATTAAATTATATGGGAAATTGTGAACATGTGTGTGTGTGTAGCTATAAGAACTCAACATCTACTGGACTTCGCAGTGATAATTTGTAGCTTATGATCATGTTAAGTGTTGTTAAACCATAATAAATATTTATATTTAATGAGCAACTAATTTACACGTGCTCTCGCTGTTTGTTTAATATTACAGCTTGATCATGCACACTTGCATACACACACCAACATCATTTTTCTGTATTAGTTGTGTACCTCTGAATATTTTTTGTTTGTTTGTATAAATAAGCTCTTGCCACTCTATTTAATGAAGCACAGTATGCTAGTATTTGAATACGTTCTTTTTAAAGTTGTGAGACTAGATATGTTCTGCTATAACTGCGTCAAGTGTTTGATTGTAGGAGATCTGCACTTTATTGCCGCCATCATTTTGTAAAGTACGAGCTGTTTCAACGCATAACAACATAAATCTCTAAAAACCTGAAACACTTTTTTTTCTTCTTTTTTTTACGGGGCAAACATACATGATGGTAACGTGCTATGCGACAGTTGTAAAACAATTAATGGAATTAAATTGACGTGGGAAATCTGTTTTCAACAGTTAATGCGTAGCATGCTTTGTATTAGCGCATGTGTTTTCATAAATCTCAGTTTCTCTGTATTTGCTTAGATCATTTAAAAAAAAAAAAAAAAAAATATTTACCTTGCGTGCTAACCTTGAATGGCACCTCGAGATTTGACACCCGTGCCGTCTTGCTATGTTACGCAGACCACAACGTGTGTTCTATCTCTGGCCAGGAGCCCTCCGTCTGTCGTGGACAACGCGGGGAGGGGGCGTTGTAAATAACTCCGGGCTGGGAATAGACTCCGTGAGAAAGGAATACAATGACGGCCTGTCTTCCCATCAGCTGACAGCGCTCGGACAATCTACTACGCCCACCCTTGTTCTTCTCCAAACAAACAGTACGACTATATCGCTGCGCACTCTGTTCTCAGACATAAATTTCCTCTTGACAGACGATGTCCGTTCGTACTCAATTGCCTCATTGTAGCTCAGGGGGGAAAAATTGTAATCTCAGCGATTTCACTTATCATTTTTTTTTACTTTGCTTATTTGTAGGTGTTGTAATTTTCACGATTGAAACATAACCTGTTATACTTGTCTAAGAATATCGGAATATTTAAAGTTTAGAATACATTTTAAAAAATATTTATATTTTTTTTAAAACAACATAACTTAAACATTAAACGTAATAATAGATCATGCACGTTCGCCTGATTATAAAAATTATCTTCTGGATATTGCCATGTGGAGAATAAATAAAAAATTGATACAGAATTTTGTAGTCATGACTATAAGTCATTTATTAGGCATGTGAAAAACTTAAAGAAATGATAAATTTTCTTATATAATATACTTACAAAAACCAACATAAAAAAAGCCAGTTGTGTATTTTGTCTTCAAAACGTAGGACGAATCTGAGACTTAAATATTTATCACTGAAAATGTTCACCATTATGAAAACATGTTTTGAACTAGCTGAGGTGCAAGATTATCTTAACAGGCAGTTAAATTTAGTATAGTAAAATTCGAGTAGTTAGGTGAAAATATCCGAACTCGAGGTTACATTAGAAATTACAATATATGTTCATTAAAAAAAAAAATTCCAATAAAGCAGTGCTTTCCTACAAGCAAGGTGGACTCTCTTTTCTTGCTTATATTATCACCTACTGATTACACTATTTTGTATGCAAAACTTGTAAAACTGGTCCTGAGTTTCAATCTAAGTTGATGTTTTCGTTTTCTACTCGATAATTTAAATTCTCTTTTAAACTGTAATCTCGTCGTTTGTACCTTTATTTACAGCACTATTATAGCAGTTCGTTCATGTGGAAGTTTTCGACTAGTCTATTATATTATTACTGTTCTATTATTAGTGGAAGTGAACGAATTAAACGTTCTACAGCTCTCGCTTTACTATTGGAAAGGCTACTGCAATACCGTGTTGACCGATATAATCCTGTATCGTCACTGACAGGGTTTCTTCCAAACATGGTAGTTTCGAGTTTTGCCTCTCACTGTCGCGCAAGCCTTGAGGTCACTGGAGTTCTCGTCCGACCACTGTCGATCAACACGCACGGTTAAGTCCCGGCACACATGTTTCGTCGAGGGCGACAGTCGAACATGCTTTTGGCGGTGGAGAAATTCTTTGTCCTACGACTAGCATGGCACACTTGTCTTCAGCTCTTGGAACTTCCGATTCTGTCTTTTTCCTCCAGTTGCAGCTTCACTAGCAGCGTTATCTTATATTCGCAAGGAGGATTTGCAGTGTCCTCAGCGAATCATGTTCTTGCGACTTGAACATTCTGTACTGGCGATTTGCATTTTCACACTAAAAAGTAGCCTTTCTTCGCAATACTGTGGTCAGTACTTCCCTCTGGGGAGAATCCCATCATCCTGATAGCCGGATTGACAGCCCTGCACTGTAGCTATTCGACGCGGAAGCTGTCTTGTGCTACACTCGCGACCATTCTTCTGTGCGGATGTACTTACTCAGACCGGCCAGTGCCACCGACAGTTGGACCGTACATGTCCTCGCGATCACTCGCCCGCGGGCCAGTGTTGCAGGCAGCGTGCCTCATCCTCACTCGAGGCACTCGCCGTGCGCCCACACCACCAAGCAGCACCAGCACCATGGTCAGGTCTGAGCGCGGTGGTGCCTCGCCAGTAACCTGTTCAGCTCGTGGAGCTCGTGCACCTCGTAGTTGTTGTTGTTGCCGTTGGACCGGGGCGGCTTGGCGCCTTCCTCCGAGATGAGCAGCGCGCAGTTGCTGTTCGTGTCCGAGTCCGCGGCGTCCGTCAGCAACGCCAGGTGTTGGCGGTGGTGCGGCGTCGCGTTCGCGTCCGCCGCGTTGGAGGCGGCGTGGTGGCCGGGCGGCGGCGGCGACGACACCGGCGTGGCGGTCGCCGCGACCACCCCCGCCCCTCCCGACGGCGGATCGGTATCGGTGAGCGTGAGCGTGGGCGCGCTCGTCTCGCCGTGCAGCATCTTGATCTTCTGGATCATCTCGCGGATCTCGTAGCGCAGGATGCCGACGAAGCAGAGCTTGAGGAAGGCGAAGACGCAGTAGCCGACGACGAAGAGCACGTCGGCTGAATGACGCAGCCAGGCGAGCAGGCCTTCCGCGCAGCCCGCCTCGTCCTCGCCGCACGGCGTAGTCGCCGAGCCGTTCTCGCCGCGCAGTGGCAGCGGGCGCCTGTCCGCCGCCAGGCGGCAGCAGCTCTCCGGCACGGCGCTGCGGTTGCCAAAGTCCTTGGCTCCGTCGACTCCGCAGCAGCGGTGGTCTCGCTGCAGAGCGTCCCACAGCGCCGTGAAGTCGGCGTCCGTGCCGTACTCGGCGGCGAGGCGGTGCTTGAGCGCCGGCCGCAGGTCCGCGCAGATTCGGTCGTAGCGGAACACCCACACGATGCCGACGATGGCGTCGCCGAAGAGAAGCAGTAGTAGGAGCAGCCAGTAGGTGTTGAGCAGGCGCTCGTTGAGCCGCAGCGCGCCCAGGCAGCCGACCACCTGCAGGATGCCGCTCTGCGTGGCCAGCGCGACGTAGGCGTAGAGGAAGGAGGGCTGGTAGAGCGCGAGTCCAGGCAGCGCCAGCCGTCGCGGGTCGGCGACCACGCGCCCTGCCGCCACGGCGAAGCCAAGCGCGCTCGCCAGCAGCACCGCGTTGCACGTGTAGATCCAGAGGCGGTAGTAGCGCATCGCCTGGGAGTCACGGGGTGCGCGGGCCGGCTCCTTGGAGGCGGGGGGCGGCGGTGGCGGCGGCGGCAGTTTGTAGCGAGCGAGCGGCGTGTGCTGCAGGAGCATCACAGTCATTGGTGGCGAGGTCGGGGGCACGGCAGGTGGTGACCATAGGAGCGCGAGGCCTAGAGCTGCGCTGCCTGGCTGCGGCGGGGTCGACTAGGCGGCAGGCCGGGGCGCCGTCTCTTCCCGGAATAGCCCCGGCGTGGACGGGCCGGCCACTCGCCGCCCATCGTCGGCGGCAGCGGGCCTGATGGCGCCCGCTCGCTCGCGCCTCCTCCGGCCTCCGCTGCGAACAGACAACACAGCACGAGCTCAGTCCGCGACACACTTTATCACATGTTATTACAACTGGTTATAGGATGTTCACTGTTAACTGAGCATTTTTGAAAACCCCCTCATTTGGAACAATAGTCAATAAATATTTTTGATTTTAGCCTTAGACGTTAACTTCCGAGTGCGGTGGAATATACACACTGTGTTTATTACTTTGATGGTAATATTTATTTAAAAGGTGGATAGTGGATAAAATATGGCTGAAAATAAAAAGTAACTATGGCCTCAAAAGTGCTCACTTTACCGGGAACAACCTATATACATTTTATAGTCGGAAGGAAACTGCACAGGCAAGCTCTAAGTATGGCAAGTTCGAGACTTATACTGTTTTATTTTTAAGTGTGTACTTATTACTGCACACAATTCTAGCCATTATTTTTAATAACATTAATAATTTTTGGGCTAGCAAGTAAAGCGGTTTTAGTCCAGCACAATGAATATTTCGATCCTGTTCCTAAAATAACGTAATGTGCAATCACGTATGAAATAACCGGTAAAGGCAGTTAGCGATTAAGCACTTTTTAAATCAACCTCAGAAAAAAGTCACTGCTTCTACCTGCATCTATTTTAACGGGCGCACAGAGTTACATGTGCCCAGTAAAGTTGGTAACGATGGATAGAAAGTAGTTTAATATATTTGTGATGACTTAAATTATTTCTTTCGCTTTATGTTTTTTAATGCATCGAAGCGTAAAAATTGCCAAATTTGTAAAATATTTACTTTTCTAATAATTTTGCACATTCACCTGACCGACGTATGAATAAAGTGATGAGGCCCGTGGTAATGTTAATTTTATACAAGGCGGAAGAAAACATAACGTGTATATAAGTAGATCTTAAGCAGGTCTTCCGAAAGTGCTCATTTTTACCGTAAACAGCCTGCGTAAACACATACTGCTTATTTTTAATTACATGTTTCAGTTAGTCAAAAATAATCGATGTTTCTTCATGACAGTACATAAGACAAAATTTACGCTTTCCTTATTTTAAACAGTTGACATAGAATACATTAATGTGCCTCATTGTATCCACTGCTAGTATTTTACGCACCAATGTTTTAAACTGAATAAGCTGTCCAGTTGTTGGAACACTCAAAAACGCTACATGTAGTAGCTGTGTGGGTACCAAAGAAATAAATTTCCTGCAGGATACATTTCATTTTTGATCCATTACATACATATACTGAGCCTCCACCCTCCTCGAATGCCTCAGTGGTTTTGATCCTGACCTTCCGCCGCTGGTATTTCCGATTTCATCCCAGACTTTGGCCACAGAATAAGTAAGAATACAGAAGTGAAATGGCTTTGTAATGTTATCGTTAGCGCTGCATCCACTTGCCATTTACGTGAACGAGTGCAAAATATAATACTTGAAGATTTGTCTCTTACTAACTCGCAGAACACAGCACAGGAAGAGTAAATATATTTTCATGAAGGAATGGCAGCGTATATGGTAAAACAAAGACTATCTTGACCAATAAACTGCAAGGAAAGTAATGTATCTATTATCAGTACTTCTTCGTGTACTTCTTTACGAGAACGAAAATGCCATGAAAAAGCACGACAACGTGCGCTTTCTCCCAAGTACACAAAAAAAAAATTGAATCCTCAGTAGTTTGTAAGAATTTTTAGAAATTTCATATCTGGACAGTTTTGAAGCCATTCTCGAGTTTTCTGAAGTGTCGTAAAAACAACGAGGTTCTGAGGAGATTTTTCTAAAAGAATTGACTTGCTTCTGCTAGTCAGTTCATAATCACAGAACTGTGGCGAGACGTTTTATTTTCTTTTCATGAGTCGAATTAAATGTTGTTAAACGTTTCAGGCTCTTGCATAGAATTCCTAATAACTGGTTTGAAATATGGCGGATTTTGCATTTTAATGACATTTTGTTAAACACTTGCGATATAACCTTGCAAAATATTAATATTATAAACAGAGGACAATGTTACAAATAATGAAATGAACAAGACTGCCAAATAGAATATAGCTAAGTTATGCTATGTCAACAGTTTGCATGATATACAAGCAATCATTGAAATAGTCCAATTGGCCTACTTTCAAGCAATTATAGGGGCATTAATCAAACATTATCACAATGTAAGCCTTCTGTAAAGTTAAAAACTAAATCGCTAAAATATTGTGACTAAAATTTTTTTTTCCCAAAATGTTAGTTTAGTGGTTCTCTTAAACGATGTGTGTGTGTGGGGTGTGTGTGTGTGTGTGTGTATATATATATATACACACACACACACACTTTTTAAGTGTAAATACTAAGACTAAAACAATTGAACTCGTTTGTGAGAGCATACATTGTAATAATACAAGTGAACAGGTTCATCAGACCTGAAACTTTAGGAGCCTTGAGATATGTTTCACTGGAGACTCTATGTATCGAAAAATACTGTTTCGCACGATTATTAAAATTAAAGCTAAGAGCGGCATTGTTACATTGTTACAGCTAGTTTCGAAACATTAAGACTTTATGCCTATTACATAAAGATTTTATTTAAAGTTAGTAATTGTATGAATTACAAGCTATTACAGACAGACATTTTTACCATGACGAATAGATCTAAGGACAAATTAATAGAGAATTGCAGAAAAAAAACTCAATGTCTTTCGCTTACAGGTAAAATTAAATCAGTTGCACGTGATCATATAGACATGTAATTTTAATCTAACTTATCAACGCCTTCACGTAATGCCGGTGGACCGATTTGGGAAGGCCTAAACTCTAGCTGGGTTAACCTGCGCTTACGTGGAAAAAATGGCACACGCATCCGACGATTTCTTGGGATTCAAACCGAAGTGAAGGCCTTAGCAAAGACAACCTCCGAGGACCCATTAGCAAGTAAATACTCCTTGAAAATGTGCCGGTAGCGTGCACAGAAACTGTAGTGAAGCTGACATCTTAAAAAAAAAAAAAATTGTGTTCTCCAGAAATTCGCTTATTGGTGCGGAAGCTACACGAATCGCATCCTGTCTTACAGACTGGTGTCCCTGAGGCTGTAAGCAGTATTCGTCTGGAGAAGAGACCTTGCTAGTATGCTGCATGTATTGCCGGCTGAAGCCAGGAGCGGGGCTTATTCCCTGACTTAGTACCGTAAGAAGAGCTGGCCAGAAGAAAATGACGCTCGAAGTGAGCGAAAAACGTCTAAACTTATCCCGTATTTTCTCCGAAATCGCAGTTTCTCTCCAGTCACCACCGACTGGTTCCTTTTTAAAAATAGTGTAAGACAGTTTAAGAAAAAAAAATACTTACTAAAAATTTGCGCAAAATTCCGGGAAAATTGCAACGTGAAAAGTAGGATGCTTTGAAGATTTTGTTTGAATAGAAAGATGGAGAATGAAAGAATATCAAATGTAAAGAAAGGAACGAAATTTTACGTGAAGGTTGCGGAATTGTTGTGAGTGGCCTGGTTTTCACACGATGGGCTGAGACGTTTAGAGGTTTCTGTTGTCAATTTAAATTAAGAAAATAAATGCTCGAACCCTCCTTTTGTTCCGTAATTACTAACCTTACAACGGTGTAAACTATCGCAATTAGTTAGCGTAGATTCGTTTCTCTGCAGGGACATGAGTTTTAAAAATCGGTCAACGACTGGACTGAACCTGTTAATAGTCTAGCTGTAACGTAAATTTGTAAGCATTCATTTTGACAGCTACAAATAACATTTTGAGTGGTTAAACGGAATGTGACTATTTTCTTTACTCTGTCAATTAATTTTTAACAAATTACTGTAACAAAATTGATATAAAAATTGCAATACGAAGGCTGCATATACACATTTCGACATGTAATCTACATTATGAGGAGTTGGCTTCTACAAATAAGAAATTAATTGAAATATGAAATAATGCATAACTGAATAATATGAGATGACAATATTTAGTTGTAAAAAAACAACTCCGTGATTAAGAGGAAAATTATCACTTAGTTAATTGATAGTGCAATTACCATCGAAGCATAATTTTAATTGAAGGTAAAAAAATATACATTAAAATTATTTCGGAAGTCAGTAAAACGAATGAGTCCAATATAATTATAGATATGTCAAATTAGATGTTTAGAATTGGTCAGTATAGTTAAGAGGATATCTTATAGCCTAAGCCTAGATAAAAAAACACTTTCAAAATGTTCATTTATATGAAGATGTGAAATAGCCTACAATTTATTTGTATTTTTTTTTTAAAGTGAAATGCATTTTGCCCGCTACAAAAAATTTGTTTACTTTTATTCCAATATAAGAAATGGCTATAAGCAACGAAGTAGCAAATAACGTAATTTTTACTTTGCTATGGAATGTTTCAATTGCAGCTTTTTTCTTTCTTTCATCGGTTACTGCAGCCGTTACCTTTGTTGTACGTACTGCACGGAATCTTCATACTTGTGGATACTTTTGCGGAATCTCACTTCCTATTGGCAAATGCGCTCTTCTCTATTCCTCTTTCAACCTTATTCTCCTCCGAACTTACTTCACTCCCACCTCGACTAGTCCCCCCCCCCCCCCCCTTGTCGGAGGTTTGGTATATACAACATCCTTGGTGTCCCCCTACCGTACTGTAGTCAGACGTACCAAAATTCTAGTTCATGTACCTGAAAATGAATCTTGGTATCAGGCATAATGAAATTCCCTCACTGATTAACAGAACGTACCATAATCTTACCTCTGCTACAGCTTTTAAATCACAGGAGCATGTATCTTTAAATAACTCAGAACTCAGATAAGTGATAACTATGAAATATTGGCACGCTATTAAATAAAGGTTTTTCTATTGCCCTTGGTAAAGGCTGTTCACGATAAAGTGAGCACTTTTGAAATGAACCTTAGAAAAAATGTCACTGTTCTTGCCTGTATATATTTTAACGGGCTCACCCAGACACATGTGCCCAGTAAAGCTGGTAACGATGGATGGAAAGTAGTTCCATAACGTAACGTCAAATAAAAAGTGAGGTAACCATTTGTGATATCTTAAATGATTTCTGTCGCTTTCTGTATTTCTTATTGCATAAAAGTGTAAAAATTATCAGATTTGTAAAGTATTTACGTTTCTAATAATTTCAAAGTTTCACGTGACCGACGCATGAACAAAGTGATGAGGCCATGACAATGTTAATTTCACATAAGGAGAGCGAACACACAACGTGCTTACAAGTATATCTAAAGCAGGGATTTCAAAAGTGTTCATTTTACCGTGAACAGCCTATACCAGGCTTTTATCTGCTGTGTTTGGCATCGATGTTTTGCAGCATCCGGCGAACTGCTTGAAACCACGTTCTGGTTTTTAGCAGCCGACCTGCTTATGCCGCGGCGTTCCATGTGGAGTGGGACAGGCTCACTCCCGAGTGAAATATCAATACACTTCAATTAACTTTTTAATTAGTCTTCACAACGTTCCAGCCCGCATCGCACTCGCTCTCGTCACACTCAGCGGCCGAGTAATTCCGCAAAGATGCAGCTCGGCCGACATACTGCCTACACATGACGGCCTAAGGTTCGTCTGCTGGTTGGGCGATTTTCAGACCCAGCACTTGCTTTATCTATACAAAAATTACAGGTTCGCGCTTGGTGTAGTTAAGGCTATTCACGATATAAAGTGACCGCTTTATAAATCAACCTTAGAAAAATATGTCACTGCTCCTACTTGCATATATTGTAACGGGCGCACTGAGTGACATGCGCCCAGTAAAGTTGGTATCGATGGAGGAAAAATTGTTCCACATCTTAACTTCGAACTAAAAGTTTAAGTTAACCATTTGTGATAACTTACTTTCGCTTTCCGGTGTTTTTTTTTTTTTTTTTTTTTTTTTTTTTATCGAATAGTAAAAATTAGCAGATTTGTAAAATATTTGCTTTTCCAATAATTTTCGATTTCACTTGACCGACGCATGAATAAAGTGAAGAGGTCCATGGCAATGTTAATTTTACATAAGGCGGGATAATACACGACGTTCATACAAGTAGATCTTAAGCAGGTATTTCAAAAGTGTTCATTTTACCGTGAACAATCTATATAAAAGTTTACTTGATAGATGGACACCTTCATATCTGCGTAGTCAACATTTAATTATATTGTGTATAAATGTTTCTTGTCTTTGTTACAATGGCACGTCGAAAGTTTCGTAGCAACCTCAGGTATTAAGGGTATTAAAAAAAATTAAGAAAAATAATTGTGATCCATCGACCTCCATCATTTATATGTCGGCTGGTTAGTTGGAGGCAGGGAATGGTATTTCACACGCTAGCTCAGCTTCCACGTAAAATAAGTGGTATGCGTATATTCCTAACTTGGTATTTGAGCTCAAGACCCCCTCGCGCCATAAGCAGGCGTTTCGAGCAACCAGGCGTACCTTAAAAAAAATTATATCTTCCAATCATCAGTGGCATTGAAAAAGTGCATTGCTATATTCACTTCAGATCTCGGATTGCATCAAGGGCGTTCACGTGAGCACCACAGTTGTCGGTAGGTCACCACTACAAATCCATCTCGGCTACGAGTATTCACTGTTACGCTTCAGCTACAACACGACAGCCACTGCCAACATATGATTGACAACGATATGACTCGAGGTGCTGTATATATAGTATTCTGCAGACTATAGGCTATTCACAGTAAAGTTAGCACTTTTCAAGGCCCTCCCAACTGGAATTAACCACTAACAAATACGTTTATTGGAGCTTTGGGCGTTAACTTTTGAGAGCGGTGGAATGTATACGCTGTGTTTGTTAGTCACGTGGCAACGTTTACATTAAAAAGTGGCAAAAAGATCAAAATTGACTCAAAAAAAATTTAGCAGTGCCTTAAAAAGTGCTCACTTTATCGTGAATAGCCTATACATACACAGTATACGAAAATGAAATAGGAAATGTTCGCGTACATTTACATTCAGCGCAACTTCAAGTTAGTGCATATATGTTTGCAATAAGAAGGATAACCGAAACGAATGTTTCTATTTCATTATTATCGGTGTCTTTCTAAATATGCAACGCCTTCCGAAGTTATCGTTCACTGCAAAGTAACGCCACTAACACGTTGACAACAACACATCTGTGGTCCCTCACCAGTTACTTGATGGACTGGAGCGTGGTTGAATAATGGTTTATGTCGCTGTTATTGCAAAGAAGCAGAAAAACACAACAAAGATTTATTGACACCGTCACTCGAACATGACATCAGTCCTATTATACGTTATCGTGAATACTGTGATCGTGAACTATTTCACGATTTATTGAGTATCTCTGAGGTCAAACAGTGATATATATAAACACTGTTTGACCTCAGAGATACTCAATAAATCGTGAAATAGTTAACGATCACAGTATTCACGATAACGTGTGTGTGTGTATATATATATAATGCGTGTGTGTGTGTAATGGTATACGGTATGTTCGAAGGCATCAGGGAGGGGCGCGAGCCGCACGTCTGCCATATTGGATTCCGGAATTCCTGCTCTATCATTCCAGTCACGTGCCTGTCAACTTGGATTCCGCCATGTTGCTAATCAGTATTAGCCAGCAAGTCATTTTTAATGGTATTGCATTCCGGGGTTTTCTCAGAGTGCTCCCATTTTTTCCTTCCTTTCTCATGCATTCTGTCTTTCTCTTACCCTCTCATATTCTCTTTCTCTCCCATTCGTTCATCATTTGCCTACATCGGCTGTTGCTGGAGGCCGCCATCTTTGTTTACATTTACATGGAGGCTGCTATCTTGGTTTTTCATTTGTCATGTGTTTCTCCCATTAGTTCTGGCTTTGCCCACTGGGGCACCACCATATTGATTCTGACTTTAGCCACTAGGAGCCACTAGCGCTGTTGTCGCGCTCGTTCGATTAGCCGATCTCACTTGCGCTCGGCCGCCATATTGGTTCTGGAATTGCCGCTTGGGGCGCTGTTTGTTTAGGACTCAAAATACCATCTGGAATAGTGCGGGATCGCACTGCCGGGCCTGGGGTCGCCAGACTTATGCCGTAGACCACTCGGCTATCACGACATGTACTGAGATAAGAGTTTATAAGTAGTATATAGCCTGTAGTCGAATGGATAATAACTGGTCTCTCATTTAAGACATTGCATTTTTATTTTTACTATCTAATTTTTAAGTATTTCATTCACATATCAGTTCTTTTATTAAGTTTATGTACAAATCGATACATTTTTAAGTATGTATATTTTAATATATAATTTTTATTTCTTATATAATTTTGGTATATCTTAAATTTATTTAAATTTTTAAATCAATATGTCTCTAATATATTATTTTTAATTTTTTATTATTTTGGTTTAACTTTCATATATATTATATAGATTTAACTTGTATAATTTTTTCATTTTTTTTTAGTATATCATTTTTAATTTTATTTTTCATTATTTTGGTTTAACTAAAATATATATTATTTATGATTTCAGTTATATACTTTTATTTCTAATTACTTTTTAAGTATTTCTTATTAAACTTTAAAGTGTATCGAGTGACGAGTCTTCAGAATCGTATTTTTCAGGCAGATGAGAATACGCCATCAGAATATATGATTACGTGACTATGATAAGCGCCATATTGGATTTTTATAAGCATATATAAAAACTGTTTTGGAATATATATGGCAAGAATTTTTAATTATGAACGGTGATTATTCGCACTATTTCGATTTTTATTTACATATAATAATTATTTTTATATTCCAGACTTAAGTATGTTGGGACTCCTATGTTGAACTTAGAAGAATATTTCCTACTCCTATGTAATCTAGTGTAATGCTGGTAAATTTCACACCATCCCATAATCAAAACTATTCAATATCACCTTCGCTTAACCTGAGATAACCTTGCCTTATTTCACGTAACCTAACTTTACCTAACGTAAGATAACCTAACCCAATCATCGCGTAAGAACTATATATATATATATATATATATATTCTGTATCTCTCAACATTCAACCATCATACTCTAGTCATCGCCAGACCCCTCTTCACCGCGCCTCCTTTCAGCTGTACTTAACAATCATATTGAATTGTACTGAATACCAAAACATATATAATACATTTTACCATGGCATTCGTTTGCCTCATTCATGCTTTTAACAATACAGTCCATATCCACCACCATACCTCAGACTTACTGATACATAATAACAGTCAACTATACTGACTACCATTTCAGCCCATCTAAGTTTGCCAGTTACACAACATATAAACAAGCCATTCTAGCCGCCGAACCAATCAAATAATCCATCCATGCTATCATAAGATCAATACTATTAAATTACCCATCTACTACATCTATATCGTCTTAATTCCCATCAGACCATCCCGCTCATGCTAACCAACTATACCAGCTAAGAATTCTACCCTCTCATACTAACTACATAAAAAAAAAAGCAAATCACACAATTAAACCATTATCCTCACACCATCTAAGCTGTACTTGTTTTCATGCCGTCAAAATAACCGAACATGTGATCAGGTTATACCAATCAACCATGCAAGCAAACTAATTATACAACCAAGACATACTAGTATGGGCTCAACCCCATGTCAGGAATTTTAATTTATTTTATTTCTCTCGGCATCCACTTAACCTAACCACCACACCCTAGTCATCTACGTAAGAACTTAGGAAAGTATTTACATATTATGTGGAACATGGAATAATTTTAACTTAATCGTGCCCATTCTACCTCATGTCAGGACTTTTTGAAAGACATGTTAACCTAACCTAACATATCCAAGTCACCGCAATTAGCACTGCATACACTACATACACTGCGTGTTCCGCGTTTAGCACTGCATACACTGCGTGCTCTGCGCTTAGCACTGCAGGCACTGCACTTAGGGGTCTTTAGGGGTCATTTTGGGGTCATTTTTTAGTCAAGGTGTCAAATAATCAGTCTTGTGAGTGGCCGGTCTGACAGTAGTCTGCTTTATGAGTTCAAGCTGAGCGAAATATATTTTCACATTAATAAGAACTTATTCACTAGCAGGGCAATAATGATTAGTTAGCAGCATATTAGAACGAGTACTATAGCCCTCCTACGACATGCAATCGCATAAATGTTGATTAAAAGTGATTTAATAAGTTTTTCAGAGAAGCAGAGACACATATTACTATTAATTTATATAAACGTTTTATTCACATATACATATATTCAATAGATCGATCACCATATCCTTTTGCAGAATATCTGCTCTACTGACCAATATCAGACGAAATTTGTTCATACCTCAAACTAGAAGTCAAATAGACCACAGTTCAGACATCTTGGACAAACCATTGCTATATTTAAACTCACCACTCTCCCATAATTTTATCCGAAGACCAGTTGACCTTTTAATGTCAAGAGCAAGTCTGTACCTACACGGTAACTGTAGTGTATGTGCTTCCTGGCCTTTTTCGCACCTGGATTGTGTAAGATAGTCTTAGTCGTCACGTAGCATTTCTGATCCCCCTTGTTGTCTGGTAACTGGAGTCTGTACGTGCTTACAAGTCGTTTTCACACCTGGATGGTGCCAGATGGCCGTGTGCGTGGGAATAGCTGTGTTAGCATGTCTGCAATTAATGAATAATCAGCAGGCTTCACGAGCAAGTACAGGCCTGCAACTGAATTGAACACTGTCCCATTTAGAATGGTGGTGGAGCAGGAAAAATCAGCAGAGCGGGAGAAGCTGATACATAAACTTGGAGGATAAGGCACGTAGTATTAGTTTCATCCCATCATGTCTGTGTAGTTCCGACCTGAAGATGTTGCTACATACAGTTATGTTAGCATAGGCTACCATAGTCTTCATTTCTGGATACGTGGTATGCCAGAGCAATTACAAGCCTGCAATGGGTATGAACATTGGGTCATCATGAAAGAATGAGGTGGTTTTTTTCAGTTTGGTTTCAGTACAATGCAGCTTTATTACCTGGCCAGTGTACCATCTCCGACCAGACGCGAAGCTACCCTGTACTACCAGAGAGCTGATAAGTCAAGCAATAGAATAACGGCTGCATAGAATTTGGGGTAATAGCACAATTGTATATCAACTCAGAAGACCAGACAGCTGCAAGATTACCTGGTGGTCCGAGCACTGTGACGGAGAACGACACACCACTATTTTTAACCATGGTAGAACAACTTGGGAGACTATGTACACCCCACTAACCTGTAATGTGTACGCCTCACTCGTTGTCTGAGCATCGGTCTGCAACCAGTTTTCTTCTGCTGAGTCTACAGTCAACCAGTCAGCCAGCCCAGCCACCATAGAACATGAATACGATGATGAATAGTTTTCTGAAGACTGCAAGGTAGATGATATGGTATTCCTGTTGTCTGATCCTACTAGCACCGAGTCGTCCCCGTGCATAATGTACAACCCCAGCACTTACTACGACTATGTGCTTGAAGGCATACAATGTGTGCAGTGTGGTGATATTTAAAGATGAGTGTGGTGATATTTACAGCTCGATATACTGTGAAATGTGTAGTGAGAACGTACATTTCCGTCTACAATGGAATGAATTTTCGCCATACGAAACCTCTAGGGTAGTAACCAGCTTCGTGTACGAAGATAGTAATTGCGCCGTTCATCTCCGTGCTCGGAAGCTAGCGCCGTCTTATGCGATTCCCAGAGACACCAAGGACATCAAATACAGAGAATCATGCAATAGGTAAACAACATTATAGAAGCATTAAGAAAGACATACTTGGTCGTTTACCGCCACTGGATACACCTTGAGCATCAATTTGGTGCTCCGTATATAGGCAGAAACTGCTTCGAGAAGCTTGATTCTCCCCAAAAAATATTCATATCTATTCAAGCTGGACTAAATAATTAATTCAGATATGTTTGTTAATGAACAATAGTTTTACTCCAGCAGCAGTGGTGACTCATCCTTCAGTGACACTGCAACAGAAGAAACCAGTGACTCCATCTCCAATGGCTACACTAACAGCAGTTCCACCCTGTGAGCCTTACATCTTTATCTACACAGAAGATGATGCTGTTCCCTTCAAAATATTAATAGACTGTGATATTTTGACTTCATGCATGTAGGAAAAAAATTAGTAAAAAAAAATTTTTAATTGGCGTATTAAGTTGATTTTTTTTTTTAATGTGAATAAATGTATGTGTGTAAAATCATCATTTTTAAAATTACCTGTGTGTCATAAGTACATTAAAATCTAATATACTCTCAAAAGCATAGTTTAACTAGTGAGCAATATTGAAGGTTTCCATAGCAATATAAACATTTTTAGGGGTTGATAAATATTTCTCATGATGGAATAAAACAGACTCTCACAACACCACTGAATTAATCAGTCTTTCAGAGCTACCAATAACATGTATAAGGACAGGCAAGAATGCAAAGTAAGGTAGAAACACACTTTGATTTTTTTTTTTAATTCCATGTACATATCACCACTTATTTAAAAATTGCTAAGTCTTACTTCAGAATGTCTTTCCCGTCGCCCAAGTTCGTCGAGGTGGCTTTTTATCGGCTTGTAAGCCTCTTCCCTTCAATTATCGAGAGCCAGTTTGTAACTTTTCGCGAGTAGCTATTTCACATTCCTTCGCTGCTCCACACTCTCACGACCTCGATGTTCAGAGCCGCTGAAATCTCTCCACTCCAGTGTGTGTATGCACATGTATGGCACATATTATTGAAACGCTCTAATACATACAGTATTTAACTCTGTTATTGTATTTCTACAACTTTAATATTTATTCATAAACTACTACTGCTGCTGAATGGGATTTGATGCAACTATGGCGGGTGACAGTTGATATGAAAGTTCAGAAGCATTGTGTTGTGACGGCCAGATCGTTGTATGCATTAGTTTTAAATGGGCGGTATTTTTTATGTTCGTGACTAAAAGAGAGTTTGCTGGCGTACATGTAGGAAGTGTTTTCAATTAAAAGCTAATAGGATTGACGCAAGACATTTTTATAGCGTTAGAGTCCTCTGTCGAATAAATGTCCAGTGGTTAATTTATAATAAGCAATAATTGTATATTTGGCCTGTATTGCTAAATAAGCGTGAATGTATACACTGCGACATTGAAGAAACAAGTTTCGTTAGTTGATTATTTGTATAGGAATTGTTTAGTGCATAGTGTAATTTATGAACTCGGGAATAAAAGACTAAAATATAACAGATTTGTGAGTTTCGAATTTAAACTAGTATTGTATTATATTGGGCTTTTTAACATCCCCCGGCAGGGGACAGCTTACAGACTAACTTATAACCTAACTAAAATTATCACTCATGCCTTGCCCGGGATTCGAGCCCAGAGCTTCCCGCATCCCAGATTGGTGGCGCACCAACCGACTGCGCCCCGGGAGGTCGGATTAAATGGTCATTGAATTTGTTTAAAGTAACGGGCCAAATGTAAGCAATCGTGTATAAAATACACGTTACGCTGCCTTTACTCGTTTTAATTTAATTACTATTTAAGTGCATGATGTTAACTGCAGTTAATTTCGACTAGTATTAAGCTTAGGTAGGTAAAGGACGTAAACTGCTAGTGCACTGCTTGAATCCCTCGCTAAGTTTGCGGTCGTTTATATCGACCATGTAAACTTTGCTTTCGCATACTAAACGGTCTTAATAGGAAGAGACGCAGCTCGGCGAAGGTCTAGCGTTGCGTTCTTAACAGGCCCTTTGTCGTAAATAGGCTCTACCGCTTTGGTAAATTTTAATTGAGTGAGTGAAGAGATTTGGGCGGCTCTTAACATCGGGGTCTTGAGAGACGATTAAATTTTAATTGCTATAAAAAATCCTGATTCGTATATTTTCATATAATATTCGCAACGTTTTACTTAGTTCCCCCCCCCCCCCCGGAGAGATTTAAAAAAATATATATATGCTTAGATCGTTAGGACCGATACACTTTGAATACTGTTCTCCTCCGTAATAAAACTTGTACACGTGGTAACTGTGACCGTGCTAACATTAACGTATCAGATATAATTGCATACTTAATTTGACGAATACGGCCATGTTCATAATTATATGCAGTTTGATTATAGAAATCTCAAACTTGCGTACTATTTTAACAACTTTGTATACAAAACATTTAATATATTTTCAGCTGTCCGTAACAATATATAGGCTGTTGACGATAAAGTGAGTATTTTAGAGGCTCTAATTACTTCCTCCTTTCAGCCATAATTTATAATTTAACCAACTTTTAAAATAAATATTGTGATGTAAGTAACAAACACAGTGTGTATATTCCACTGCACTCGGGAGGTTACGTCTAAGGGTAAAATGAAATATATTCATTGACTATTATTCCAAATGAGAGGGCTTTCAAAAGTGCTCACTTTACCGTGAATAGCCTTTACAAAATGTTTATGTTTAATGAGTGGTGTAGACCTACTTCGACTCGAATACAAATCTTTTATATATGTGACCCATAGAACACGTTTTGTTTAACACAGTGTTTATGTAGGGTATGCACCGTACGCTAGGAGCTCTGCCACTACTGGGCAAAATACTATATTTTTCTGGCCTTGTGTGTGCAAACATTATATACGGTTAACGGCCGCTGTACACAACTCTGCAATGATGGCTAACAACATATTTTCTTTTAGCGGTGTTATGTTAATTCTTAATTTTGGAGAGCTCCGGGTACTTCGCCAAATATCTTCCTGTAGTGTAACAGCCACCGTCACGAATGAGGTTGTAATTTCTGTATGAAAACTTAGCAGGTAGATTTCCGTAGTGATCGCGTGTGTGCGGTCGTAGTTTCGTCAGACTACTCGCCTCCAGCCACAACGAACTGGATTCGATTCCCGACGGAATCTTCTGGATTTTCGCGCGCTGGGGAAACGTGGCGGATGTTCCCATTGGTCGATGGGTTTCCTTGGAGTACTCCTGTTTCCTCCATGCCACTTCATTCCTTCTGTCCTATTACCACCTCACTCGCCCTCTTTGGGCACAGAAGAAACTCATAAGTTTTTAAGCGCCGCCCAAAGCTCAGTTGTACACTATCTACGAAAAAGTAATTGGGAACCCGTGAAGATAGGTCATTCAGTACGTCAGTTGACTTGTGTTTCACGGCCTTCGGCGTAGGACCGCTGGTGTTTGTCCGTGGTAGCATGAACACGGAGGCCTATTGTAACATATTGGGTAATGAAATGCTCCCAGCATTGTAGCGTTTTTTACGGAATGGACGCGTGTTACTTCCAGGATGACAATGCCAGGTGCCATGTTTCAAGGGCTACTATGCAGTGGTACAACGATAACAATGTTCGCAGATTGGATTTGCCCACCCAGAGCCCTTACCTGAACCCTATAGAACATCTTTGGGACGAATTGGATCGCCGGGTGAGGGCTCGTCAGGCGAGAATCCATTGCTCAACTCATGGAATGGTTGCAAGAGAAATGGCGACGGATCCCAGTGGATGTCCTGCAAACACTCGAAGAGAGCATGCAAGACAGGGTGGCTGCTGTTATAGCCGCAAGAGGTGATCCTACGAGATAAGGGGGTGACAACTACCGAGCAAACATTGTGGACAGGTGTCCAATTACTTTTTAGTAAACAGTGTAGTTTCGCGGAAGAATTTCGTGATTAAAATTCCATCGTTCTCATTTATGTCTACGACAATAACGGACTGTGTCCATTGCCAAACATACGTCATAAACTATAGTTAACCTACCGTATCAGTAAAATTAAACTTCAAGGATAATATTGAAACTGCTACATTCAGCAGATATTATATTGGAATTATCTGGCAGGCGAATTTCGATCAGCTGAGAATAGTGGTTTGGGCGGACTGCAACATCGAGATCTTGAAAGTAGATTAGTTTATCTGTCAAACAGCTGCCTGTCTGTTAGCTGCGTGTCGGACAACTGATCTATCAGTCGAATCAAGGTAGATTTGGCGCCTGTCAAACAGATGACTTTCGGTTAGCTGATGCCAACTGTATTGAAATACTTCATTTAGTTTGGATTTAAAGATATAATTGTGGATACTAAACTCCCGGGCTTTAGAGTCCTTGGAGTCATTGATCACTGCGACTTTGTGCATGTGGTGAGGACACGGGACGGGCGCTGGCTCGAGATCAAGCCTTGGCACGACTATAGGAGTTCTTTATAATCAGGACGCACCATTTCCTTTATCATTTCTCTGCATAGCCTTGGGAGGTGAAACTCAATTCAGTACACTCTTCAAACTATGCTGTTTGGAACGCTTTCACTCGCGCTGTATTGCTCTCCATTAGAACAGAGTTATTTCGGCCAACTGGTATCCTGTTTTTCTTTCTTTTTTTTTTTTTCCTCTACTGCGTTCTATTTTCGTGATTGCGTCGCCCACAGGTGATACGTGAAAGGGCTTCTCTTCTCTTCAACCATTTTAGAAAAAAAAAACGTGTTTCTGTTGTAGAACCAGCGTAATAAATTGCTTAGACAATGTGTATTACCGACGCTTCATCGCGAAATAACTCAATAAAATAACTCACGATTTCTGAAGGAAATAAACATCCTGTTTTTGTTTTATCTTCTTCACGTTTTTCAGTTTCTCTTTACACTGATAGTGTCCTGGAATAATGTAACTCAAATTCACACCCGATTTATTAGCTTTTCATTCTGAATGTAGCTACTTTGGATTTATTGCCAAATACCTATATTTGCGTAATTTTTTTGAAACGCCTTCTTCACTCCTCTAGTTTACAGTTTCATGCTACATATCCTTTAATCTGATTTCAGAAAATATATTATTCAATACACACTGTGCGGCAACCTTAGATTAATCACGTATAAAATCTCTCATTACGCGGGGCCGCAGTGGCTGAGCGGTTAACGTGCTTGCCTCCCACCAATGCGAAATGGGTAAATTACCGGCCTGGTCACTTCCGAATTTTCGCATGTGGGAATCATGCTGGACGATGCCGCTGGTTGGCGGGTTTTCTCGGGATATCTCGTTCCCCCCGCTCCTTCATTCCGGCGATGCTCCATACTCAGCTCAATCACTCTCATCGGATCTTAAAACATCGCTGTTAAGGGCCGTTGAAATCTCTCCTCTCACTCATTCTCGTTACGCATACATGATGTCCGAAGGGTCACCTGACTGATAGATCACAGTTGTTGTTAGCGACACCGAGATTATGGACGTTACGTGCTGTTTATACTGTACATATATATATATATATATGCTGATCAATTCACAAATTTTCGAAAATTATACTTTAATTCACTTTGAAAATCGTGTGGGGACTTGGCGAATCGCTTGTTTGGAATTAACTCCACTTTTAGAATATTTTCATTGTCAATATTAATAATAGCCGCAAAAGTCAGTATCGTAGCTCAATTCAGCAGTGTTTCATTGAGCGGCTACAGCAGACCATTAACAAAGCCGATTGACTTGCTTCAGACGCTGGCACGTTATGGCGATTGCATAGTGGACGCTATAGCACGTGCAAGTGAACTTTAAGTTGAACTTAGGCGAGTAACACGTCATGCTCTCACACGAGTTGCAGAGTGCATTTAATTTTGAAGTATAAACCGCCGTCCGCTTCTTGGGAGCGAAACTGCGTGAATATCGCTAGTCAGGTGCAACGGAGAGGTGGCCACCGCACTTCGTGACATGACATCCGCCACCCCGCTCATTGTTTCCACGATATAAATCGTATCCCAATGAGCGTAAAAAAGAATGAGAATCATGCCCCAGCTTGACGGGATGTGTAGGGGTCTCCACCGCGCTGCTAACACAAGTGCATGCGTTACGTATTCAAGTTCACGGTATCTTCGACACGTTTCTGTGTCGTTGCCGATCTCAGGTCCCCTCAACTAGAAGGTTTATCTGGTCACCCTTTTATACCCTTTGTGATATGAGTGGTTCATGTTCGTGCGTATCTATATACACAGGGTTATGAAATGAATATGTAGTAGAAGGCGCATGCCAAGTGCGTAGTATCCTCTATCATTGTTACAATACAAAATAAATAATTACGATAGAACTATCAAAAACTATGCGGCGTGGGATAGAGGTTAACACACTGCTTCCATGAGTACGATTCAGCTCACCAAGTTTTAAAGCAAATACGATATAGGCTACTGAGGTTATGAAATAATTGTTTTGCATCAGCACGTGTATTTGGAAAACATAATATAAACAGATTTTCTAATCAGTGTTTGGTCACGTGAATTTGACACGCCTGATGGCGGTTCGAGAGGCACTGTTAGTGACAGTCGTAGAAGACAAATATCAGTTTGCTTCATATCTGAACTTTACACTCAGATTGTCAGTGGCCATGTTCGCTAATATCATTGTAGGCGAGAGGAAATATTTACCTTCTTTCAAGTGCACCTGGACACCAAGGAAGGCTGTATGATCTTGTATACATTTGCAGCTGGCACCAAACAGCAATACACTATTTTTTAAACACTTTTCCAGCTTCCCATATAAGCCTACCTGTTGTATAGAATGGACTTTGGTGCTATCGGGAACACGGTGTTTTTTTTTTTTTTAACTGAGTTGCTAATACTTGACGGTTTATAAGGAATAGTTAATTTATTAATACATAAAATGCAAGTTGCATTTGGCAAGAAAATTAATTTAAAAAATATATATATTGTCAAAAACATTGAGAGGACACAGCTTGAAATAAAAATTGGATGTAAATGGACTTGTGTTTTTAATTATAATTTTTGAGGTCTATAAGAACACGTTTCGTGCCAATTAGCTTATAAGTATTCGTAGCAACGGAAGTTATTGTTATTGGCACATATATTTAAACAATATTAAATACATCTTAATTTCTATTCTTTATTATTATTTAAGCATTGGAATGTATATAGAAGTAAAATTTATCGAGGCTTTTGAATTTGATTGGTAGATTATGAATAGTCCCATGACTTCTTTAGGAGAAATATTTTCAGGAGTGATAAAATAGTATAAAACGCCAACATAAAAATGAAAAACTGAAAGTGTTATTATTCAGTTTAAGTAATTTAAATTGACCGCATTAATTAGTAGTTAAGTTTGAAAACCAATTTATATGAAGAAATATAATTTTCTTCAGTAGTTAAGAAATTCAAAAATTTAATTTATCAAAGAATGGTATACAAAGAGAATACTAAATGCGTAAGATGAACGCGCGAGATTTATTTGAACTGTTATGAGAAATGTCGTTTTGTACTAAAGTGACAGAAGCGTACTGTATACAACTTAATGATTGAGTTAATTATTCTCTTTAATCATGTTATTCACGGAAATTAATGTGAAATCGTCTTGTGCGCACTCACACGCACATATTACATATGGCAAACAAAGGAGATAAATAAGTATCTGCGAAAGTGGTTTGGCTTAGTAAGTACTATTAAAACTTTAATTCCTTTGGTCAGGAGATTGACGTGGTAAAACACTGTCATGCAAGTGGCGAAATTTTAATCGTTATACTTCCTTAGGAATGCACTGAAATTATATACCTACTACTGGGAATTAAAAAAGAAATACAGTATTCTAGAAGACCATAGACGCTTCGAAGTATGCTCTGGAGTTATTGGTGCGGAGTTAAATGAAAAGGATGCATTGTCTGGTAGGAATGACGACGAACAGTGATGATCAAGATAGAAATGAACTTAACAGTTCTGAAAATCCGGCTTTGAGAAATATCTTTTCATCCATTTCAGATGCACTGGCACAGAATTTGACGTTATAATCTCTTCCAGGAACATCGTCACATGTACATGAGGAGACAGCTTCCGTTCAAAGTGGCAAAACGAATGGCTATAGAAAATTACACTACAGTAGTGCTTGAAATTTAAACGGAGCTGTTGGCAAAAAAAAACCGAGAGAAAAATACTAGATAACGCTGAGGAAGAGGACTTCGTCTTCTAACAACAGTTTAATCCCCCACGCAAACAAATTCCGAACTGACAACCTCTTAGTCTTCTAAAGCCGTGTCGAGAGCTTGTGCAGGAGTTCGCGTACCCAAGAAGTTATCCTTGAACTTGAAAACACTTTTCCTTTGCAATACGTGTGTCATTGTACCATTCATTATTTGACATGCCCCGGGTATTTTGCACTAACAAACGAACACTTCACAATTGTGTGCCCCAATCATGTGCAGTTCACTCAGAAAGGGCGTGACTTGACATTTATGCCGCAACCAACGGAGAAATGATGCCGGCTCGATTATATATATACATATATATTACTGTGAATTTTAGCTTTACGTCAAAAAATAACGCGAATTTTGCAGATTCCTATTTATAGATAAAATGCAAGCAAAACTTCAATCTATAAAAAATAAGGTTATTCCATGTTTACACAAGTATAAACCACATGTGATACATTACATATTCAGGAAGCAACTAAACACGTTATAATATGGGAACGGGAGGGGGGGGGGTTCTAAAGGTTTGATTCAAAAGTGGGAAGAACCTGCGACTAGACTGTAGCATCCCATTGCCGAGATATTTTGTTCGAACCCAGGCTCCCGCGGGAAGTGTGGTGGATACTGTTCGAAATACACCCGTTCCTTCCCCGTATTCATTCCACCGCTGTCCCATCCCTGTATCATCTCGCTCATTCTCGATGCTGGCCGAGAACAGCAACTCTGCCCCTCAGGCAGGGAAGCATCTCTCGCTGGCGTCAGTTTTTCATTTCGTCCATATCTACAACGCCTCAGGCGGGAACAACGTTGGTTTTTTTTTTAAATCCGATGTGCGTATAGTTTATTTTTAAAAAAAAAATCTCTCTCATCGAAACGTTTGCTGTCATTGTAGCATTTTACTTAACTCTAAATCTGAATCTGATTTATAATTTCTCGTAACAAACTGAATTGACTGCGCATGTTCAGTCTACTTAGAGACACGCTGGTCGTAGCTTTGCTTTCTTAGACTACGAGGATGAAGCCTGCATGTGGAAGGAATACGGGAGGAAAGAGCATAAAAAAACAAACCCAATTAGTATCCTTTTCCCCGGGCTTTTTTCTCTCGGAACTAAAGTCACCGCTTAAGGGGGCGTGGGACATAAATTAACACCAAGTACTTAAATTGATGTTTGCTAGTTTTTGAAAGCCAGCATGGAAAAAAGTAAAAATGGCAATCCAAGATAATAGGTTTTGCGAACTTAACGACCAAGTATTTCGCAGTATTACTGTCTTGCGCCACGAAAACACACAAAAATTGACGGCGTCAGAAATATCTCGGCAGAATAACGTCACCCAGGTAAAATATTTGCTCTCGTAGTTAGTAAAAACTATTCTCTATGGTTGCCCTTTCTTTGTTTTCTCTATTGGCTTCCATAAAATTTGCAAAATACGGTAAACCTCAATGGCATTAATGTATGTCCCGTGCCCTCTTAAGAGATATTCTTACTGAAATTTAGAGAGGGTTTTTGGTGAATTGAATAATTCCCTCGAAACATTAATTTGATAATTCACTTAGTCGTAACGCGTTCCAAACTAAATTGGCAGAAAAGAAAATTATCAGTCTCGTTTTTTGGGTGAATTTTCTCCACTACGATTTGAATTTTTCGAATTGCTCCATTAAATTAAAAAATTTTATTTTTTAAAGATATTTAACGGGAATAATAAGTTATATAAAATAAAGGCAACTATACAAAAGGCTGTTTACAGTAAACTGAGGACTTCTGAAAGCTGTGCTAAAGATTTTCTTGTATGCGCGTTGTGTATTCATCCAGCAAATATAAAATTAACATTACAATGGGCCTTGTCACTTTATTCATGCGTCTGTCAAGTAAAACTGTGAAATTATTAGAAAAGTAATTATTTTCTAAATTTGCTAATCCTTACATTTATATGCATTAAAAACAAAAACTAGAATTATTTTAGTATTTACAAATGTTTACACAACAAATTTAATTCAATGTTAGGACATGGACATACTTTCTATCCATCGTTACCAACTTTACTGGGCGCATACCAAGTAAGTGTGCCCGTTAAAATGTATGCAAGTAGGAGCAGTCGCATTTTTTCATATGTTCATTTGAAAAGTACTCAGCTGTCAACAGCCTCTAAGGCTACGGTTACACTGGATCCGTCTTTGACCGATTTTTCTTAAAGAGGACATTTTCGTCTGGGGGTAGTTACACCAGGACTGACCCTTTCGGCCAAAATTGTGCAACAAACGTAAATAATATGAAAAAGAATTTAATAATTTTTAAAATCAGTTTCGTTTAACACTGACAGTTACGCGTACAGTATGTTCAACGTACTCAGTTGCTTTCGGTAGTGTATGTACATACATTGAGGCTACGTGGTTCAGTTTTCGTCTGAAAACGTTGTATTCTTTGTATATTACCTAGGTGTAGCCACGTGCTTGGCCTAACACAGTGCATATTACGTACGCATTGTAGCGTGGCATGCGAACCTTTCAGTGGCAGCAGTGCTTTGTCGTAATTCAGTGCACATTGTGAGCACTGCGTCATTAGACTCAAACCACCCATTCACGAGTATTTATTAAGTGTTTGTCTGTATGTATCACTTTGCATGGCAGCCATACAAACACTCTTCCTTGCCAGTAGTTAACCTCTTCCTGTACTTTGCTTCCACCACCTTGATGTTATTTTATACCTTCTGCGTGTTTCCCACTTCTCCCCTCCATCTCAGCGAGTGTCTAAACCATTTCGTATTCTGTTTTTCAAGTTATTCAATATTCTCGCCGCTTTCCTGACGTTCTCCAGCTTCTCCTCATTTATAACACACACACACTCTCTCTCTCTCTCTCTCTCTCTCTCTCTCTCTCTCTCTCTCTCTCTCTCTCTCTGTCCAGATTATCCTTTTCATCGTCTGACACCCCGCATTTCAAAAACCTTTAAAACTTACAGGAACCTTTCTCTATGCTTTTATCTTCCAAACCAGATAAAGTACGTAGGTAGTCTTTTCGGCAACCTTCTATCCCGATGCCCACATGACAGATGCTTCTTTATTTTGTACTTTTTTTTTTTGTTATTATTCTAATTCAAACTCCCTTTTGTAAATGGTAAAAATATTTCTTGCATTAAATTTTCTGAAATTAAAATAAAACTTCCACCTTCTTGGTCCCTATTCTGTTCTCTTTCATTCGTTATATTATACATTTATTTTCGGCTTATTAATATACTTGCGTATTCCCTACCATCTCCAGGTCTTGAAGCATTTGCTAGCGCCCATGTCGTCAGCAGAACTAACATCGGCATCTTCCTTCCATCAGTACGTACTCATCATTTTCCATCCAACACTGACTGTGATCTCTTCTTGGTAGATGCCGCGAGCAATGCCGGGGAGAGACAGAATCCTAGCCCTAACTCACGTCTGTCCCTCTCTTCTCCTTCATTTAATTCCTGAAATGCACTCGGATCTCTTCTTCTACATACAAACTCTGCGTCAGTCTTCTCTTTTCCAGTTCTCATTCTTCCTCTTTCGGACATCCATAGCCTTGCCACATTGTAGGATAAAAGGCTTTTTCGATGCGTATGAATACGTAATACACTTCTCTCTTCCTTTCTCTCTCGCTCCTCTCTCGCCCTCCCCATCCCATGTGCTTTCATATCGTCCTCACCAGCGTAGCGGAGCTGTATCCATCACTCCTTTGTACGCTTGTACCATTCACGAGTAAGAGGCGTGTAAATTTTTCGACACTGTAACTTCGGATGCAATGTGACATTTGAAGGATATTAATTTCTTGGATAGTGTAGTTCTTAGAAAACACCACTTCCCTTGCAACAAACCGAACGTTAAATAACCTATGCTCTGCTGCGCGATAGACAACTGAATGAATACGAATTACTGTTATTTTTTCTTACAATTGCTGTTATATTGTCAACAGATTTTTGACACAAAAAAAGTTGCTTTGCAAGGTAGGTTTTAGCGTCATTTATACCGCACCATGAACGCAAGATTATCGTAACTTGAAATGTCATACGTGCGGTAAATGAGAGGTAAGAAATTGTGTCATTTTACACAGTTTTCAAAATACTACTGCAGCAAAAGAATTTAAAGTTTTTAAGACCGTTTTAATAAATAACAGCGTGTCGTTCAGTCATTTCAAAACACATGTAAGTGTAACTTTTTAAATGTTAATATTTACTTGTTAAATTTGTTTTTCGAAGTGGAAAATCCATTTATATGCCGTACATCCAGTAAAAGTTAGAAGAATGTTGTGACAGTGTTTCACTATGTAATGGTAGATTTATGTTCTTCCTTCGAGCACAAATATTGCAAAAACTAGATTTTATTAGTTACGATAGTCTTACGTTAAGGGTACGATGCACCAACACCAGCTTCTGATTTATTATTGATGGGTTATATACATGAAACCCGTTTCTTCATTTTGTTTGACAATTTGGAATTCTACTACTCCAGTTATTACTTCTCGTGATTGACGCGTTTACTCACGAAGCCTAATAATAAAAGTTAATCGAAGCTAAATGGCTGTCAGCCTCATTTAGTGGCAGTTCCACAAATCAGGGACGAGCAACTAAGAGGCAGGCTTTTCGCGTAGTCTTAATTTCTCGAAAATTTCAACAGGAGCTATGTATGCTTTTAAGTAGAGAACTTTCCTTCGCCAAATATGCAAATTTGTTGCTATTTTTGGAGTAAGTTTCATGATGGGAGATATAACAAAGATAAGATGATTAAAAAGGCAGCCTTTGGTTTACAGACTTAGATTTTTAACATTGAAAACTTAAATTTTTAAGTTCTTACTTAGTTTTTGAGCAAGTGTAATGGGTTCGGTGGTTTAAATTGGAGCAAGATACTCTTAATAAGGCTCATCATGGATAATTTCAGCGGTTGAAAATAGTTTCTCTAGGTCACAATATTTCAGTACTTGTGATCCTATATAACAAAATGATATCCTATGTAAGCGCTATGTATGAACTAGAGCTTTAAATGTAAATAAATATATACTATTTAATATATATTTCTAAATATTTTACGTATATAAGTAAAGTTTTTCATGATAACGTTAGCTCAGTATTTTGTTTTGAACAGATCTAAATAATTTTTTTGTTTATTAACTTCGTTTTCTGCTCGAAATGATGTGTTATGTTACTGGACTCGAAATACACGTAATACATAAGTGCAGTATGTCGTTAATTTTTATTTTATGTTTTCTGTGTATATCGAAAGTTTAGTTACTGAAAGTATAAATAGCATGTAGTTACAGGCGTTTCGTTTGTTAGATTTCAATTTAATTATTTATGTTCTTATCTCATTGATTGCAAAATAGAAAAATTATTTGCCAGAATATTTATATGTTGATAATTGATTGGATATTTAGAAATTATCATTAATATGTTCAAATTCGTTTCATTGTAAAACATTATTTATATATCATATATATTTTTTCAGTAAATAAAGAAATAATTTATTCAGTTCTTTGATAATCAGAAGATGAAATCACTATTTTACTGTTTTGGTGTAAATAAAAACGTAACTCACCGAAATAAATGAGATTATTTGCACTATAAAAGACTTCGAGCTATCTCACGATATTTTATTTTAGGAGAAGTATTTCCTTAAAAAAAATTACATAAGAAATATTTTTGTATGTTTTTGATTTGTTGCTTCCCTTAGATTTTTGTAAAATAACTTCTGCTAAAAAAAATTTTAACAGGACTACAACGGTCTCATTAGTTCATGCTATTTTATTTTTGTTGTAGATACTGTGTCTCATTATGTGTCACAAAAAATGTAAAACGGTGATTATTACAGGTGGTTACAAACTGTTAATGTAATTATCTCCCCATTTTCTTGCTATTATGCCAAATGAAATATGTAACTGTTAGTAAAAAGTGCTTTACACATATATACAATAGTGCAATTACAATTTACTGTAATCGCTTGTTTAGTTAATTTCTGCTGTTAAATGATGGAAAACTGAATATAGAATAGGGGCCGCAGTGGTCAGAAAGATTAGCACTCCTACCTCCCTCGAAGGCGGGTCGCCTTCGAGGGTTCAATCGCAGCTGGGTCACGCCTGAATTTCACATGTTAAAAAAATTGCGAATTTCGGGTTTCCCCGTAATACCCCCTCTTTAACCCGCCCCCGCGTTTCATCCCTGCTCCATCTCACTTCACCCCGCGTTAACTTGCCTCGTGGATTATCTTTTTTTTTTCTTCTGCTTGAGCACTTTTACTTGCGTCGTGCATCGAGGGTGTGGAAATGCGTTGTCAAGGGGCCTATGCTTCGAAAACCACTCGAACGTTAGTATATAGTCCATTCACGATTACTTCAGCCTTTTCTGAAGCCCTGTTTAAGTTGTACTTCCAGGATATTCCTCCGCCTCGTGCAAACTAAGCTTAACTAAGCCTGGAGAATTAAACCAGGGAAACAACGCACCGCATTCGTGAGTACTCAGAATTACAATATTTTGTACAAGGACTATTTGTCACTAGGCGCTACCAACATGCTTATTTTCTCCCTAATTTTTATTCAGATTATTTATAAATGAAGCATTATAATTTATAGATTAAATATGAATAACATTTCAATTTTTAAGGAAAAAAAAGTAACTTTTATGTACACATGTATAAGACGCTTGTGATACAGGGCGTATTTAGGAAATAACTAAACACGTCGTACATGGAAAGATTTTTTAAAGGTTTGATTCAAAAAGGCCGAAGAAACTGTGAATGGACTATATTAAGAATTTACGAGTTGTTAGTTTCGTAAACAAGCATTTATAAATTGTTTTTATTTGTAATTTGGGGAGTTTAATACAAATTGCCCTCTTCACTGAAACACAATTATAAAATTAGAATTTATCTTTGATGCTGCACATTGGTACGAGCAGTGTAATTATATAGGCTGTTCACGGTAAAGTGAGCACTTTTTAATGCCCTGCTAAATTTTTCCTTTTAGCCAATTTTTATCTTTCTGTCTCTTTTTAATATAAACATTGCTATGTGACTTATAAACAAAGTGTATACATTTAATCCCTCTCAAAAGTTAACGTGTGAGGCTGCAATAAAACATATTTATTATAGGCTGTCCACGGTAAAGTGAGCACTTTTTAAGGTTCTTCCAACAGGCATTAACCATTAATAAATATATCTTATTGCAGCCTCAGGCTTTAAATTTTGAGTGTGGTGAATGTATTCACTGTGTTTATTGTTCACATTGCAATGTTTATATTAAACAGCAGCAGGAAGATGGAAATCGTATGAAAGGAAAAAAAACTTATAAGGGCCTTAAAAAGTGCTCACTTTGCCGTGAACAGCCTATAGTGGTTAACAGCTGTTGGCAGGGCCTTCAAAAGTGCTAACTTTACTGGTGAAAAGCCTATAGTCACGATACAGCTAATAACACTGTATAGTGAATGTGAACCAAGTCTGAAGTGCTGAAATTCCTACAGGCGTTTAAAATAAATGTTTACTTGCAAAGTGTAAAATTAAATTCTCCACATTTGGTCCGGTAATTTTACTAGTCCGTTCACAGATTTCAAAGTTTGTTTGTCGTCGACCACACGAACAAAGTTCGTATACAAGTCTCGTGTACGGTGGTGAAATTGGTGTTTAAGCATACTTAAACTGCAGCTCACTCGGCGCGGCGAGAATTTCATATATAGGCTGTTCATAGTAAACTGAGCACTTTGGGAAGACCTGGTTAAGATCTGCTTGTATGCCATTGTGTATTCTTCCGCCATGAATAAAATTAACATTGTTTTGGGCCTGATAACGTGTTCGTGCGTCAACCAAGTAAAATTGTTAGATTATTAGAGAAGTAAATATTTCGCAAATTTGCTAGTTGTAATACTTATTGTACATGGAAAAAAACAACACAAAGCGAAATAAGTCGTTCGCAGATGTTTTCCTAACGCTTTAAATTCTACGCCAAGACGTGAACTACTTTCCCTCTGTTGTTGCCAACCTTATTGAGGTAGGAAGGTAGTTGGGCTTAACGTCACGTCGACAGCGAGATCATTAGCGATGGTGCAAGTTGCACAGTGAAGAGGGATTGGGAAGGAATCGACCATGGCCTTTGTTAGAGACATATCCCTGAATTCGCCTGGAGTGATCTCGGAAAACCATGGAAAACCGAAATAAGGATGGTCGGACCGGGAATCGAACCCGGGTCCTCCCGAATGCAAGTCCAGCGAGTTGTTACCACTGCGCCACCTTGCGCGGTCAACCTTATTGAGCGCACGTCAGTAAGGGTTCCCGTTAAAATAAATGCAGGTAGAGGCAGTGACATTGTCAAGAAGTTTATTTCAAAAGTGCTAAATTAATCGTGAACAGTCTGTTCGAATGAAAACTCAAGCATAGGTAGGGGCGTGACAAATTTGAGTTATTTTGTGGGTACAGACTAAACTCCAAGATATACGGGCGTTTGAATTCTATAGTATATTCGCAGTATCTTCATAGTGTTTGAATCAAACCTTAAAAAAAATCGCCTCACTTTAACGGTGTTTGGTTGTTTGTTATACAACGTGTTTCAAAAAGTTACCGACAATCTCAAGGAGCACGAAGAGGGGATAGAATACAGCAACTTTCGACTAGGAACTCATGGTCTCCAAAGTGATCCTGAGTCAGGACATGGCGTTAATTGGAAGGACCGTCTGTCCATTATGACGATGTCAAATATTACACGGATGCATTGGTTTGCTTACATTACTACAGTTGACTCTGACCTTGTGTTGTTTCACGTAGTACATCACGAGTAATTCGTTGTTTCATTCGTGTACGCGAGCTTGTTGTTGTGAGCGCAGAAACTCATCGGTTGTCTATGTTCCGTATTACGTTGGTGCTAAGTGCGGAACTTCGTGGATCGCACTTATCTTGGACGTTGGATCGGAAAAGGAGGTCCGCTTGCATCACCAGCCTGTTCACCGGACTTGAAGCCCCTTGATTACTTATTTTGGGGACATAGCAAATTTTAAGTGTACGAGACACCAGTGGACGATGAAGAAACGCCAGTAGCCCGAATACTTGCCACATCTGACATGATTTCTCAAATGCGTGGGGCATTCGAGAAAGTGCGCCAAAGTTTCGTTCGATGCTGAAATGCCTGCATTGAACTTAATGTTCATCAATCTGAACAACTTTTGTAAACCCAAGTACATGACTGTACCCTGCGCATTATAAATCATGTATAACTTTACCGCATTTCACTGGTATGTAGTCAAACATTTAGATTAGGTGCTTGCAATCAACGTCTTTTTCCAATGCAGGATCACTTTGGAGACCATGGATTCCTAGTTGAAAGTTGTTCTATTGTATTCTGTTCCATCTTTCTGCTCTGTAAGTTTGTTTTTTAAACAGTATATGCCACGAATCGCAAGCATTTCGTACTACTTTTAACATAAACTTATCTTATTTTTGGTTAAACATAATTTTTTCTTTTATTTTATCTACTTATTACAGTAGGTATTTACTTTATAATTTATAATTAGTATAAATGAAAACAGAGAGAGAATATGTGTGTTTATAATGCCTCGTAAGAAATAGTTCTTATGCTAAGTAGTGATAAATTGTGATCACACAAATTGGGTGCTCTGTCGTTCTGGTGTAATATTATAGACTTGGTTAAGATTTGTTTGCATTAGGCGGAGGTGTAGTCTGAAAGTATAACTTTAGCAGAGCTTCAGAAAAGTTGGATGTAACCATGGATGGATTACACCATTGGCCAACAACTTGTATGGCACGTCCCAAGGTTGCTTTTAGCCAACAGTAAAGGCTCAGCGGTTCAGCAACCAATATACAGGTTGTCTATAAAGTTACTATCAAATTTCGGATTGGGTAGGTAAACACAACAAAATAAGAGCATGCATCATAAATATCATTTTTCAATTTACTTCAAAAGCAGTTACACCTTCATATGGTTTGCTCCAAGACCATGACTCATTTAAGGGGATTCTACATATGCACCATCGGTATCTCCACAAAGCTGAAATCGCACAGCTGTTTCACGGAATGTATTCTTGATCCTCAATGGTGTAATCTTTCCAGCTGCTTCCCGAACGAATACAGTCCATCAACACTTGCAAATCGTCAACTTTCGTTCGATACACTTAGGATTTCGCAAATTCTCAGGCAAAGAAATCCAGTGGAATTAAACCAGCGATCTCGATTCCCAGGCTCTTTTACCACCCCGCCTAATCCAGCGGTCTGGAAACCAGCCGTCGAGGTAGTCATGTACAATGACGGCAGAGTGGCATGGTGCTCCATCGTGCTGAAACACATCATCATGAATGATGCCAATTTGAACCAACTGTGGCTCTAGAAATTGTAAGAGCATGTCACGATACATATTCCCTGTTATTGTTTTTTCCATAAAGAAGACTCCCTTTTCCAGTACACAATTTTGGGTGATCCTCTCCAAGAGGGCCATGTAGGATTTGAATGTGGTATGCTTTCTTTCCCAATCTCGTCTTCAAGATCTTATGGATAGTCGCTATGGAAATCTATAGTCTCTCGGATAGTCTACGAAGTGACATGTGTGGTTCCTCTTCGAGCATATCGCGCGTCGACTCTTTGGTTTGGTGCGGTGGGTCGCCCACTTCTTTTTTTATCAAGAAAAGACACTGTAAACTTTCGGAGTACCTCACGTGTAGCTTCATCTGTAGGTCCTGGTTTGTTGAAACGTCTTTGAAACCTCTCCTCTCCCTAATGACATTACACGTGTGTCATTGAATACGAAGGATTACAACCACCATACGCTCGTCTTTATTCATTTTTGATCACCACTTGTAACACAGACATAATCGGTTATGAATTAACAAACTTAGATAGCGACTTTAGAGATATCCTGTACAGTAGAGCGGTCACACTGGCGAGTGGCGCCTTAAAGTCGTCAGCTGCCAATTAATAGAGACCTGCAAAATTCGCGTTATCATTTGGGGGCACAATAAACTTCGAACACATGTACCTTTGCAATAAGTTTGTCATTGGACCACACTTTGTTTGAAACGCCCGGGGTAACTCTGGACCAGAAAATATGTGTAGTTCAAATACGTTCTGTCCAGTCAGAAAGGGGGTGGCTTTAAATTTATGCAGCAGCCAATAGAGAAACTACGTTTGCTTGATTATATATAGTGCTATGAAATTTAGCTTGATGGCAAATAATAATGTGAATTTTGCAGGTGTCTGCTAATGAAATCACGAATTGCGCCCAAGTAGATAGCGTTTTACCAAATAGTACCTGGAATTTCGCAAGCCTCTAGGCAGAAGCCCCTAGGGTTGGTGTGAGTGTACGGACTCGTCACCCTGTAAGCAAGGGCGGAGGGGGGACGGGCCCCAACTCAGCACGGGAGAGTACCTCACGCTCTATTAATACCGCACGACACGGCGCCGCCACTTGCTTCCTCACGGCAAGTGAAGTGGTTTACACCGGCTCGCCCTGCCGGCGGCGTCTCGTTGCGTCGCTTCCTGGCAGCGTTCGCGTTCGCCAGTACCGGTAGCTGAGACGTAGCCCTCAGACTGGCTTCACACGAGTCATATCTCCTTAGGCGAAGGCTGTCCACGGTGAACTGAGCACTTTTCAAATCCCTGCTGAATATCTGTTTGTACACACGTTGTTTATTCTTCCACCGTGTGTAAAGTTAACATTGCCATGGGCATGCGTCTGTCAAGTGAAACTGGCAAATTGTTGGAAAGGTAAATATCTTAAAGAATTTGCGGATTCCTTCACTCGCATGCATTAAAAACCAGGAAAAAAAAAAACATTTCAGTATTCACAAATGTTAATCCAAAATTTTTAATTCAACGTTGAGAAATGGGACTACTTTCCTTGTCGTTGTGAACTTGACTGGTCGCAAACCAGGCAGTGTGCCTGTTGGAATGTGCTCAGGTAGGGGCAGCGTAACTCTTTAAACGTTGATTTGTTAAGTGCTCAGTTAACCTTTAACAGCCATTAATTCCCAACAGTTAATACTATGACGATAATTACTTTACTGGCGTTGAAGACAATGTACCAGTGAGTTGACTTTATTGACAACCACATTGGAATCAGTTCTCGTGGTCACGTTATTTCTATTTTCTATCCTCCCTGTTTAGTAGATAATTTCCGCCCATTGTGTATACTTGTGCCACTTTTAGGAATGAGTGGGGCCGCAGTGGTGCAGTGGTCAAACCTCTCGCCTCCTCGCTCGCCTCCCACCAGTGTGAAACGGGCTTCACTCCTGACAAATTCAAAGCAAGGTTTTCACATGTGGTAAACGTGGCATTGGGTCTTTTCCGTTTGCTCCAGTTTTCCCCACGACTGCGTTTCGCTGCTGCTCCATCTTCACGTTGCTTCACTCCCATGAGCTACTTAGCTACGGTCAAAACTATTCCACTAACATTGCCATGAAATTTCTAAATATTTATCTTTGCATCGCTGTTAAATTGTTACAAACATAAACATATTATGTTACGCAAATTCTTTCTCTAGTTCCTATTAATTTGAACAATGTACCACTTACCGCCAATTAAAAAAAAACATAGAATTTAAATATGATTCAAATTTCAAGCATCACTTACTTTGCATAGATGTAGGTAATGACGTTCAGTATTCACGTTTAATTTAATGTAGCTACAAGCCGCATTTTTCAAAGCGTGTCTTAGCTTGGGGAATCGCGAACCAGCTGTTGCTACGAGGCGGTAAGGTGTTTCGAAATGTCATGGGATGTGGGATGTAGGGCTGTTTCCATGTGACTTGCCTCTTATGTTTGGGTCAGTCACGATTCGGCCACGCAAGCTTCAGGGGCAAGTCGGGATTTGTACTCACCAAATTCAAGTGTAATAAATTGCTCCAAAATAACAGTGGTGGATGATGAACTGTTGCAGGGCATGTTGGTGCCTATAGGCTGTTCACGGTAAAATGAGCACTTCTGGAAGCCCTTCTTAAGATCTACTTGTATGCATGTTCTGTATTCTTGAGTCATATGTAAAATTTACATTGCTATGGGCCTCATCACTTTATTCATCCGTCGGTCAAATGAAACTGTGAAATTATTAAGAAACAAAATAATTTACAAATCTGCTCATTTTTACACTTCAGTGAATTAAAAAATAGAAAGCGAAAGAAATAATTTTAAGTTATCACAAGTGGTTACCTATCTCTCTTTATTCTACGTTAAGACATGGAACTACTTTCCATTCATCGTTACCAACTTTACTGGGTGAATATCACTCAGTACGTGCATTAAAATATATGCATGCAGGGGCAGTAATTTTTTTCTAAGGTTCGTTTCTAATGTGCTCACTTCATCGTGAACAGCCTATACCATAGCTACGTCAAACTCTTGATGTACGCAGGAGGAATCAATAGCCATCGTGGAGCCTGGGAAAACTGAACGTTGCGATCCCCTCACGAGCAAGCTGCGAGACTCTCAACGAACACGTGTTGTGACGTCAACTGCAGAAATACGTTTCGGTGGACGATGTGGAGGTCAAATAAAGAAAACGGACAGGAAAGAGGAAATTTCAACAAACCGTGAAACAGTTCATCACTGCACATTTCTAAAACGGAAAAGAGTGGTGATTACATCACAAAATAAAACCGCGACAGTGATTGTCGGGTGTTTGTTTTCTGTCATATTGCGATGCATTTTTTTTTTTTAAATTTACACAGCACTATTATGGCTTCGTTTTGCATATTATGAATCAACTATTTGGCAGATTCACAACATTTTTTTTGTAACGTTTAACATTTTTCCCCGCAGGTGTGCCATTGTGGACATAATCAGTAGCTTGGGTAATCATGATCACGGAAGGAATCGGCTGTCTCGTTTAGTACGAAACCATCCCAGAATTCTCGCGGAGTGATTTCGAATGGGAAACCGAAGAAAGAATTGCTGAACTATAGGAATCGAACAGGGGTCCTCCCGAATGCGAATCCAGTGTGTTGGTGCGCCACCATGCTCGGTTCAATTGTGAAGACTTATTCGTTATGCTCGGTAAGGATACGCAGTACGAAAGATATGAAATTTGTTGAATTATCTGTGCGAGTCCGTATGCGCCCGTATTATGCCGAGATAGGAGAAAGAAATAACTATTTTCTAGTCAATGTGTTATTTGGAAGGAACAACTCTTCTCGAAACGTTCTTCAAAAAAGAGCAAAATTTTGGTTTAGTGCCTGTTAAATATTCTTGCCGATAGTCGCAAGAGATTCTCCAAATGGGTAACGAACATACAATTATATTCAGCTAGCCACCATTCAGTGCCGTGTGTGCAAATGCATGACGCGCTGTATTTGATCGGGACAGAGTATAGATGAAAAGAATTGTCGTATTTAACTGGTTACTTTTACATGTCAAACAAAACTCCCTGAAAATGTTTATTAGTTCGACGCAAGGTAATCAATGGTGCTTGTTAGTGGTTAGATTGTGCACGTGTTTACACAGTCACAGGAATGTCTGATTATGGAACTGATAACATTAATTTTCGGAAGTTTCTTGCTTCATTCTTTCAGGCATTTTTCGCGTGTCGCTAGCGCTGTTGGTATATTTCAGGTCACATGTTATATTGAGCGTATGACGTTACATACAAACAGTTGCCAGTTGCATATGTAGTTAGTCACATTTGTTGAATAAAAAGTTGTAAAAAACTTGGGTAAAAAGTAGAGCGTCCGACTAAGGACACGAAATCCAAGTTAAAAAAATTGGAGCAGTAAAATTTAAAAAATAAATAAATAAGAGTGGTGTGATGGTAATGCCATAGACTAGTATTCGGCAAGAAATGGGTTCGATTCTCGCTCCAGCCTTCCTGATTTGAGTTTACCATAGTTCTTCTAAATCACGCCAGGCGAATTACATTATAATCTTTGCAGACCGTAGCTACTCCCCCCCCCCCTTTTTTTTCTTTCTTAATTCTTCGGGCTACTGGTTCCGTCTCTAAAGATCCTACTTTCGACGATGTGTTAAGCCATGCATAAAAAAATCACCAGTTAGAGTTTAAAATAGAGTATTGCATTCTCTATTAACTTGTAAGCATGTAATTCAATACATTTTGTCTAAAGAGAAATGCACAGTAAAAAAGTATGCGATTGTGGGCGCACTGGATTGAAGTACTGCGCGCTAATCAATAAATAACTGTAACTGTGTGCGAGGGGGGGGGGGGAGGGGTGTTGCAGAATCAGATGAGACGCATCCACGCTGTTATGACGAGGTATGTGTGCCAGCCGCCAGAAGTGTTGGAAAGTTGTGGGGGAGGGGAGGGGGGTGTGCCTTGTTGACATAATTACTTGTTCGTGACGAAGCATGCGGGCTCTATTGCTGCTATCGTGCGGTGTGAGAGGGGCTGGAGCGGGCTGGCGGTACCGCTAATCGATATATCGAGTGTTTGCACTGCCTCTCCCGTCATCGCCGTCTGCTCCATGCCCCAGTGAATACTCTTGCGCAAAGTGACCATTCGTAACACGTGTATGGACAGAAATAATTGAATGAAAAATATATTATTTTTCCCTTGGAAACATACATTTATTTCAACTGTATCTGAAAGCTTGTGCAAAGAGGTATTCGGTGATATAGCATATGCAATGGAAAGTAACACAGAAACGCCAAGAAATAATGTACAAATATTATTAAGTCAGGTAGGCCGGTAGCATGGGGTAGTGAACCTGTACTTAAAGCTGTAATCAAACAACTCGCGCCGTGACTCATCCTAAACATAACTAGTTGCTGTTCTCTCTCTCTCTCTCTCTCTCTCTCTCTTCTCTTTTCCCCCTTGGAATTATCCAGTGTTGTATACATATATTTTTCTCGTCCATAGGTTACTTGTCTTTTTTAAGTATTTTCTGTGTTCATTCTTGTTTTTCCATGACAGACATCTGGAGCGCAATGGCGAATGTCCAAAAATCTCCATCTAGTCATTCACGCCCATTGCACTATTCATTTAAAGATCACACCAGTAAAGTTCCTTTTCCAAACAGATACATAATTGTCTTTTGCAATTGATGTGAATAAGGTTTAATCTTATGGCTGTGAATAAGTCCAACTACGCTCAGACTTCGACTTAGGCGCTTGTCGTAAGGGGGTTGTAATGCGTTTGTTGTAATGTTCTTGGCAGATACACGTGAAGAATTTAGTATTTAAAGTAGCCAAGATTTTTTTTCTTGGCGGGGAAACGGATAATATTTCACAAATCTCGAGAGTAATCTGGCACAGCAAAAATCAGTATTTTCAGACCGTTGTTTCTAAAAACTTACTGTATGTTTATATACGAAACTTGCATATTTGACTGCAGTGAAACTCAAGGATGTGACAATGCTGCTTGTTATCTAGCTAGTCACCTTTGTGCTGTTCGCTCAGTCCCCCCCCCCCCCCCCCCCCCCGACTTCAGCTGAACGTTCGTTTCACTTATACGCAGACTCGTAGTGGACACCATCATTTCCAGCTTTCAGCGAGGTCAACTATGTGCTGAAAATTGTTCTTGGACAGTTGAGACTAATTGAGTATGTCATGTACGCTGTAGCAGTCTCTTGTCGAGTGCAGTAATCTTCGAGCATGTTAATATTTGTTGTTATGTAATGCATGAAAAGTAAATTCTCTACGCGTGTTTAATTTCATAGAACACGTTAGCAGGGAGGCAAACCCGAATGGCAAACACCGGTGAACATTAATTAATATAATGCTGTACTGCACTGCTTGGTTCACTGGAAAGAACTGTCATATTTCACGCTGCATTTCTAATCGAATCTTCTGGTGTTATTAACGCAAATAGAGCTTTAAGCTACATGGGGCGGATAACTTACCAGTCAAATTGAGTATTTATATTTCTGAATAAAAATATATTTTTAAAATTTAAGTCAGGATTTGCACAAAATATTTTTAGTTTTGAAGAGGGGTAATTTTTATGTACCAGTTTTACATAAACCAACGAAGGGCGAATTTTGCAATAATGATGGCAAAGTTATAGTATATACATTTGCGAGAATTTGTTTTACACTAAGAGTTATTTTGCAGTGATGGTTGTGCAACGCCATAATCCCTCCCCTCCTCCCGCGCGCATACACACACACACACGAAGATACAAACTTCATTTTTCCATTAATTTTAACATGTATGAACGCGGTGATAAATATGCCAGTCATTTTTATTACACCTACGCGAGTTGTATAAGAAGACTGATTTTACAGATAAACAAATTATATACTCCACTTTTTTTTTCTAATGAATTAACAAACATTTCATAAGAAAACCCCTTAAAAAAATTGTTTTAATGGCAATTAGTTACATAAGACTTAAAGGTTGTTTTAGTGACCACGAAGCCCAGAAAACTTACATGTCAAAAACTTTTTCTTCAGAGTTAAATAATGAAGCACCACTGAATACTGCCAGTAAAACAAAGTTATGTTTTTCAGTTACTGTAAGTTGTGTTACTCTAAGAATAAAAACACACACACACACACACACACACACATATATATATATATATATATCAGAGTAGCATTTTAAAATGTTACCGATCACTGGTTACCATTGCAGCCTCATTTTTAAAACGATGCCGTTTGTTTTGTGCGGAATTACTTATCCTGTGTCATTTTTTAAAGAATTTCAGGAAGTGGCAAATTAAGTTGTATGCATTCCGCAGGCGTTCCTCACCAACACCACATTGTAGTCTTTGTTCTACCGCGTGAATCCTTGTAAAAAAAAATATCGCCAGCATCTTCTGTGGTTCCCAACTGACTCACTCCTGAGTCACAAGCAGACTGTTAGTGGTGACCTTCGAAGGCCGTCGCTGCTTGCTAGAAGGAACGTCTATGCGTGCTTTCTTCCCTGTAACAAGACAATAATCAAGTGTCTAATTAATTTAACTGCGCGGCCCTTTCAAGACTGAAACAGCCTCCCTGAGTGAAGGTCAATCGCTCCAAAGCCCGAAAACAGACACCTCTCGTAGTTAGACGACACCGTTTGTTCAGAGCACTAACATCCTCAGTCCACCAATCACAGCATTCCTTCGGGATTTTGCGTATAACATCGAAATACGTTTCGTAAGGTAACGATTTAATTAATACGTAATTGATTATGTCTTCAGTAATTTACAAATAAATTGAACTTGATTTTTAATGTCGCTTTCTCTTTGGACATGTGAGAAGAAAAGATGCGGTCAACGACGCTGTGTCTTTTTACAGTTTCGTAGCGGCATTGACGGACCTTTGTGCAGTTCATTTAATTGGCAAGTAGGACGAAACCAACTCTTATATTCCTGCGCAGCCTTTTCACAAACTGTCGTGTTGTTCTACATCAATTTTCCAATTTCCTCGCGTGTTGAATCAAATAGGGTGGGAGGAGAGAGATTACACTTGAATTCTAACGCGGTTAACTATGCCCGACCTATAAAATGTGCATTACTTAGTAAATTAAACAACGCATAAACGCGTATCTTACATCATGTAAATCAGAGTAACTTCCCATGTCCCTACTAATCTTATTGCAGCCTCATTTATTGATGAGACCGCGGTGTCTGAGCGGTTAGACTGCTCGCCTCCCACCAAGGCGAACCGGGTTCAATCCCCGGCCGGGTCATCCCGAATTTTTGCAAGTGGAAATCGTGCCGGACCATGCCGCTGGTCGGCGGGTTTTCTCGGGGATCTCCAGTTTCCCTCACCCTTGCATTCCGGCGCTGCTCCATCCTCGCCTCATTTCACCCTCATCGGCTCTCAAGACCTCGTTGTTAAAAGTCGCCCAAATCTCTCAACTCAACTCATTTATTGATAAACCATTATCACTCTCAGTTGTAAGGCAATTTACTTCAAGAAGATGGGACAGCGGTTTTGGGATAAAATTGGCTTGTTCATTAAATCATTCCCAAGTATTAACTTGTGAGAAAGCTTTTGGTCTCTATTGCTTTCCTTCTGATCTTCTTCTGAAATAATATATGTGCGCTATATGTGGTAGCCATGTACAGTACGACTGTGATTCTCTGGTAGCTTTCAAGTAGTTTTCAAATTGCTGAATAATAATTCCAGACTCTCATCCCGAAGTTGACTGTTTGAGCAGTGCGTTTTGCTAAAAGTCTTGTGGTAACTGTTGTAGCTGTGTGATCCATAAATTATCTTATATGGTTTTCCCAATATTCGAGGAACCGTCCTGATACTACTGAGCTCAACCTTTACTCAAACACATTCCGAATGATTTTCTTATTGTCAGCTTCTTTTATCGTTTTTACATTGTCACTCTCCGTGATACAGCATTCATTTTGTACGAAGTATGCAATAACTTTTCTAGTAATACAATCCAACCACGCAGAATTGACGCAGGAAATGTTCCTGAAATCGATTCCCTTCAGTAACTGCTTCTCAATACCATTATACTCTCATTCGGCGTAGCGCAACACATATTATTATTTTAGGAAACTGATAATTTTTACTCCTGACATTAAGTGCAAACATTGTGGTACAATTAAATATCTGAATGGATTGGATTTTGACGTGTATAATAATTTATTTTATTTTCTATATTTATCTTTTTAAAGTTTTGGTTGCTATCAAAACCGAGTAAATTATGTCTTTGGATTCAGTCAGACCACAGTATATTCTGTTTTTGTACGACGTGAGGCCTAAAACGACTCCTAAGGATGGTTTGTAGGCCTACCTGTAAAATTAGGGCTAGAATACGAATTATTGGAAAAAATTACGGAAATTATTTAAGATATAACTCTGATTTACTGAAAAGTGTGTACTTGAAATATAGTCAGTTACCAATGGAAGACAATTAGCTGTTACCAAATTATCTAATTTAAATAATTAAAATTGCAACTATTTATTATTTTTTACTAACTTATATGAAGCGGTAAAGATTAAGTGGGATGTCTGGGGGCGGACAACATTCACTACACTCGAGGATACTTGAGGGCGTGTATTATTTTACGGATGCCAGTTTTGCCACTCTATAGTGCTATTGAATGTAAATCAGGACGCAAAATCTCAAATAGGGAAAAAGAATCCTTACCGAAGCAAGTTGAATTCAAGGTGCTACGTTCTTATAACTTCGGGAGAATCTTTTTTGCATAGTTAAACAAAACAGTTACTAACTGTACTTGGCGTAAATGTATTAAAAACAGTCATGCGCTTTTTTTTATAAGAAACACTTAACTTGGTTTACATATTTCAATTCTTGTGGTTTTAGCATAACCTTTTTTTTGTCTACATGGCTTTAACTTTCGATAGTTCGTGATCTTGCATTTTCTTGAATATTCATGAAAATACGTCCTTGATTATGATTTATATTTTCTCAAATGCAATTGTAAATAACTGCAGATAAACGACACAATCAATATTGTCCAGTAAACGTAGGCCAGTCAAAAATGAAATACAGACTGGCGACGTCAGGCGCTTTGTCTGCCAACATAACAAAATTAACATTTGTAATTTTCTCTGTGTCTGAAGTTGACAGTATCATAGGATCTACTTTTTCAGTGAAATAAGATAAGGCGTTCTCAAACTCAATTTACTGTTGAGTTACAGCTCTATTCTTCTATGCTCCTTGATAAAATTAACGCTATATAAGGAATTAAGTTGTTTAGGCTGTTCACTGTAAAGTGAGCACTTTTGAAATCAACCTTTAAAAAATGTTACTGCTGCTACCTGCGTGTACTTTAACGGGAAAACTGACTGGTATGCGACCTGTAAAGTTGGCAACGACAGAGGAAAAATAGTTCCACATTTTAGCGTTGATTTAGAAGTGTTTGGTAGACATTTGTGAGCTTTCTGGTTTTTTAAATCATATATTGTGTAATAATCTACAACATTTATAAAAGTTTTACTTTTCTAATTATTTTACAGTTTAACTTAACGGACGCATGAATAACGTGATGAGACCCATGGCAATGGTAATTGTGACTATAGTGGAAGAATACACAATGTTCATTCAAGTAGATCTTCAGCAGGGTTTTCAAAATGCTCACTTTATCGTGAACAGCCTTAGAGGTGATTTCTCCGCGTTTTTAGAAGTAGTTTCTGGCACGGCGCAAGATAGCTCTGTAACCGCCTCCGTTGGTTTTCCCGTGGCGCCATTGTGCTATTAGCCAAATAAATTTCGCTAGCCATATCATTTTTCTCGCCCTTCGCCTAGCATATCCTAGTGGCTAATGTACTCAATCCTCTCAGTCACGATTATGAGTGACTTTACTTTTGAATCTTGCGATAATATGGACATGTTGACGTGCCTGCATTATCACGAGATCTCTTGACATTGAAGATCCCTTAGGTTACGAAATACTCGGAAAGGAAAAACATATGTTTCGGAAATATTATGTTTTCGACCAACGCTAAATTAATAAATTCGTACACATTTAATGAACCAAACGTAGAAACTGAATAGAACCAAAATATTGTACTTGTTTGCATGAGCTATAGTAAATGTTTTCTTTGCGCAATTTTTTTTACGATCGCTACACGTTTAAGTATAGTTGAAAAATTTGTGGTAAACAACTCTTGTTTCAGTAAGTTAATTGAACTCCTGTTTTGTTCATATCTATTTTTTATGTCCATGTAAAAATTTTGTACTTGAAAATAAATAAGTTCATTGTATGTATTTTCCGTTTGGAAATGGAAACAAAAAACACATGAAATTGAATTATAAGACTGCAAAGAGTGTGATTCCAAAATGCACTTATTTTTCCAAAGGATGCAACTATCATTAATAAATGTTGTAATTGGATAAACATTTTAAAGTCGTGCAGTTGATAGTTTTTAAATAGAACATTGAGTGTACTGTTACATACACGAACAGTCCACGGAATAAAATGTGTGCAATCGGGTTTGATCTGGGTAAAACAGTACATTTGGCAGCCCTATAGTTAACCCAAGAACGATTATGTTATCTCGTGAAGTTCCGGACATGTCTATCTTAAAATGCCTATTGTCCCGTGAGACTTGCACAGTTTTGGGCCCTCCTGTGTATACGGGAAATGAACTATATGATTTGCTTATGACTGTACAGTTCATTGCGAGTCGTCTATAAATACGTTGTTAGGATTAGGCCTAGGTCTTGTTGCTGCGCCGACTCTCAACTCTAAATATCGCGGCTCGCGTATTGCACTGCGGGCTTGATTACCTGCGAGCTAATTGAAACATTGCTGTTTCCCCTGCGCCTTCCGTTGCTGGTTTCTAATTGTAACTAATTGGGAGGCGGCGTTATCACGCGACCTTCTGCCTCCCGCACGTGGATAACGTATAAATTAGCGGGTTTACTTAAAGCATGGAAAATGAAAAGTGTAAAGAGTTTAACACATACAGTTCAATTAATGGAGACGTGTAGAGAGGTAACGCTCTTCCATGCAGTTGGCCGATTTAATTTTACAGCAGAAACTCGCGTGTTGCTGAGGACAATTTATCAGTGGTTTTAATAGTTACTGATTCCGTAGACTCTTGAGAAACTTTCTTCACAAAAAAATTTTTTCCTAAGTAATTTGTTCGAGGAAAATATGTGAACATTTATTATTGTCCGCGTCAGAGAGAAGTTAAACTAAGTGGCGATGCTTCTCTTTTTCTATTTCAACTCGTTTTCGTCGTTGCAGTTGTGAGCAAATGAAATTATTTTGTTGTGAACAGCCTGTTGCACACTGCTAAAGACAAAGGCTAAAGAGAATGGGACATTCAGGATTAAAATAATCTCCGAACTTTTAAATACAGACTTGGTGCTCATAATAGAAAATTGCCGTCTGAGTTCCCTTGCATTCGGAGCGTGACTCCTGCCCGCCTGGTTTCCGAGAACCCCGGCATTATTATGATTGTTATTATTCTATTTATGACACTGTTAGACTAAGCGCCCTCACAATTATTTTGGATTACTTCTTCCAACACTAAATAAGGGTGTTTTTTTTATTCTGAATAAAACTAACCTTACTTTGGGTTAGAATTGAGGGATTTGTGGCGGCTTTTAACAACGAGGTATTTAGAACCGGTGAGGGTGAAATGACGCGAGAATGTAGCAGTGCCGGAATGCAAGGGTAGGGGAAACGGGAGATCCCCGAGAAAACCCGTCGACCAGTGGCATCGTCCGGCACGATTCTCACTTGCGAAAATCCGGAGTGACCCGGCCGGAGACTGAACCCAGTTCGCCTTGGTGGGAGGCGAGCAGTCTAACCGCTCAGCCACTGCGGCCCCCAACCTTACTTTGAATAATATTTCCAAGTAAATCGCTATTTGACCTGACTTTTTATTTGTTTAAGAAAATGCAGAAAATCCGGTCAATTTGAGCCATTTTAATGGTACTCTTTATTTACTTCAAAGGAGCCAATCTGAGCGGAACACATAAAGCAAGTCGTTGTGATGTAGATACTTACAAAATCAGTTTATCTTGAATAAGGAGTGACTGCGACAGTAACAATTTCGTACCCAATGTAATTGTTCACAGATCTGAACGTGTTTGAAGTAAAGTAGTTCCGTATTCCGTGTAACCGTGGCCTTAGACAATGAAAAAACTTGAAATTAATGCACATTCCAGTGGTTTGACTGACGTAATGTACTCTTTTTACAATATGTAAACTGAATAACGTAGAAAACCTGCAAATTCGGGTGTCACAAAAAAAAAACGTTGTAAACATTTCTGATATTTCTTGTCTAAAGCAATCGGGACCTAAGTTATAGTTTATCGGAAATATTACACATCGTATTTAAGAAGAGGCGCGGATTATCTATAAAGTATAATTGAACAAAGCTTTGCAACCCCTGCTGACCCTGTCCATGTCATCAGACTATTTCTGAAAAAAAAAAAAAAGTGGAGGTTGCATCCATATTGTGCATTTAATTTCATGACTCGAAACTATACTTGTTTTATAGTAATATAATTTATCAGCATGTCAAAATTAACTAAAAAGTGGCCTTGTTTTCCCCTTAACCTAACAATTTTCGAAAAATTCAAATATAAAATATTGGAAAATTTTTTGGCATGCCTGCATATGGTTACACATTTCAATACTTTGAGTTTCCTTGTAGCAACGTTTTACGTACACGATTATTTTACGCTACTCTCTTATCAGTTCGTAGTGAAGAGTATTGAATACTGCAAAAAATGAGAAGTGTTTTGTCGGTGCACGTTTGCAGTTCAATTCACGTTGGTACAAAGGATCCATATTAGTATTTCCTTCTTACAATTTAATGTGTTAAAAACGCGAGTTTTAACAGCCACGCACGAAGAGTTAGTCGTTCCTGCAGCATGGAACAGTTTATAGGAGGGTAATGGTGGTGTAGTGGGCAGACTACTCGCATCCCATCTGGGCGAACCATTCGATTCCCGGTGAGGTCGCTTTCGGATTTTCGCATGTGGAAATCGTACTGGGCAATGCCTCGCATTTTGATGCCGCCCCATGCTCACATCGCTTCACCCTCATCGGCTCTCAAAACCTCGATTTTAAGAGACGCCCAAATCACTCTGCTACACTTCACTCCACTCCCCACCCCGCCTCTCCCTTCTTCTTCCCCTTCCCCACCCCTCCCCTCTCTAACCCTCTTCTCATCCCCCCTTTCCTCCCCACACCACACCATTTTATAAGAATCAAGTGGCCGTCTATCTTTCCTCTGCGATTGTCCAGCTGGTTCATTTAGTGAATGCCTCTCTATAGGCTGTTCACGGTAAAGTGAGCACTTTTTAAGGCCCTTCCATCAGGCTTTAACCACTAAAAAATATAACTTATTGCAATCTCAGGCATTACATCGTGAAGGTGGTGAAATGTATACACTGTGTTTATTCGTCACATTGCAATGTTTATATTAAAAAGCAGCAGGAAGATGGAAACATATAAAAGGGCCTTACAAAGTGCTCACTTTACCATGAACAGTGTATAAAAATTGAAATGACTTATTATATTAGATGGCGTTTATCCAGACACATAGTCTGTGCAATATGCACGAAATTATCAACTGTGTCAACCTTTCTTGATAATGATGAACCCCAGATACATAACGGGAATATAAATCTTATATATTAGGCGTGTTGATAGTATTGTGGTTTACCACTGCCATTTTTCTTCGTGAAGATGAATGGGCAAGACAGACACGCGATAAGTAAATTTTTCACGTTTGAAAAATCCAACCCCAGACGTTCTGTCCACTATGTTAATCCTGGCCACTATAACGATAGGTTTTAACAGACGGTGGCTTAAAAATGCTTTTATTTAAAAAATATCAGATATTACAAAAAAACGCATTCCTGTGTAATGATTTGTTGAGTTAGCGTTAAAAATTTTAATATTTGATTTGTAATATCATTACCCGTCTCTAGTAACAAAATTTTTGCTGCTTGTTATTGAATTAACTTGCGTAACTATGGGCTTTAAGGTAGGTAGGTAGTTGCACTTAACGTCTCTTCGACAGTGAGATCATTAGAGATGGTGCAAGTTGCACAGGGAAGGAATCGACCATGGCCTTTGTTAGGGACCCATCCCAGCAATCGCCTGGAACAATTTCGGAAAACCCTGAAAAACCGAAATCAGGATGGCCGGACCGGGAATCAAACCTGGGTCCTTCCCAATTTCTAGTTCAGTGAATTACCACTGCGCCACCTCGCTCTATGGACTTTAAGGCTCTGATAAATTTATTTTGACACTTTTTTCAATAATCATGTTTATTTTTGATCAAACATTTCCTTGTAGTCTCAGAAAACCTACTAGGTAAAATAAAATTACAGACTTACAAAAAACTCTAAAATAAATATGTATGAACGATCCTGAGTGAGCTGATGTTACATAGATTAATTCCGAGCAAGAATGTAATCATATGACACCAGAAAAATGACACACAACAACCAGAATTGGTGGTCACAGACAAACAAGTGTGGAATATGAGGAACATTACAAAAAACTTTACGAACAATGAAGACATCACAAACGAACACAATGGCAGGAATAGATGTATACTCTAAGAAATTATTTGCAAATTTACCATATCAGTGTATATGTATATTGAGAAAGAGGGAATGGTAAAGTTTTCCCCCATACATCTATGGTAGTGTTCCTGCATTTGCTCAGGAAAGAGTCAAATGCGTAGCGAAGTTTCCAAATTTGTACAGCAGAAATGCAGCACATTCCTATATTTGGAGCCTGCTATATGGTACTATTCCTATCCAATGTATATATTAAAAGCTTCCATTATAGTTTAGGAAGTTCACCAGAATTTTTTTTACAGTGTAAATATGGACGACACATTGACGACAATACAGACGATCTAATTTATTTTACGTGGTAGGCTTTCTGAGACTACATAATTGTTCAAACAATCAATTACCCCAATTTGCAATAATCTTTCAAACAACAAATCATGTTCATATAAATAAGAAGGTTTGCTTTGGTGTAACACACTGAGGCCTATGGTTCTCGTCGCAAAAACGCACAAAGTTTAAAACGGCACAAACAACGCCTGGCATATTAAATATTTATATTTGTTTCTTAAATACAAAATTTATGTGGGGAGATGATTTTACCAAATATTCACACATTTAACACCTTTATTCGACGAAACACTACACGACTACAGTTTTTTTTGTTTATATTAAAGAAAAGATTGTTAAAACCTTGTGCATACCTCCTGCAGAGCCTGTTAATTGTACTAGTACTGTATTATTTTGAATATGAAATGATTTCACAATTTTTGCAAACACTTAATTGTGGGCAAACGTGCCCCACGCACACACGCACACGCACCCACGCATGCGCGCACACACACACGCACCCACGTGCGCGCGCGCGCGCACACACACGCACGCACAAAAGAGAAAATTTGAAAGTTTATAACAAGAAAATAATTCTGAAATACGTTAACTTGCTGAAGCCAGCCAATCGTGCGTGCATTATGTTAATCGTTACCGGATGGAAGATACAAGATAGAAATAGGAAACTTCCCTTCTCCATTATTTGTGAGGAAAGTTACAACTGTTAAGTCTAAGCAGATTCCCTGGAACTGCTCTATTTGTTTTCACTTTGTCATGCGTGGTGAGAAACACGCCTTCAGCGCGTCTTCGTGGCTGCTTTCGTGGTTGCTGCGCCAACGTATTCCATGAAGTTCCGCAGACCTAAACACGGGCCGAGAAAATAGACATTTATTCTTTGGTCGAGGAACAGCAGCCCGGCGTTCAAAGCGACCGAACTGCAGCTACATCGTAAACACGCGTCGGCAATTACTTGTTCTTTTAAAAGGTCGTAACAAATCTTTTTGTGGTAAAATGTGCATCCTACAGCACGGCGAAAAACAGTGGAGTGGCAGCGTTAAAGGAAGTGTTATTGCTGCGTAATTGAAGGCTTAAATAGAGCCCATAGCCTTAACGCAAAGCGCCTTAGCAATGGCGTGTTATTCACCGACTTGCACTTGCACACGAGGGTTCATTCCACAAAGTCAAATCAACGGCAGCTAACGCGGACATCCCCCCCCCCCCCGACACTCAGCTTACAGGCCACTGGCACTATCCTTCCCCTTCCTCGCTCGCTTCAAGAGTGTTATAGTGCTGGAAGTTGATTGATGGCCACTTAAACATTTTCTTTTATCGTACGTCCTGCCTTTCTTCCTGTTGATATTACATTTCAATTTACTTTTATGTATTGCTGAATCTTTGGTTACAAAAACATCACCTATATGCATTGGCACCAAATGTGACGGTTTGTACTATCGAAGAGAAGTCCGCGGCGACCATCTCTTTCCAGTGGAGTATGTTAATCGTTAATATAATGGAAAAGGAAATGGAACATACCTTTCAAAAAAAAATTTTTTTTCGTGTAAATTGTTCTTACAGACTATTTACACTAGTAGAAAGATAGGCGCATTTCACACAGTAAATTAAATACAGATGTACAATAAGGCATACAAACAATGATTTACCCGGGATTCTAACTCAGGACTCCTCGCACCATCAGTCCGAGTATCAACAAGTCTTATCAAGTGGTTAGCACGGGCAAAATGAGCTTTCTTGCTGTATATACCACACAGTATTTAAGTACATATGGTAATTGGCTCCTGTTATTTACCGAGTGTGTCGTTGATATTTTTCCTTAGCCACGCCTTGTGTCAGTATACCAGTAAATGGCAAGAATGTTAAAAAAGAAAGTGGTATGTCTTGCATTTCCAGCATATTTTACCAGCTGTGAAATGCCAGTCACTAGTGCCTGTAATCTTTCTTTATGAAATTGTTGTTTGCAATCGTCAAGCAACAACTGAGTGGGGAAATAAAGACTCGAAACTACCTTTTATTTAGTACGAACATTTCATTGTCTCATTTTTTCAAACAAACTCACTTCGCAGCAGCAAAGTTAGTGAATATAACACATTTAATGAGACAAAACTGCTTACTGATGCAATAATACGTGTGCGTATATTTCTATCACTAAAATAGGAGCGACACTTTTGCAACCATATTTAATTTTACATCGAAAAAATAAGCTGCGAGGTGATTCGCAGTATAGCAATTGCGTGTTTTAGGTCCCGATAGGTGATTAATGCGCTACATCCAGTTCTTTAGTTTAATGAATATAGCAGTCGAATATACATCTCGCGAACCGGATACTACCATCACACTAATATCAGTAGACCCAGTTTCTCGGAGTTCCGCATAAGAAGTAACTCATCACTAGGGATAGGAAAAGTTAGCGAGTTCAAATACTTGCATGCTAGACTCCACAATCCTATGTCTAGTCGAACCTCAGATGTTTGTTCATTGGCTGTTGTCCAAGTGTGTGGGAAGAGATTTGGGTGACTCTTAACAGCAACGTCTTGAGAGCCGATGAGGGTGATTGAAGTGAGTGAGGAGCGGCACCGGAATGAAGGGGCGGGGGAAACGGGAGATCCCCGAGAAAACCCTCTGACTAACGGCATCATCCGGCACGATTCCCACTTGCGAAAATCCGGTGACCCGACCAGGGATTGAGCCCGGTTCGCCTTGGTGGGAGGCGGGCGTGCTAATCGCGCAGCCACCGTGGGCCCTGTTGCCCTAATGTTACCCCACGTTTGACAGTACGGGATTCGCTTTTGTACCCTTGAAATTTGGCTATTGGCGCGGAGTCGTCCAAGGTGTGTCTAATAAACTCTGATCGAGTTGCATAGATGACCTCAGAGTACACACGTTTGGAATCTATCTTGTCCTGAAATGAAGTCACGAATTTTTCATCACCCTACCGTACTTTATGGTGGCGTAGATATTTTACAGAAGTGTTCATCGCGTGAATTTCAGTAGTTTACACTGCGCGCGGGACAACCGGAAACTTGGTGACTGTTGGGAGTCTGGTTGAACAAGGACTCGATAAGCAAAATGTCAAAAACGTCTTGCAGAAACAGCGCATATTTTTTATGCACAAATCTGAATATTTGTCGTTTCCTGAAACCGAAGTTTTCCGCCATACTATGTATGTATTGTATCACTGTTCTCCATGAGAAATTTGTGAAACAGTTTTACAATGCTTTCTTCGCAAGAAGTTGCATCCGTCCACCTGGTATTGATTTTTAAAAAATACCGTTAAGCGATACCCCACAAGTATTCTATATGTATAGAGACCTGCAAAATTCGCGTTATCTTTCGGTGACAGGATTGTACATACACTGCCTTGTACATACCTGAGCACATTCGGTGGTTTTACTGGCCCGCTGACCTATAAGTGGAGTTACGTACCTGTTTGACTTCGTTAAAGAAGATTGGCCACTCCACCTCCCGAAATGACATTATTGGTTCAATGTTCCCGCGAGGCGTGCCAGCCGTACTGCTGGCCTGTGACAGTAATCGGTCAAATGCACAGAAACTTGGAGCTCAGTCTGCCGCTAAGTAGTAACGCGAATTTTGCACGTCTGTGTCTATATGCGTAGGAAAACTAGCGAGTGTTGTGAGACTTATTGATGTAGGCAGATATGCGTCAAGCGAAGCGAACTTAAACGGAAATATGTCAGCAGTTGAAAGTGGTTGGTGGGTCCCAGTCTTCCGCAGCATTGCTTCAAAGTCGCTGTGAACTATAATAAGTTGTCAATTAGTACAGATTAAATTCTTAAATTTAAATAATGTAGCTTTTACACTATTCTTCGTCTTGTAGCATGCCTGTGGTCAGCAGTGGATGGTTCTAACATACTGTGAGTGTTATGCAGGACGCTGCTGTTCTCTGAGCACAAAATTTTTCTAGCAGATCATTAATTTTTTTTTTTTACAGGTATATTCATTTTTAGCTTATTATAAGTTAGTTGTGAACATAACAGTTTTGGAAGATTCTATGTAGGCTATAGAAGAAACGCGAATATTTGACAGTGCAAGTAATGAAGGAGTATCAAGTGGAGTTTTATTTTATTATTTTCTTCTTCCGCTCTGCTATAAACCACGTAATACTAGCCTTTTAAATAGAAGCTATTAATTTATATATCCAGATTATTACTCTTGAGAAAAATATATTTGTTTTGATGGCGCAGAGAATTCTCTCCTTGAAAGAAACTGGACTTATTTACCAGCTAGAAGGATTGCTTATTGAAATTTTTCTAATTGCACTCTAAGAAAATATTCGGAAATGTACCATACCAGTGTATATGTTTAGTGAGAAAGCAGGAATGGTAATGTTTTCTCCTATACATTCATTGTAACGTTCTTACATTTGTCCAGGAAACAGTCAAATGCATAGGGAAGTTCCCAACTTTGTATAGTAGCGCTGCTAAACATTATTCCTATAACTGTAGCTTAATGTGCGGTATTATTACCATACATTGTATAATTTAAAAACTTCAATGACAGTTTAGGAAGTTTACCATAAATTTTTTCAGTGTGTCTCTAAACAAACGTTGCCAGTATCGCTCACTTGAGGCGACAGCAGTCGCCATAGTTTTAAGGGATAATTACTTAGTGTATGTATTCGGCTGTAAGCAGCAACTATAGTTTCCTACTTCGTATATGTAATCTTTACATCTCCTCCTGGATACATTTCAGGAGTGTTTTACTTGACTGTGTTTATAAATTCATGCATATCGTTCACGGTCATGTTCTGAGTGCCCTATTATTTTGACTTTATGGCTGTTACTTATAATTCAACATAATTTTGTAATTTGTTGTGCTGAATTTTGTTTAATATACCCCAAATAATGCACTCCTTTCTTTCCGCAGAAGTCTTAGTACTGTCCAGCGAATTTTTGTTTTAAATATGTCTCAACAAAACCCTTTACATTCGGATAATTACCTCCGAACACGATCGATCGAGACTACGTTCCGATGGTGTTGAAGGAAAATGAGTTTGTATCCCCTACGAGGGGCCAGGATAGTGATAGCGAGGACATATCTTATTTCTTGACATTAAAAAAAAACAACTGTACTCTTGCACAGTCTGGCGCGTCTTCGCAGGTTGTCGTCTTGCGCATATTAACGTTGACAGCTGTCATATCGTACCAAACTGCACAATGGGTTCATCACGTATTAATATCTCCCAAGGTGAAGGACGTTATTTTTTTTTTTTACCGTGAAACTTTTTTCGCAGAGGCAAAATCATCATGGCAACGCGTATGCTAACCTCGAAGCGAATATTTATGATGGCATGACTGTTACTTTATTCGTACTGAAGCTTAAATATTATCACATTATCATTCCTCTCCTTTGTTTCAACTTCAGATAGGTTAGTTGTTCGGAAATACGAAGCCCTTCAGCACGATGTCTAAGTCGATACTGAAATGGTGTTTATAACTGTTGTGTTATTTATAGCTACACGTGTGTCCCCAGCGAGGGCCACGATAGTTTGTAAGCAGAGTTCTTGAGGTATAAAATGAGCATTTTTTAAGGCGATGCTTAAAATCTCCTTACAGCTTATGTGTATACTTTAACCAATTGTTCATATAAAAATTGCCATGTGACTTTAAAGTGTATACATTTTATAGCTCCCGATACTTTAAAGTCTGAGGCCGCTTTAAACTAGAATTTTTTGGTTTATTATGCCTGCTGTGATGGCCTTAAAAAGTTCTCGCTGAACAGCTTATAGTATAAATTTATCACTATTACGCGCAGGTAGGACCTTAGTAATTTACCTCAGTCGTATCAGTAAATATCGCACAACTTACGCTATTTCACAAAGACAGTTCACAAATACAATCGTAACACATCTTGCTACCTGCAAACTTTTCTTCGGTAAGTAGTGCATGTAATTACATTATGTAACAACAATTTACCATAAACCATCGCGCCTCAATCAGAAGTAGGTTACTTTGCCAGAGGTGTGCAGTTATTTAGACTTTTATTCTTTTTCCGCTATCGACGTGAACTATTTTCTCAGTATTCATATGCCAGAGTACTGTTGAAATCAATTCCCAATTCGTATCTACCGCCAGTGTACATATGAATGGCAACACTAGTTTCCTTGGGTTAAGAACACTAAAGTATATGCAAAAAATATTTTAAACTAATACCCACGAAGTTAGGTATCGGCTGTTCACGGTAAAGTGAGCACTTTTGAAAGCCCTACTAGTATGCACAGTGTGCGTTCTTCCACCATATGTAACATTGACATTGCCATGGGCCTTATCACTTTATTCATGCGTCGTTCAGGTGAAACTGAAATCATTTTGAAAAAGATAGAAATTTCACAAATGTGCTACTTCTTACACTCTCGTGCATTAAAAACAAACATAAATGTGTACCATGCGCTTTTAATCAACGTTAAAGCATGGGACTACCTTCATCCCGTTATTATAGGCCGTTCACGGTAAAGTGAGCACTTTTTAAGGGCCTTCCAAATTTTTCTTTTAAGCCAGTTTTTATGTTTAAGCCACTTTGCATTATCAGTATTGTCACGTGATTAATAAATACGGTGTATACTTTCACCATTCTCAAAATATGTCTGAGGCTGCAATAAAACATATTTATTAGTGGTTAATGCCTGTTGGGAGCGTCTTAAAAAGTACTCACTTTATCGTGAACAGCTTATACCAACTTTACTGCGCACTTGCTACTCAGTCTGCCCGTTATAATATATGCACAGCCTACTAGGGACTGGAAAATTTCGCGAATTGATTTTAGGACAAGCTATACTTCAAATATATGTACATTTCTGTTATGTGTGCAAATGAATCACAGTTTATTAGACACGCCCTGGTGAACTCAGAACGAATAACAGATATGTGAGGAAAAAAAACACGGAATCCCGTGCCACCTGGTCCGAGGTTCAACTGGATATATGCTGTTCACGGTAAAATGAGCACTTTTGCAAGCCCTGCTTAAGATCTACTTGTATGCGCGTTGTGTATTCTTCGCCTTATGTAAAATTATTATTGTCATGGGCCTCATCACTTTATTCAAGTGTCATTCAAGTGAAACAGTAGAATTATTAGAAAAATAAATGTTACTTAATCTGCTCATTTTTACATTTCGTTGCATAAAAAAAAAAACAGAAAGCAAGAGAAGTAGTTTAAGTTATCACAAATGGTTACTTAACACTTTTTATTTGTCGTTAAGAAATGGAACTACTTTTCATCCATCGTTACCAACTTTACTGGGTGCATGTCACTCAGTACACCCGTTAAAATATATGCAGATAGGTGCGGTCTTTTTTTTCTAAGGATGATTTCAAAAGTGCTCACTTTATTGTGAACAGCCTTTACAAACTTGGACAGCAGCAAATGAACACAAAGCTAAGGCTCGAGAATAAATAGGACGGTGAAGGTCGTTTAAAACGCGAAATTTAGCTGTCCCTTCCTATAACGGAGCGGCCCGAACGTGTCATTGCCGCGGAAAGCACGATGCGGCCCGAGGGCGTGACGCATCGTGCACGGTTAGCGAAGAGAGCGGACTGTACCCGTGACCCCTCAACCTGCCTCTCGGTAACCCCCTGACGTGTACAGATTTATTGGGTTATTGGTTTTTAGGGCGTGCCGTGCCCTGAATAGGCTCCTCGCTGCGGATGCCAGCGCGGCGGGGCCGCTATGCTCGCAGCTTGCACGTCGCGGTCGTTGAAGCACGCGAAACGCGCACATCAGCACGCCACGGCCTCGCAACTAAAAAGAAACGGCTCTCGCCTGCCGTGTTTATAAAATTTTAACACCTGCGGCTTTTATGGGTACGTAATACCAGGCGTGAACTGCTCTCGTAACGTCATAATGCTCGGGTGCTGCGGGCCACCATCGACCACGTGTGCGTTGAACCGCTGGGTCTGTAACTGCTTTAACGTCGTGTTATTCAGTAAGGTGCATGAAGGTCCTATTGGAGAATTTTATAAGGCCTTAACGGGGTTTTCAGTTGCCCGTGACTCTTTACGTCGCTAAATGGACTTTATGAGTAGCGATATGTAATTTTTATGATACTTTCTGTTGTCTCATTATAAAGTAATATTGAAATTAGTAATTTTACTTAATATGTAGGCCTATATAACTTTTAAGTGAAATATAGTAAACACTGAACGACACGTAACCACGTGTATGTTGTCATTCTGATAGAATAAATTAATTCTGACATAATTACTAGGTAACCGGTTAGAACGAATCTGTTAAATAACCCAATGCTCTGCACTAGGTTTTTTTTTTTTTTTTTTTTAAATCGTCACTGTATTCTTTAGTAATGTAGTATGTATGAGAACAGTTTCTTAGTAGGTACACATTGTGGTGAATTTTCCCGGTTGTCACTGACTTTCGATAAAGTATTGTTACTATCTCACAACGCCACGTGATCACAAATGAACGCCAGTGTATAGTCCATTCACACTTTCTTCGGCCTTTTGGAATCGAACCTTTGAAAAATCACCCTAAGCTTATTATGTCAACCTGTTTTTCCAATAACTTGTATTCCATAAATATTTAACACTGTGATTAACTTTAGAGTACTGTATTACTGAATAAATGAAACTTTACCTTAGTATCTTCTATAGCTTGTAATACTTATTTCGTATTATACGTGACTTAAAAACAGCGACGTGTTGGCAATGGCCGGTAAGAAATAGTTCACAGTTACAATATTTTTTAACCTCGTTTTTATGTATACTATTTGTAAGTTAAACGTTGCCAATTAATATATTTATATTGTTAGGTAGCACTGACGGAAACACATTTCATTGCTGCAGTTAAAAATATCCGCGCAAATTTATGTGTGTAGGCTTGTGTTTTTTTCCGTCCGGTATAAAGGTTCAGTAAGCGAAGCAGAGAGAGAGAGAGAGAGTCTCTCTCTCTCTCTCTCTCTCTCTCTCTCTCTCTCTCTCTCTCTCTCTCTCTCTAAAATTGTACCACCTGTGTCGGAAAGGTATACATTTTGTTATTTGTAACTTCAGCACATTTCATACTGATTACAGCAACAATATTGATGTTTGAGATTGTAATTTACGACTGAAACGAAATTTTATTGTTTAACTACCTATTATATGTTGTTTAGATGAGATGGCGCGAAACAGCTCGTTGTAAGACACTTACAAATCCAGCACGTTGGCAGATGTGGTGTGGAAAGGAGAATCTAGAATTTGATCAGCGTTCCCAATATGGTGGGCGACAGGCGATTATACCCATTGCATCACGACTGGTAGTGGTGTGGCGACATATCAATGACACGGCGTGTTTCTGAACGAAGCGTCAATTCGTACTCGTGTTTTTGAAACATCCTAGCGAAGTTACAATGCTGGGATAAATATGTTTCCACAGCACAGCAGGGTTAATTAATATACTGTAACGAGTGTTGTGATCGCTGCGTGTGCAAGGGCGTAGCCGCCATTTCCATCTATGGTGACTGATTTGTAATCGTTACGCAGGCCTGTGGATTTCAAATATTTATGAAATTTATACGGTTTAACCATGAACTGATGTTATGACCAAGTTAATTATTTATATTCACGTCTGTTTATCACAATGTTGTACCTTCGCGCTAGGTGTTTGAAACACAGTTATGTAAGGAGCTTACGTTTCTGTGATTTGAATGTCTGCCACAATCCCAACGAAATACTAGGCCCACCCAGATAAATTTTAATAAATAATAAAATAAACCTACAAACCAGGAAGTACCAATGCATGTAAATATTAACGGAATATATGTTACGGTAGGCCTATGTGTTTGCATGTTCGCCACTATCTTTAACGTTTGCCGATGCTACGTAGTACAATAAATAAGCGACACGAGTTGCGTGCTTGAATATACTGTGTCATTTCGTTGGACTGGTTATCCCTTCATTTTAATTTTTATTCCAAACACATATTGATAACAATAGGTTAAATACTACTGTTGTATCCACCACAGTTGTAACAAACACCGTCATGGCAAAATTTCATGTGTATTATGTGTAACGTTCTATATCGTGTATAACAAATAGTTATGTACAAATATTCTTTGAACAGCTGTAAACAGCAACCAACATGTTTGACAGTTATAAAAGTAGAAGTATCATGGCAGTGTTTATGTTTATGTGTAGCGGAAGGATACGTAATCAGTAACCAAAAGTATAAATTTTGCAGGACTTCAGAAAAGGCCGAAGCTATCGTAAATCAACTATATAAGGCATGTTGCCATCAATTATACAGGAAATTCGATTTAATTAATGTTCGCGTTTCCAGTCAATGTTGTTCTCTAGCGGATTAACTCTTGGCATACTATTATTCATACTGTCTGAATATATTTAGTTTAGTGATATGCTGTAGAAACGAGAGTCGAGAGTGGAGTAGAGAGATTTGGGCGGCTGTGAACATCGGAGACTTATAGGGATGATCGTGAAATACATAGCAAAGGCAGACTCCACCTTCTGTAAGGGCATTAAAACAGTACTGTCTTATGTTCCAGAGCTACTTGTGCAAACTGTTTCCGTGTAGGCCGCAATACGACAGTGCATCGAGATAGAACTGCGTGGGCAGTGTGCATGTTATTGACGTGCTGTTTGCGGTCGGTGTATGTTCGACCATAATGGCTCAAAGAACCTGTTTCGACGAGGTTATGAGAGAAGGAGAATCATCGTGCGACTGGAGGTGGGCCAAACTGAGATGACGGCGTCCCAAGCACCGCATGTCCCACATAGTGTTATTACCTGGCAGAAGTTCCCATAGAGTGGAAATCTCAGCCGATACTCTAGGAGTGACCGAATGTGGTGGCATTGCGAAAAAGCACTGGACTAGCATTCGTGAGGAGTCGGTTTGATTCCCGGCCCGGCCATCCTGCTGATATTCGGTTTTCATGGTTTCTCAAAATCATACCGAGTAGATTTGAGATGGTTCCTCAATACTTGTAGTGGTAGATTCCTCTCCCGCTCATGTTCGTACAGACAACTTGTTCCGTTTTGAAATTACCTCGCTGCGAACTAAATATGAATCTTTCCATAATAAAGAAAAAAACCTTTAGGAGTGGACGTCCAAAGGGTACAGCACCACAAGAAGATCGGTATTTGCTGACCCTAACGTCCAAGCAAAGCAGTCGGAGTAAAGCAGACGATCTTGCTAGGGACCTGAGAGAAGCCACATTGACCGAGCATTTCCAAGTACTCTGTAGACCAACGTTTCTGTCAAGTGAGCCTGTTTACCCATAAGCTTACGAGATATAGCCTACATCCCATTAAGTGCTGTCCACAAAATTGTCCGATTAGTCTGGTGCAGAGAGCCTCGAACGAAAGCCAAGTAACAAATAGGATGTGTCCTGTTTGCACGGACATATCTTCGCAGTGACTCCTGGTACCTATGTTTTAATCATAGACAGAAGATGAGGTAGGCCGCTTATTCGTCTTCTGCGCATGTATCCAACATTGACTTACCCCAATGAACACAACTGTCAAAGTCACATGGTGAACAGTGATGAACATGTTTATTTATATTTTAGTTTTTAAATTACAAGCACTTTTATACGAATAAAATGCTTTTAACCAATTTGGATTTAATCTAACTGCATGCCAAATTGGTTAGAGGAAGTTTACAAACATCTCAAATAACTTGTTTACTAAAGCAGTGTTATAATCTCAAATCAAATCCACGGCGATTTTGCTAACCGTATTGGCAGAAAAGCAGTTCAATGATGGGACACGGAGACTGGTTGTGCACAGCCAGCGAGATCGGTCTACCTCATCTTTAGTCTATGATTTTAATGGTGTTGAGGAGGGCCATTCTGGAGGTGGTGGCATCCACGTCTGCACAGGCATCGTGTTGAGCTGACGTACACCAATCCATGTGTTTTGATTATTTGATCATGACTCTGTATCGGTATGTGTGGCTGGGCCATCTCAGTACAAGCATGTGCCTGGAAATACTTATTTCGTCTTTACAGACTTGTAGTTCAGGGAAATTTAGCTAATATCGGTTTTATTTCGCCAATTTTTGGTAGTCAGCTCCTTGTTTCCAGATAACAAAACTTTCAGTACTTGCACAGGCTTGTATCTAAGGTTGGCAAGGGGAGGGGGGCACCTGGCCCGGGTGCCATATCATAGGGGCAGCAGGCAGGACCTTGCAGGTAAAAAAAAACACACACACACAAAGATGTACTGTACATTAAAACTTTTTTTAATTTATGATACGAGTAAGCAAACATGTGCCTGTATCGTTATAATATTTATCAAATTAAAATATTTTAAACACGTATTTTATTGATTCCTTTGGGCACTGACATCAAAAAGGCCACAAATCTTTTACTGTGGAACAAACCGCTTTTCTGCAGCTCGCTCCCCTTCCAACGCCTATCGGTTTCGTGTGGATATGAAAAAGGGAAGGGAAGCTGCTGGCCCCAAAAATGATCGAGTTTCATCTGGACGAAGCGGGGAAGACGTGCTGTGTCTTGTAAGTACAATGGTCAGTCCAAACACAATTTGATAATATAAGCTTGTAGATACTGTAGAAGTGAGTACTAAGTATCACATTGACTGAGTTTGTAGCCTACTTTCATGTTAACGCACGTCGTTGAACCTGATTAGTCACATATTTTCAAAATGGTGGCCATACGAAGGTTTTAAGTTTATTTGGTATATCTGCCCTTACCATGTAACCAATTTCGACCAAATTTTGTATACTGAAAGTACCTATTACAAGCATCAACAAATAACCACTTTTGTCCGCCATTTTGGAAGATAACGCCATACGAATAAAAGTTATTTTGTCATATCTCGGTAAATAATTATCCCATTCCTACCAAATTTTGCAAATATGTAGTACTGATGCAGATGATGTTAAATGATACGTTTTAAGCATATCACATACCTATTTACAAAAGCGGTCATGTAGCCATTTTAGCGGCGAATCCTATATCGTCGAAACTATGTAACCAATTCCAAAATAATTTTGTTTGCTGGCAGTAGACATTACAACTATCAACTGTATCTATGTGAAGTATCTTTTGCCCGCTATTTTTAAGGTAGCACCATGCAAATAAAATAAAGTTTTTGTCATATCTCAGGAAATAATTGATAAATTATTTTCAAATTTAAGAAACAGTTAGTACTGAGGCATGCGATGTCAAGTGGTATGTTTTAAGCATGTCAGACACTTATTTTCAAAGGGTGGCCATATAGCTATTTTTAGCTTAGAATGCTCTATCGCCGAAACCATTACAACTAATCTTTCTATGCTGGCGGTAGATATTATAACTATCAACTGTATGTACATAGAGCGTCTTTTATCCGCCATTTTGTAAGATAGTGCCATGCGAGTAAATAATTTTTTTGTCATATATCGGAAAACAATTAAGATTCCTTCCAAATTTGGCAAACAAATTGTACTGTGGCAGGTGGTGTAAACTGTTATATTTTGTGTAGGTCATGCACTGTTTTTCAAAATGGTGGGTATGTAAATATTTCAGCTCAGTATATTTTACTAACGAAACTAATTCCAACTTAACTTTGTATGCTGGCAGTGCCTATTACAACCATCAAATTTGTGTATGCAGAGCCTCATTTCTCTGCTATTTTGTAAGATAATCCTACCAATAAAAATTATTATTTTATCTCATATCTCGGGAAACAACCAACTAATTCTTACAAAATTTGGCGAAGTTGTTGTACTGTGTTAGGCCATAACAATATTTTTTTTTAGTAGGACACGCTTATTTTCAGAATAGCGGCTATAAAATCATTTGTTTGGTGTGCTATATCTACGAAACTATTTAATATATTTCAACTTATCTTTGTATATTGGCAGTATACAATCATCGAAATATTGTCCTCTATTTATGAAGATCGCCACATGAAAATTGTGGAGATTTTATGCCATGTATCGAGAACCAATAAGCTGATTCCCACCAAATGTTACACTGGAACATTTCAAATAAATTTTGTAATCATTTGTACGCACCATAAATGCTACAGAAGGCCTTGTTAACACTCATGATTTAAATGGGTCAGATAACAATGTTCAAAATGGCAGCATCATAAATCATTTAAGAAGTTTACCACAATATATTAAACAATTTTACCAAATGCAACCAAAATTTGTTTATAGACAGTATACATTAGAAGTAACGTTTATAGAGACTCTTTCGAGCAGTTTTGTACGATAGTATCAAATAAGAAAATACATTTTTTAAATGTACTATCTCAGGGACCAAACAACCGATTGTCAGCAAATTATTCACACAAGTAGCTCTACGGTAGGCCATGCAAGCTTACATGTCTTATGTGGCTCAGTCACATATTTTCAGAATAAAGGCCCTGTAAATATTTTAAATTAGTTAACTCTATTATTCGAAACATTAGACTGATTCTATCCAAAGTCGATGCTCCGAATCCAACCTCCATAATGCAGTGGATAGCATGCTTGCTATCAGTATGTGGTTTTATGGGTTCAAGTCATGGATAAGGTACGTGTACGTGTGTATTTTTAATGGTGTCACTACTGTTGCATAAGTATCTGGTTTCATTTTTAAAGTTATTGCTTTCAAAGAGAAGTCAAGTCCTTCCTTCCAACTAAGCTTTTAAAAATCATTTAAGCATTAATTGCACCCGTGTTGAGGAAAGTGGGCTCATTAGTTATATCAGTTACTTGTTGTTTATTTAATTGTGTGTCAAATGTGCTATTTTGCGTACAAATATTACTTTATTACTGAATTGTCTTCATTTGCCATTTTTGATAGGTAGAAGCCGTCATTACGTTTATACTGTCAGTTTAGGTAACATGTGTTTCGGAAATTTGAGACTGTAAGCAGTCATTACGGAATAAATTGGTATGTGCCATTTTAAGAAATATGTGAAGTACCATTTTTTGTAGATGCTTTTATTAGGTAATTTTCAGCGCTTCAAATAAATTTCTGATAATATTTACTATTAGTTGCGCAAAATCTATTCCATTTTAGGACTTGCTTTTCTGCCAACAAGTAGTAATCTTTGCAGTATTTTTACTCGTTATTGTCGGCACATACAACACACGAAACACGAGTTTCTGAAGCTTGACTTTCATGTTCTGGTACAAACACTTTACTTTAAAAAAAACCTTACTTTAGAATTAAAAATAAAAAGGGAGGGCAGAAGCCAACCATGCCCCCCCCCCCCCCCCACACACACACACACACACACACACACACCTACGCATAACACAAAAATGCCTAGTTACAGCACTGTACTTCCAGTGGTGAAACAAAATCTTTATGGACACGTATTTGAATATTTTGTTGTTCTGCGCTTGTTGTGGGAGTATGACTTAACTTGTGAGTGCCGTGTATAGGAGGCTATTTTTCTGTGCGTAACTTTTTTTTTTTTTTTTTTTTTTTTTTTAACACACATTTTTGTTTAAACTTGTCGCGGGATGAGGAACTCGCTTGTGAGGTTTGTTTCAGCAGTTCGGGAACATTCCGTTTCGAGTAAGGGACGCCCGTACTGTTTTCGACGCGACACGAAGACGAGATATGCATGCACGACGCGCAGGAGTGCGTATTGTATGCCTAAGCAGATCAGCTTCCCGTCTGCCGCCCGACCGTGACGCCGTTCACGGTTCATAGGCGAACCGAACAGCACTCGATCGCATCATCCTGGACTGTTTCCAGGAATCACCTTAATAAATAAATGTCGTTCCCAGCTCCCGGCCGCAGCTTTGCGGGCGATGCAGCGCTGGCCGTTGGCCCACCTGGCACTGCGCCAGCACCATATTTGATGTTGCGACCAGCTTATAGCTTGGTGTTCATGATGTTGTTATTGTCTCTGTAATAGAACGGAGTGATCTCTGCTTAGAGAATTTTCGCGGAAATTAATACGAAAACGGTCCTCTTTAGTAAGCCTTAATCTGCGGGTGCGTTCGTGGATCCTGACACGTGTGTTGGAGAACCTGGGCCTTTGACGTTAAGTCGGTCGTATACTTGGAGCTATTTTTGCGTTTAATGATCAGAAGCGTCGAAGTGATAAGGGCTAAACGGTCACGCGCATTAAGTGCGCCATCGCTGCTACGCACAATGCTGCTCTGAACTGGTGTGCTTTGTTTTCGTCGTATTGTATGTACGTATTGTACTTAAAACGGTGATCCTAGCATTTAATTTGTGGAAAGTCTATTGTGAAAAATTCAGGTTCAGTTCTGCGCACAGCTTGTCATACCTAAATTTATAGGTTAGTTGGGTGTTAACATAATATCCGCTTCTTGATTAGCATACCGCATTAAGACCTCTTTCACTTGTCACTTTGGGGGTAATGACATTTTAATACTAAAACATTTTTGTTCTAAAGTTCTAAAACTATTTAACCAAGCCCGACAAAATGAAGGATCATTAAACACGCAACAAGAGAAAAAAATCTGATACGGATGTGATAAGTTATGTTTATCGTTTCCAGTTCCCGAGAAACCTGTCATGTTGAAAAGGAAAAGTTGAAATTGCGAGTGTGTAATGATTTCCCTTGGGCTGCAGGATCGCGTCTGCTGAGTTGATTGTGGGCACACTAATGGCGACGAGTTCGCAATTCTGGCCTTTCCCTTTGGTATCATCAATGTGATACTTCCTCTCTCCCCCCCCCCCCCCCCCCCCCCGACGGTCGGTCATATCAGGCGGACACGAAATACAGTGGTGCGGTGGAAATCTCTCTGGGATTAACTTTTTGTGTGTGGAAAGTTTACGCCACCGATTAACCTATTGCTAGAAAGACACTTTCAAGCTGGTTTTCTATACTAGTCGCGTTCAGCCTCAACCGAAATAATACTTTTGTATTGAGTTGAAATTCTTTTCAATTCGTCTGTAGATTGGCGAAGGCGCAATAACCATTTCGTTACGGATCTGTTTCGGCGCTCTTTATTCTGGGTTTCAAGATATTGTGGCAAAAATTGCCTGTAACTGCCTCCACACTGATTGGTGTCGAAGGTGAAGTTGAACTTGTTTGCAGAAATACGTACGTATACAGTATGCGACTCCGGTCCGGTGACTGTTCGTAGGAGTGGGCTGGTTTTCCCATACACTAGGCTATTACTTGTGTAGTGAATCTCGACTTCTGTATTCTGTCGAATAAGTACCCAACTAATAATACGAGACTATAAATATTACGTGCGTTCGTGTGTTCAAAATCTGCGCAGAAATCTCTGGAAACATAAGTTCGAGCCGTTGCTATATTTTTGAGACGTGATCTATCATCTAAATCGTTCACTAGTGCAACAAGTTTATTTCTGTCGCGGAATCCTCTAGCTGCATTTACTTGTGATTAGAGACATGCAAAATCCGCGTTATCTTTCGGTGCCGTGATAGACTCCACTGCCTTATAAACAAGGAACTACAGTTCGTGGTTTCATTGGCCGCTGCACTGTAATCAACGTCACGTATCTCCTTGATCTCATTAAAATAGATTGGCCATTTCACCACTGAACTTGTATTATTGCCTCAAGAGTTTTCTGAGGTTTCCCAAACATACTTTTGCCTAATGGTTCAAGTTGGTCTAACGCATGGAGTTCGGTCTGCCCTTAAATAATAACGCGAATTTTGCAGGTCTCTGCTTGTGATAAAATCAAGAAAACAACATGTGGTAGCGTTTCGCTGTTTACATTTATGCACGTTACTGCCGCTGTAACCACTCGAATTTAGTTCATGTCAGTATTTTTTAAAACTAAAAATGCTGTTGCTTTTTAACATTAATGCCAGTTTATCGTATCTGCCTGCAAAAAGCAGATTTGAGGTTAGCTGGGACGAATTTTAAATCAAACCTTGGGGGGAAAATAAACGTTCTTGTTAATACATACATAAATATTATATATATATTATGCATATTATAACGTGAATTTTGTACGAGATACGTTCAGTAATGTTGGCAGCGCGCTGTAAAAAATTAATGCAGTGTCTCAGCCGTGTTTTAAAAAGGCAGTATTTAATTTGGTGGCAACTTAGCTGCGTTTCAATTAAAGTAGGAATTGGCGCAATTGTAACATATTTTTTCTTAACACTTTTAAGCAGAAACTTGACGTACGCATGCACAATTCTCATTAAGACTCGTGTATTTCTATGTTTCTGAAGCTATTGCGTGTTCAAGAGCCAGAAGATACTAAACACGCGCGCTTAGCTCTCCGTTGCTCCTACGCAGCGTTTCCGTTATTGTGTAGTAAATACTGTGCAGATTAGATACATATGTAACAGTGGGGCGTCATTTTATACGCGACGAAGTCCCACAGATGTAATTACAGGCGTATAAAGGCTGTTCACAGTGAAATGAGCACATTTAAAAGCCCTGCTTGATATCTGCTTGTATGCACGTTGTATATTCTTCCACCATATGTAAATTTAACTTTGCCACGTGCCTCATCACTTTATTCATGCGTCGGTCTAGTGAAACTGCCAAATTATTAAAAATAAAGTAAATATTTTAGACACATGCTCAATTTTACACTTCGATGCATCAAAATAAACAGCCCATGAAAGCATTTTATTCATTTAAAAGTGCTTGCATTTTGAAAATGAAGTTATAAATGAACACATTTATCAGTGTTGATAATCTGACTTTGGCAGTTGTATTGGTAGGTGGTAGGTCGGGTATATGCGCATAAGACGAAAAATTGCTCTATCTCATCTTTAGGCTATGAAGCAGCGACGTTATTTGCTTCACATTACGCTTTTGATTGTTCGAATAGCGGCTACAACCTTGTAATGTTCCTAAAATCAAAACTGATCAATTGAAGCGTCTACATCACAAGCAGCTGCGGGTCGGCATATAGTATAGCCCTTGACTACTCTGCGCTTTCGCACGCTGAGTAACAAAAATGGGTTCCTATATCTACGTTGGTTTAAACTGTACAAAAATTAATTCAACAAATGACTCAGGTTGAGATACTTTGCTTAAAAGTGATATCTGGCAGAGGGATACGTGATTTCATAGTATTCAGTCGATTGATAGTTAAGAATTATTTTTAAGATAAGGTTCCAATTAATAAACAGGCAATTGTGAAGACACAGTAAAGTCAATTTTCTTAACTGCATACTCAATAATGACGGCCTCGTCGGCCAACAGACACTGTGTTCGCCATGGAAAGTGAAACTTCTCACGTCAAGAATGCAGTTTGCATAGCCGCGAATGCAGTTTGAGTAGTCACGAATGCAGTTTGCGTTATCTCATGGCTGTAATAATTTATATTAGCAACCGTGCTTTTTTTTTAATTTTACATTTTATTCTTTTCGATACGAATCCAACTATAGCGTCTTATTTTTTCTTTGAAAGTGAATTAACTTACGCTTAAATGTCTACCGTTTTGAAACGTATTCGATTTCACTGAGTATCGTTTAAATCAGCTAAGATATTTATAATATAAAATTTCGTTAACGGTTCGAGTAGAAAATGTCTTAATATAATTCAAACTGAGATTTTGGAATTTCGTTATCGTTAGGGTATATATGAATAATGGTATGGCTGAGATGTCGTGATCTTCAGTATGGTGGATGTAGTTTGTATTTTAAGAGAATTCAGAAAGGTCTATGTCCTACAGGAAAATTATTGCTTAACGTAGGCAAACTGTTGATATGCAGTGCGATGCATAGGCCTAGTATTAATAGTATAAAATAGTTTTAATACAAGCTGTGAACAAATTCAGAGAATTTGGTAAATAATGATGGTATGCAACCCTAAATCACCCCCAGAGCCCCATTTGTGAAGCGTTATTAAGGAAGCAGATATTGGTAGAGTTGATGGGAATTGAGATAAATTCAAGATCAACGATACGGCTTTCCGAAAATTCGAAAGTGTATCTGTGATCCCTTCAACACCGAAACCATAGTTACTTTATTGCCGTTTTTACACGCGACTTTTAGTCCTGATGATTTTTACATATATTGTCGTGAGGTGAAAGTAATATAATACAGAATAACACAGGAATGCAAATTCATTATACAATTGTTGGTTAACACTTTCAGCGTATATTCTTAAGGAATGAATATATCCAAGAAAAAAAAAACTTTCTGGTGTAGTCGGTCGAAATCGAACTCTCGTCCTTCCGAATGCTCATCAACGCAGACGCAGTACAAAACAATTAGCTAGTATAAATATCGGGTTATTTGTTACACGACAGTCATAATTACTTCAGCTAATGTCAACATGTGCTCTGTCCCAGGGTTATTAGTACGTTAGAGGCGACAACGACAACCGTTGTTCGACATTCATCCTAATAGACCCGAGTTATTAGACCCGTGTTTCATTGTGTGGTTAATGCGTATCCATCGAGAAGGCTTATAGGCTCTTAACTTTGTCCTTCAGTGTCCCTCGCCGTAATGGGTTCTTCAAACAAATACGTGTGGTCGTGTCGCCCATTGGTGGTCGCGCTCCGAGACACAGTTGTGCGGGCAATTCCCCTCCTTGCAGAGATCAATTCATCGCCAGATATTCGTACTGACTGTAAGAAAGGTAAAGACTGTTCACGATAAAGTGAGCACTTTTGAAATCAACCTTAGAAAAAGTCACTGCACCCTACTGCATCTATTTTAACGGGTGCAATGAGTGGCATGTGTCCAGCAAAGTTGGTAACGATGGAGGGGGAAAGTAGTTCCATATATTAACGTCGAACAAAAAGTGTTAGGTAACCATTTGTGATAACTTAAATTATTCCTCTCGCTTTCTGTATTTTTTAATGCATCGAAGTGTATAAATGAGCAGATTTGTACACTATGTACTGTTCTTATAATTTCACAGTTTCACTTGACCGACGCATGACAATGTTAATTTTGCATAAGGCGGAAGGACACACATAGAAGTATATCTTAAGCAGGACATTCAAAAGTGCTCATTTTACCGTAAACATCCTATATACGAGACTCTCCATTACTTGTTCTTCCTGGGTTGTGCTCATATACGCTTCATGCTAAGTAGCGAGGAGCCCGGAACTATGACGGTTCGAGTCCGACTCGGAATTTTCGAGCACCAAGTGATTAATCGAGTGTTTTGGAGCCGACTATAGTCGGGATATCCAGTCGCCTTTTTAACGTCCCCCTCCCCCTCCCCCCTTTTTTCCATCCCTTTTTTCTCTCTCACGCATTTTCAATGTTTTGTTTCTTCGAATAACGTTATAACGTTTCAGTCGATGGTTAAACGAACTTACATGTTTTTACATTGTTTCTGGTAGTCTCATACTTTGATTTCAAATTTACATAAGCCGTCTTCGAAGGTTGCACTGCAGCTAACCCGGACTACTGGATCTCAGTCAATCGTAAGCTGGTTGCGCCTGGATTGCGTTGTAGTCATTCTAAGTTCATACCGAATATAGTTGTACACTCATTTGCTACTGAAAAGTGACTCCAGATTTATTATACGAAGACCTGCTACGAAAAGTACTTTTCTCGACACGACCGTATGACGCAAAATCCAACCACACTTTAGTCATATTACTGCAGTTGCGGATTCGGCCGACCGAAATTCATAATATCCTTCTTTGGAAGCAAGCGTACTGTGGCTGACTGCAATGGGAGTGGTTTTGAAACCAAGTAGTTTTCTATCCCCACTACACGTAGATGCCGATGCAGTGTTACTTTGTATACAACTTCCCATTTCTCCACACATTGTATTATGATATAGGTCGTTAAGGGCTCATTAAAGGAAATTGTTTGAATAGCCTCTTTTGGACTACCTTTCACGTCGCAGAATAGCGCCGACCGTTAACTTAAAGAACACAGGACTGTGTTATCCAGAAAATTGACACTGTTATTAAAGCCATTTGGTTTCTGTAAAAGTCAGTTTTAAATAGGCCTACATATCACACAATAACTTCAGCTACGAAAATGCATACTCATATGGCTGGAACTACACTTCTTAATTTTTTCCATATATCGTGGGTTGAATAAAGCTATTAACCTGGCTAGATTTGACAATCTTAACTTAAAATTAAATTTCATGTATAAAAAGATTTTTGGATATCACAGTGTGTAATAATGATAAGTTGATTATTGCAATAAATATACTAAACATATTAGATCCTAATACAACAAAACGGATGGGTTGCCACACTGAAATTTTGTTAGTTATTAACATGTTAATTGATGTTTATTAGTATTTACACTTTGGCTTTGAAAAAGTCTCTAAAGGAGTAAGAAGTGTGGTGCATTGTGGTAAGTTTTTACAGCTAAAAGGCACGCCAATACTATGGCTTATCCGGGACTCGAGCTGGAAACCTCGTGAAAGTATCTCGTTAGCGACTTCGGCCACAGAAGTCACCTTGTGTTGTCAGCTGTCTTTTTCAGTAGCATTTCTTCAGTCTTTGTTGGCTGGTGAATGTTTCGCGGACATGTGCTTATTTTTTGCGCTTTTCCCGCCTCGAGGAATCGGGGAAAGAGCAAATTTAGTATTGCAGCGAAGGTTAAGTTTGTCGCTGTTTGTTATCTTCCCCACGTTAATATCTCGGACGCTGACATCCTGACGTAATCTTGCTTACAGTTTGAAATTGCGCACACGCCTTTCCTAAAGAAGGGATGTGAACCCATGACTTCCGTATTTTTAGTAGATAGGAGTCCCTGACATTGACGCAGCTGGAGGTCTTTGCTCTTTGAACTGCGTTTCAGTGTGCTTGAAATACAAATTTTTTAACGAAACTATTAAACGTGCGTCCAATGTGCAGATAAAATAAAAATAACACACATAAGACGAGGGCTGTTGGGTGCTTTCAAGACGACACGCACATTATAAACGCCATTTTTGAGTACTCCAAAGCGCTGTATGTTGAAATATACGCGTCAGATGCATACAAAATTACTTAAGGGCCCTGCATTGAACCTTCGTACAGACTTTTCACCAATAAAATATAGACTGTTTACAGTAGAATGAACACTTTTGAAAGCCGTGCTTAAGATCTACTCATATCCAAGTCGTGTATTATTCCGCCTTATGTAAAATTAACATTACTGTGGTAATAATCACTTTATTCATGCGTCGGTCAAGTGAAACTGTGGAATTATTGTAAAAGTAAATATTTTACAAATGTGGTCATTTTTTCACTTCAATGCATCAAAAAAACAGTAAGTGAAAGGAATAATTTAAGTTATCAGAAATGGTTACGTAACACTTTATTTTTCGACGGGAAGATATGGAACTACTTTCCATCCATCATTACCAACTTCACTGGGGACATGTCACTCAGTGTGCGCGATAAAATACAGTTAGGCAAAGGTAGTGGAATTTTTCTAAGGTTGATTTCAAAAGTGCTCACTTTACTGTGAACAGCCTTTAACAGGGTCACCGCTGAAAGTCCCGTAGGTACACGCAGTGCGACTAGAACACTGCACGCCAGTTCAGAGCCTTGCGCTTAGCGGCGATGGGGCACTTGATGTGCGTGGCAGTGTCACCCTTATCGCTCCCGAGCTTCTCGGTCTCAAACGCGGAAAAAAGCTGTAGGTAGGCGAGAGCCTTGAGCTAGAAGAGTGGCTTCCGAGGGAACACTGCATCCGACTGTACAGCATACAGGATTCATTTAAAAGTAGAACTCAACACTATCAGAATTGTCAGAAAAGTACGATTTATTTTCTAAGCTGTAACCACACGCACGTGGTTACACTCCTAAATGCTGTGACGTGCGTGCTCCTTGCTTTTCTGTTACGTATTGTAGGGATTCTGTACATTAATTGTTGGCTGGCTCCTGTAATATGACTACCGAACAAAAAATAAAAATCTCAATGAATTATTTTGAATAGCTGCCAAATGAAGGAGGAATACAGGCGTCAACTTTCGAATGTTCAGCAAACTATATCTGTGCCTCCGTTTCCTTCGCCATATTTTGTACTCTTGCAAATAGCGAGAACAGTACTGCGACTCTGTTTTTCATACCTAAAATACTGTTAGCGTGTGTTAACGTTAAATCAGATACATTGGCGCCGAATAATCGTGACCTCAAGAAGAATGTAGTTGCAGATCTTTGCTCATGCCTCGTCATGAGGTATGGGTCAAGTGTCCTAATAGTCACAATACAAAACACGAACAGTTTCGTTTACAGTGTGAACTAATGCTGCGTAATGTCCCTTGGTGCGAAATGTGAGAACATCGCGTTGTTGAAATCCTTTTGCTAAGTTCCGTGTGGTGTGAATGGCTATAACGGAATGTTGCAACATCAAACCCGATTTTTAGTGTGCTCAATTAAGTCAGATTATTTGCGAGCCACTGGATCCAATGTAGTTTCGCCGGACTTCCCAGGGGACGCGGTGGGCGACTATACAACACAGGAGGCTGTGATTCATGACAACAGGCCGTGGTCGCATGGAGCAGGGTGATACGGGGGGGGGGGGAGATGTCGAACTCCCTGTGCCGTGAAACAAGGGCTCTTCATTACCAGCTTGTGGATCGAGAGAGGTGGAGCTGTAAGGGGGGGTTGGCGTCCTGCTGATAGAGTTATGGCGGGACAAACAGACGTATGAACCACCCACTCCTAACTCTCTGTGAAGAGGGTGTTGATCCACCACAGCAGAGATCTTTGTTTATGCTACAGGCTTTTCCATTAATGCTTACAAGTGCTTGTTGAATGCAATATAAATAACAACATACACGACAAGAGTAAGTTGGATGCCCTACCTCACGCTTCGGCCAACTCCGCCCCTGTTGTCAGATCCCAGGTACTCATTTGAAAAGAGGAAGCGAGGCATTTGAATATCCGTACTTGGTGGCAACTGGGAGCGGAGAGAGGGCTCCCACGCCATGTGCCATTGCCCCTGCCAAGTACCCTTTATGTACAGAGTGGCTTATTGGCTTTTCAATCTGTAGAGCGAGGTGGCGCAGTAGTAACTCACTGGACTCGCATTCGGGAGGACCCGGGTTCGATTCCCGGTCCAGCCATCCTGATTTCGGTTCTCCATGGTTTTCCGAAATCACTCCAGGCGAATTCTGGGATGGGTCCTTAACAAATGCCATGGCCGATTCCGTCCCATTCCTTACACAATCCCTCTTCCCTGTGCAACTTGCACCATATCTAATGACCTCGCTGTCGACGAGACGTTAAACCCAGTAACCTACCTACCTAATCAATCTGTATGACAGGGAAAGGGAAAACGGCGAACATTAGTGAACTGCGGCGTATTCGCCTCAGATGTAGATTAGAAACCCTTTTGCGAAAAATATGCCCACCGAAGCATTCAAATAAAATTTTTAAAAAACTTAGTCGAATCGGGATTAGAGCCTTAAGCAAGAAGGGTAACCAACTGACCAAAAATAAGCAAGCCTATTAAGTGTAACTACATACATTAAGACTTATCAGGCATGCGATAAACACTGTGACAATTGTTTTCGGGCACTAGTGATACAGCACCCCGACGAATTTTTCCAAGAAGTCAAGGTTGGTAGGTAATTGGGCTTAACGTCTCGTCGACAGCGAGGTCATTAGAGACGGTGTATTCGCTTGGAGTGATTTCGGAAAACCATGGAAAGCCGAAATCAGGATGGCTGGACCGGGAATCGAACCTGGGTCCTCCCGAATGCGAGTCCAGTGAGTTACCACTGCGCCACCTAGCTCGGTGCAAGAAGTCAAGATGCACAGAATTACAAATTATTATTTTTGTATACACGTAAACCATTTTTCGTGTTTTATGATTTCCGGTCTGCTTCCGTAAATATACAGTATTATCGGTTTGGTAAAATATAACTGGAATTTCGGGAGAATTTGAACAGTGTACCTCGTATATTTTCTGTCTCCAGTCTGGATTTCATGAGAATGAAAGGCAACCACAAGTTAACTTGAGAAACGCAATTTTTTCAACTTTGATGAACCCATTTTATGCAATACTGACGTCACATTCATTTAATTCCGTCGACAGTTTCTCGAAAACGACAAGGTCGCAAATTGAAATGCTGTTAATATGACGAGGTAACGTGTCCGAGGCCGAAGCCCGTAAATTCTAGCTAAAGAATTACTTATAAATATAACCAGCGTATATAAGTCAGACATGCGAGTGCACATGGTATACATAGAGCACTGGAGAAGTGCCTGTCTTCCCTCCACTTGACGCACTGTTTCATCATGTCAGTTAGCACAGCCATTGACGAAAGTGCTCTTGATCGCGCGCTGTTCATCATCACTCGCTGCGAGACAGTTCCACACTTTTTTTTCCTCCACGCGTGAAATATGGCAAAAGTATCTCGCCCACGGCCAGTAACACAGACATCAGTCGAATAAAGTGAAATATACTAAGGCGAAAGATCCAAAAACTCACAGCGTTCAAATTCTAGATAATTCTGTACATCAGACGAACATATAAATGGTACCGCACCCATTACATTAAAAATCCAGACCGTTCATCACGGCGGCTACGAAGAGATTCGTGGTCCTACACAGTATTACGACTTTACTATCAACGCTATACTGGAGTTGCGTGATTGAGACAGTCCAGTGGACTCTATAGCGATGACTTTACAGGGCGTAGCATTCAGAGCAGCAGCCTTGACTGACCCAGTTACGTCCAGCACCGTCGTAAGAAAGAACTGACAGGTAAGACGTTTGATAACAAAATGTGATCACCGTTCCATTTATGATATGGCACAAATATTATGGAAACGTCTTATTTATGACGCCCAAATGTGGCCATCTTCAGTAAGTCGTCGCTTCATACGACATATGTATACGAGATATTCAGCTAGATTTATACTAGGGGGTTTTTCAATGTAATTAGCAGCGCTTCGCTCGCAAACACCGTTGACACTTCCGTATATTAATTAATGTGTGACAATCTTTGGATATTTCTGCTTTTTCGTCATGCTTCACTTAGTAAGTTGATATTTTCGTAGGCGAACTGTGATAGCTAATAAATATACACCTAACAAAAAGTTTGGAATGTTGTAAAATACGGCAATTTGGGTTCTAGGAGTTATGTAGTTCTTTTGTGATCAACAGAGCGCGCACTAACGCATTGGACATGCCTGGGACATGTTGAAAACAGCAGTTTATAATCGTCCACAACCTCCAGAAACACGTCCAGATCTTTTAAGAGCTGCCCTGATGGAATGGGTCCTTCTTCCGGAAGAATACATCAACACATTGATTACAAGCATGCCACGGCGTGTTAGGGACATGTACGATGCACATGGAGGCCATACACGGTACTAAGTTGCAGTGGGAAGAAATAAACCCTCCCTAGCCAGATAGACCATTATGATAAACTTTTTGTTCTTTTGTGTTTATTTGTCTGTGATATTAATAAAAAATTTTTTTTTTTGTTAGTAACACTTTGAATTTCACGTTTTGTATCGGGACCGTTGGTAACTTCTAATTGCTTTGCTTTATTTTAGGTATCTCTCATAATTTTTTGCATTCTTTACGTATATTTCATACTTTCTGTGAGATGCTCAAATACAGCAAATTTATTAAACTGTTTTAAAATTAAAGTACTTTACTTTTGAAAACTTTTTTATTTAAAATGTGTCTACACTACCGTTTAGAATAATCATTCATTTCACGTGCATGAAACATACACTCTCAGTTTAAAAATTTGCCGATAGATGGCAGGAAAGCAGCACGCTAAATTTGAAAGTTTGCCTACAGATAACAGAAAAGAAAATTTTTCTTATGGTGCATTTCAACTCCTGAAATATTTGCATCTAAAGCTCTCACGTGTGTAGAAACTTTAAATTTCGAGCCATAATAAACTGTAAGTTTGGTCAAGCTGGTAATTGCAATAAAAATTGCAATACGTATTAACACTACGTGAATTTTACGCTTCAGTTCCACGATATTTAATGTGCGGCACATCTGATATGTTGATGGTAGAGATTTTAAGGTCACAAAAATTGTGACCTCGTTTCTATGGTAGTAAACGCCACACTCGCTCAGTCTTTCGAACCGAACTCGTTCGAAACGCGTTGGCCCGAACATTGGAGACTCATGGTTGTCCACAGTGCATTTTCACGGACTGGATAGACGATAGAGCAAGACACGGTATATCAGATCCCACTAGACCAGGGGTGTCCAACCCGCGGCCCCCGCGCCGCATGCAGCCTGCCTTTTCATGTCAAGCAGCCCGCGGACTTATTCCTGTAATATAATCACCATTTCAGGCATCGAAAGTAAAATTAATTAATTTCTTTAAGTATAGAATTTTCTGTGATTAATATACTTAATGTAATTGAATTATGGATTCTATTAACAAATAAACTAGATCACCCTTATTATTATTATTATTTTAAATCTATATATTTGAGGATTTTGTGAGCTTTACGCTTGCGGCCCGCGGACAAGTCCACAATAATGGTTGCAGCCCTTTGTATGAGAACGGCTGGACACCAATGCGCTAAGGAGCCACGGTGGCTGAGCGGTTAGCCGGCTCGCCTCCCACCAAGGCGACCCGGGTTTAATCCCCGGCCGGGTCACTCCGGATTTTCGCATGTTGACATCGTGCCGGACGATGCCGTTGGTCGGCGGGTTTTCTCGGGGATCTCCCGTTTCCCCCGCCCTTTACTTCCGGCACTGCTCCATAGTCGTCTCACTTCACCCTCATCGGCTCGTAAGATCCCGATGTTAAGAGTGAGTGAAGGGAATTGGGAGGCTCTTAACATCGAGGTCTTGAGAGCCGATGAGGGTGAAGCGAGGTGAGTATGGAGCAGCGTCGGAATGAAGGGGCGGGGGAAACAGGACATCCTGAGAAAACCCGCCGACCAGTGGCACGATTCTCAAGTACGAAAATCCGGGGAACTATCCCGCAGGCGAGTGCTTTAGCCGCTGCGCCCCCCACCTTTTCAAACGGAAATATTTAGTTATTGTATAAATAGTCATTAGCAATAACATAAACTGAACCTGTAAGTTATGGTAAATTGCTTAGAATATAGAATAATGTGTCCACGAACTACAACATGATTTATTTTAGAGTGATACGTATTAACCACATGACACCGCAAATATTTGGAAGTCGTTGAAAATTTTGAGGTTGTTTTATGTACGGGATATGGAATTTCCTCTCCCTCTTTTCGTTTCATAGTTTTTTGAGACACTAGCAATTGGTCGTGCCCTTCCCACTCCCACAGGCGACACGCAAAGGGGCTCTGCTATGTAGTACGCAGTAGCTAGAGTCAGTGGCGAAACGTTTGCAACTTTAAGGGGCACACCTTACGCCTTCCGGGGGGGGGGGGTGGGGGGCAGCTCTTATGCCCCCCCCCCTTCCTCGAGAAATTTTTGCCTCTCTTGTAAATTACATTTTGTTGCGATCCAAACCTAAATTGCATGTTTCATAAAAGAAAGAACAGTTTCTGGCCCAGAAGTGGAGGTGTAATACGTTATGTATCAGAAATAGGCCTACATTATAACATTCGTTTAATATTGGGTACTAAAGATGTCGGAAAAGTATCGATATATCTAAATTGCGATATGTCGATGTTAGTCGTCAATATATTTAAACGATATTTTATTGAAATCAATATATTCTTCCTGGTATCTGAAATAAATATTTTTAAAATGCTCTTTTATAAGCTCCGTTTTGAATACATACAAATTTAGATTTAAAAATTTCTATGTTTATTTTGGCAACATGCGCCAAAACAGGTGCCACATCTTTATGGAATGCATCGTGTCCTCAATGTATAAATTCCAAGTAGTTTTACATTTTCTCAATTCCTTCAGTATATAAAATACCGAATTCTGATCTGCCGAAAAAACTATATTTTTCTTTCAATATATCGTTTCATAAAACGATACACTTGTAAATAACCAATACAAATGATACATTTATTTCCGATTTCAACATTCTTATTGGATACGATACATCAAAGCATCTCGGTGAACAAACAAAGTTTGAGTGGCCATTTAGTCTCATTCGTGGGCCCTTTACTGAATCTAAAGAGACTCAGTGTATACCCTGTCCCTCTCCCCTTTTTGTATATGCTATTCAGGTAAAGTGAGCATTTCTTGAAGCCCTTTCATTTGGAACAATAGCCAACAAATGTATTTTATTGTAGCCTTGAACGTTTACTTTCGAGTCCTGTTAAATATACACACTGTGTTTAATACTTACGCGGCAATAGTTCGTTTAAAAAGTGGTGTAAGGATAAAAAAAGTAACTAGGGCCTCAAAAGTGCTCACTTTATCGTGAACAGTCTATAACTGTCACGCCTGTGTATAGAGTAACGCAGTATTTTTCAAGAGGTACAATAGCGGTCTCGAGCAGTTTCTCGTGTCGTGAAGCGCGGCTGGAGACGCGGGGCTGGTGCCAGCATACACTCCTCTCTGGTGTGTCACACGACGATATTTCTCCCAGGAGTGTTATTTCTGGTGTGTTTACAGCAAGGGGACAAGCGTAAGTACCCCGCCTGTGTCCCGCGCCGGGCTAAGAATAGCGCTGGCGGGTCGCTGAGTATCTGGCTGGACCGTCAGGTGACATGATGACGCCTCCCCCCTCCCCCCAACCGTCTTCTTCTCCTCCATCACCCTAGCATCTTCCAGCAGGTTTCAAATCTTCGAAATGTTTACTACAGGCTGTTCACGGTAAAATGAGCACTTTAGAAAGCCCTGCTAAAGATCTACTTGTATACATGTTGTGTATTCTTCCGCCTTATGTAAAATTATCACTACAATTGGCCTCACAATTTTATTCATGCCTCGGTCGAGTGAGACTGTGAAATTGTTATAAAAGTATTTATTTTCCGACTGTTCATTGTACTCTTCGACGCATTAAAAATACAGAAAGCGAAAGAAATAATTTAAGTTATCACAAATAGCTACCTAACACATTTTAATCGACGTTAATATATGGAAATACGTTCTCGTCATCGTTGCCAATTTTGCTGGACTCATGTCACTCAGTGCACTCGTAAAAATATATGCAAGTAGGAGCAATGACTTTTTTCTAAGGTTGATTTCAAAAGTGCACACTCTATCGTGAACATCATTTAGGTATTGGTATTCAATAAATAATCAATAAACGTCAGGTGAATGGTGTAACCTTGGGGTCGGTGGTAACGCCTCTCGAGTGACTGTTTTTCGTAGATGAAAGCCATAGAGGAGACATGGATTGGAAATCGAAGCTGAAACAGTAAATAAATGCGAGAGCGATGGAAACGGGGGACACCCTGTCGGCCAAAGGCAATGTCCTCCACGTTTCCTGCATTCTGAAATCCTGTGTGACCTCGGCGGGAATAGGGTCCGGGATCGTTGAGATGAGAAGCGAGGGGGTCTGACCAGTACACGGCAGTGATGGCCGACTGCAGTGACGTATTTCGACTGCACAAAAACTCAACAAATAATTTAATTATTTTGTTATCGTATAAATTACAACTTCACTGCGTTACAAACTAGATCCGAAAGTTCTTTAAAAGGAGAAAATTTCAAGTTTCAATTAGTTTTCTATATCGCTAAATTTCCAAAAAGAAATTTTTAAGGGATCGTAGATAAACTATATATTTAATTTAAAATGGTATTCGTTTAATATCAATCAAGAAATTTCTGTTTCGTAGTGTATATATATATATATATAATATATATATATATATATATATATATATATATATATCGGTGTTTTTATACCACGGCGCATATTTCAGGTTTTACAGGAAGGCTATTTCGAGTATAAGTGAAGCTTTAGTGTGTTTAAACCAATTTGTATCCATCAACAATGTGTATTCCTCTAGAATGTTTTGTTTAACTCTTAAATAAATTAATCATTTAATGTTGAGGAAAGGGATATTGAAGGAAAAGATAAATAACAGGGAAGGGGAAGCACATAAGAGCACACGATGACTTAAATACTCTGTTTGTAAATGCTCCCCGAGCAGTCTGTGTAACGTTTCGGTATAAAAATGTCGTTCAAAAGTTGTCGAGAGCATAATAAAATTTCCTCTGAGTTTCTACGGAAAAAAAATTGTTTTAAAATGTAGTACAAATCCTATGTCCAAGTTGCATTATTTCCTCATTAAATAAGTATTTACGTAAAGAAACTCATATCAAGCTTTGCTGTCATAAGAGCGTGGTTACATTTGACCCGCGTGCTAAGATCGATCTTACAACTTATCTCCACGTGTGAGAAAATACATTTAAGGATGTTGTGTGGAGGAGCACATTTCGTATAGCCGCACAACAAAATTTATGCAACCATCTTATTTGGAGTACCATCCGTAGAAAATGTGCCCAAAAAAACTTCCATTAATTACGTAACCATGTTAAAGGTGCATAGTTGGAAACTGAATGTACTCGCTAAGTCAGACGCTCACGGTTTCTGAGACATGTTGTTTAAGCCCGCCTTTAGTCAGCGTGGAGGTGAACGACCGTGACTATAAATTGCTGAACACTGGACGCTTATGAGATGGAGAACTGTGTTAAGCCATTTTTGACACCTTAATGGTTAAGGTTCGTAAATAAACTTTCTCGCACGTGGAAACTTAAGAAATTGCCATAACAGGTGACTTGTAAATGTAGTAATTTATGCAATCAGTATTTACAATTTGTCAGAAATATTTTACTATTCCGAGACATTGACGAGATGTATTTTCTCATTAGAATTTGAAAACAATTGGCTGAGTTATTGAAGAAATGCAGCGGGCACGAAAAGGCATACAATGTACCTGCTCCTTATACACAAATAAACAACGATTATGAACGAAATTAGTGATGGTGTTATTCTGCAAACTCTCAGCGAAAATACTTAGTGTTTTATTTATGAATGTTTCTACTTTATTTTAATGGAAATTCATGTTACGCACTAATATAGACGTCATAATCATCATCATCTTTATCATACCAAATATGTGAGGATATAATTTTTTTAATACTTTACCTTCGGAGCGAATTTTAATGAAGTGAAATCCCCACTACACTCCAACGAAACGTAGTCGTTATAGCGAATATATTAATGCACCCTACTCATTGAAGGAGTTAGGGGGGAAAAGTTGTGCAGATTAGGCCTTATTCAAATTAAGACCATCTAATAAAATCAGGCAGCCTTGCCGGAAGGTAGGTATATCTGACACCAATAAGCAGCCGACCATCTCTCTCGTCCTCTTGACAGAATCACTGTCCTGCTCTCGCCGGGTAGGCCGCACCCTTAAATACCCGGATCCTGGCGCGATTTATGAGGCTCTTAGCTCCCGGAAAGTCCCCTACAGGGGCGCCGCCGAGGTGCAAGGGTGGTTCGGCGACAAGCGTGAAAGTGTAAAATTGCGATGCTAGGCTCGCTCCCAGCAAGTGGGCGCACTCATCAATCCTTTCAGTCCCCACGTCCTCGTTCCACTTCCCTTCCATAGGTGATTTGAGTGCGCTGTTAGCTCCACTGCAATATCTCATTTGCAGGAGGAACACGGGCGATATATTTAGTCCCTTTAATCCCCTTGGATACGACGTGGTACAAAGATGAAACAAGTCTGCGGTCGGCAGGAAGCACAGACAAACCAATGTCTCGCTTCTCTTTCCTCTTCCAAAAGCACATAATCTGTCTTCCTCTATTTTCCCTGGTAGCTGTAGGGACGTGTGTTCTTATCTGCACACGATGTTACAGACTGCAATAACACCAACACTGTAAGAATTAAAAGGCGTTTTGAAATTTTAGGCAGTTGCCTTACTTTACAGCAGTCGGCTGAGAGCAACAGCTCTACCCCAAGATGAGATCGTGAATATAAACGATTGTAATTCAACACTGCAAGAAAATATGCTGGGTAAAAATGTGCTTTTATCGAATTATCATTTTATCTTAGAGATGAAATAATTGTTTTGTCAGTTTAGCTTGTGCGCTTAAACTTTTGACCGGTGCCATATTCGTCGAACCATAGTATTCACAAAGAATATGGTATGTACTTTTGGTAAGCCAGCTTGCGTGACTTTCAGAGATACCGCCCAGATTAACATCAGTGTTGTGTAGGCGTGTGTATTCATCCGGCAAGATTGAAACCCCCTTTGCCAATCTTCCTCCACGATGCAGGGCACAGAGAGAAAGGATACTATGCGAAACTTTCCCAACAGCTATTACCAAACTTCCTTGCCTGTGGAGTTGGCAGAACAATTTCCGACCTACCAGGGACGAGCCTGGAAAAGAGGGATGCAGGTGAAATGGTAAACGAAGCGAGCCAAGCAAGCTAGGGAGATCCCGACGTCAATAACGCGCGTGGTTTGTCCTAATTGTAACGGCAGCTTTGGTACACGCGTTCGTGATGTCCCTATTTCATCTGCACTTCGTTAGGTTTACCTCCCAACCTTTCTTTGTTTTTTTTTTCAGGTTGTTTTCCCATCTCCGTTACATGTCAATACTGGTACATTTCCGTTTAGTGTCCCGTCTTGTTTCTCCTTTCCTCCCGTTATTACGGTTCTTGCAGGATTTATTTTATCATGCCGAATTTTATCTTCTGGGTTTCACTACATCCTTTTCATATACCCCTCAAACATAAAAAGAAACGTATTTATTTTAAAGGGGAATATATTATTAGACAACGCCACTGCATCAAATGTCCTGTTAGTAGTAGGGGCGTGCTTGTTCTGAAACATAAGGGATGCTGGCTTTTTTATATCAAAGGGTTAAATTTATTGAAAGGGTTAATTAAATTTATTGAAATGGTTAGTAAAATTGATTGAAATGGTTAATCCTTAATCATATCTTAATCCGATCACATTTTTTAATCCGATTAAATTTTTTATTCAGACCGAATGTTTTTATGTGTTTGGTGCAAGAGTGTATTAAGGGCCAAATTTATTAGTTTCTTTCTTTCTTTTTGTGGGGTGGGGAGCAGCTTTGATGGATGTTCACCCTCTGAGCTCTTGCACTCGACTGAGGTGTGACGTGTTGGGGAAGGGGTATATAAGTCGTGAGTTTTGTGTAATAGTGTCACAAGTGTTTTTTTGGGTTGGGAGTGGGATATTGCTCGTAGACGGTGTTGGGAGATAGGCGACTTTGAAAGATACGATTTAGATCCTGTATGTTAGTAATGACAAGCGATTTAATATACGATGAATGCTACTAAAGTGCTGATGTTAAACACGAGACAAATTAATTGAAATACAAATTTCAAATGAACACAACTACGTGAATAACCTGGTGTCGACAAGTGCTAACTCACTAAACAATCACAATTACATGAGTCCCCAGTATGAACTTAATTAATGAAGCAAAAAGTTCCTATAAATTAAACAGCCAAAGAACACAATAACAAGGTATTTAAAAAATTACACTACTTGACACCTCTCGCCACATACCTTAGAAATGCTAAAAACTTTTTATTCGAAAATCGTTATAAAATTTTTCTTGTGTAAAATTTTATAAAAAAAAAGTTTTCATGTTGTAAATAATTTTTACGGTGTAAAATTCATAAATGTTTTTGATGGTGTAAATTATTTTTGATGGTGTCAAGTAACTCACAATATTTTTTTAAAAAGTGCTTTTAAGATGTAATTTTTTTTAAACTGGTCTTAAATTCCAATGCATGAGTTAAAATTTCAATATTCTAAACTAAGTCCACTTGCCCCCTAAATGCAAAACATGTTAAATATATGCAAGGCAGTCGCGAAGCACTGTATCTGAGAATGGTAGTTGTTGGCCAAGGCAATGTGCATCGTGGACTGAAGTCGTTGCGAGGGTGAGGAGGCGAAGTGCCCAGTCTCCTTCTTAGCTCTATCGCACAGTCGACAGTGGTACATGCACGGTGGGACACAGCAGTGAAGTGGTGCAGACAGAGGAAGGGGATTGGGTTTCTTTAGTAGTGCGCTCGCTGCACGCTGCGACAGTATACTGAAACATTTTTCATTCTCTTGCTCGCCTCATAAACAGCCCAAACTCCCATAACCATGCGCAGCCTAAACTCTACACCGCTGCCCCTCCATTCCGCATGTTGCGTCCTTCAGTTCAGCTCTTGTAACCTGCCTTTCGCCCGCTAACCACCCCCTCAGCTCGCTACCTGTCTATGCTCTCATCCTCTGTATCTTTTGTAAACACTGTGCACTGTTGAAAACTATGCAAGCACTCTGCTTTTCAAACACACAAATTATTTGTTTACAATAAGTTGGAACATATTATTACTTAACGTAGAATATTAAACTTCAATGAGATTGTTTATATTTTCCTATACGATAGTACAGTCGAAATTCTGGGCTAGGAAAATTCATGGAGAAAACTACACATGAAATACACAGAAGTATTTAAAAACAAATGGAATGTGTATGTTTTCTCTGCTATACGAATAAACATTTAAAAACAGATTTAAATGAAAAAACAATTACTGCTGTATTGCTTAAATCGAATGAGGCGTGTTTGAAAAGGATCAGTGTTCGATGTTTAACTTGTGTAAGTGGAATGATGCGTAGTTTTCATTACTTTAAAAAAATTTAACAAGCCAAAATATGTCTTATACATTGTTATAGTTTGCTGGAAATGGGATAAAGTTTGCAGAATTAAAATATAAAGTATTTTTTGTTGGAATGTTAAATCTGAGGATTATCTTGTGGGGATTACAATAACAGGTAATATTTAACTTCAGGGATATAAAATTCATCGGCAGGACTTGTGAAATTTTATTTCACTGGGAATATGCCAGACTCTGGCTATGGGAGAAATAGTTTTTCTCGTTGGTTCAGTGTCCGAGCAAAAGTAACAGTTTGTAGGGAAGAGGGTGGAAGGGAAATAGTCAAGGTCAGTTCGAAATCCATTGGCTCGAGGGATGGAACCTTCCCGACGTGATGCATAAAATATGCGCTTTGGCCTTGAGGGAATCCTCCATTCCTGACCGAGGCAGCTATTGTCTCAGAAAACACGTGCTCCAACCAGCTGGCAGAAAACACAATCTGCATTGGTGTAGACAGAGGGGTGTGTGGCGCTTAACAGGTTTTTGCAGCATTGGATCGATAGAGACGTGCTTGGACCGAAGCTCTGGGCTTGTGTAGCTGGAGGGGGTCGGGGGTGTGTAACTGTGGACAGGGCAGTCTTCCGAAAACGCACTCTAGGCTGATGTAAGGGGAAGGGGGTGGGGCTGCATGGCCTTGGAAAATAACTCTCTTTTCGCACAAAGACATGTCCTGCTTTTGAGGGGAGGGGTGAGAGCTGCTGCACGCAGCACCAATGCAAACAATTCTCGCAGGTTGGTGCCATCTTAGTTTGACATCAACACTTGTCTTGGATAGACGCGACACTGGACACCAGCTCTCCCGACTTCACCAGGCAGGTTGACATAAGTGCTATTTCCAAATCAGTGTTGCTGCGACCTCCCAAGCGAATGGATGTATTTTAAATGTTTTCTTTTTTACGTGTGTTAGTAAATGAATTTCTTTTTTAATAATTGTCTTTTAACATATGGATTCCGTTTCAAAATTTTCCTCACCAGTCTCACAACAGACATGTTTTAAAATCAGGTCAGGCGAGAGGCATCAAGTAGTGTAATTATTCAAATACCTTGTTATTGTGTTCGTTAGCCATTTAATTTATAGGGGCATTTTTGCCTCGTTAATTAAGTTCATACTGGAGACTCATATAATTGTGATCATTTAGTGAGTTAGCACTTGTTGACACCAGGTTATCCACGTAGTTGTGTTCGTTTGAAATTTGTATTTCCATTAATTTCTTCAGTGTTTACCATCACTGCTTTAATTGCATTCGTCGTATATTTAATCGTTTGTCATTACTAACATACAGGACGTAAATCGTATCTTTCAAAGTTGCCTATCTCCCAACACCATCTACGAGCAATATCCCACTCCCAACCCAAAAAGCACTTATGAAAGTCTTGCCCAAAACCCACCACATATATACCCCTTCCCCAACATGTCATTCCTCATCGAGTGCCAGAGCTCAAAGGATGAACATCTACCAGATCTGTTCCCCACCCCACAAAAAGAAAGAAAGAAACTAATAAATTTGGTCAAACGCACAAACAAATTTGATCGGATTAAAATCGGATTAAATTTTTTGATCGGATTAAGACCGGATTAAGTATTAACGCTTTGGATCAATTTTATTAACCATTTAAATCAATCTAACTAACTCTTTCAGTCAATTTGATTAACCCTGTCATTCGATTTAACTCTTTGATATCAAAAAAGCCAGCATCCCCTTTGTTTCAGAACCAGCACGCCCATACTACTCCTGTTGATCTGTTTTTTTTCTTATTAGGAAGAAATAATAAATCTGTTGAACCTTTTAAAAGTCTGTCTTCGCTATCAGTAAATAACGCAAAGCAAATGTGCGTTATAATATTTTATTTTTCCCTGTTCGTGGCGTATTTAAACCTAAGAACTACTTATTTTGGGTGATTCAGTTTCATTGAAGTATGTGTTATATACTACTTAGATCATTACCATTATCCAAAAAGTCTGAACGGAGCCATATTTTTCACAAATTATGTCCGCAATAGAATTGTCTCGTCGGTGGCAGTTTGGAATAATTGAATGCTGACTGGACGGCATTATTGGTTGTTATTGGCTTAACAAACATTTAAACTTCTGCTACAATTGAATTGGGTCGATAATACAAAAACAATTATTTAACGTAGGATCATTTGTTTTAAAACCCATGCTTGACCCCGTTCCAGAAAAACGCACTTCCGTGCAGCAACTGTGTAGTTTGTTTGGCTTTTTTTTTTTTAATAAACAAATGTCTTGGAACACAAACAACCTTTTGTTTTGCTTATATAGGCTATACCTTTGATATCTTTTGACGGCTCGAAGCACCAGGGGAAGTTAATATTAACGAAACACGAAGAAGCGAATTTAGGATAGAAACAGAAAATGAGGCTTAGTATAGAAACACAGTCAGAAAGCTAGCCTTGAACCCGAATGTTTGGTTGCTTGCAGAATTGAAGAAAAGATGGTCTGTAATATCAGTCGAATTTATGTACGTGACTATAGTTATTTTTGGGAATGCTGCGGGACAAGTCAACGGTTTTTTTTTTATGTGAGGGGAGAGGGGAGGATGGCAGCAACTGATTTAAAATTCCTCTTACAGAAAATGTTATAGAATAAATATTTGATTGGCGACTTTCGCGGCTTGTTTGAAGTGTCAGTTACCGGCACTAGAGGCCGTGGGTCGTAATCCTGAATAAGGCATAAACGTGTGTGTCTCTTTCAGGTGTAAGTCTCCTTTTATACCGTAAAACACTCCTCGATAATGCGAACGAATTAATAAGCAACAGCACGAATATAAATGCAAATTAGGTTTAATTAAACAACGTTAGCTGTGGCTTTTAGAACTTTGAGCGGGCAGATTAGCAGAACATGAACATCAGCGGAATATACAAATTTGCCCACTGGCATATCATAATGTGTGCCCCACTTGCTGCGGTACATATTGCACGCAATATAAAACTTATCATGCAGGTGTTTTCGAAGGAGAACCAACGCGGAGTAAATTTCCCCAGGACAGTCGAAATAGGAATAAGGTAGAAGGGCCGGTTTTGCCCCCAGAATAGTCGACCCTACCGCAGTCCGGGCTGGAAAAAAAAAAAAAAAAAAGAAAAAAAAGGCATTTTTAAATATGTATATTCAAGCGCTTGGGATTGAAGTTGTCAATTTATTTTCATGCTATACTCAATGTCAAGGATTTTTGCACGTAACCAATATTCCACATATCCTGCCCTTTATAGTTTGTTGTGGCTGATTTTTATTTGTGAAAATTCGTGAGCTCTAAGCTAGGCCTTTACGTAAACTGAATCTATGATGACTGCGTTTCTGGGCAGGCGTGCTACCGCTACGTTACATTACCTCATCGATATAGTGACGGTAGAGTATAGTTTTTAGAATTTGTCTAGTTCAAGTCTTCTATTAATAAACCGCGCCTATAGAGAAGTACTGGCGTCTTAATAACTCACGATTTTTAACTAAATCGTAAGTATATTCATTCTTGAAAGTAAATTTTTATAAACTATTTGAAAATACGTCATGAAAATGCATGGGCTACTCACGGTAAAGTGAGCACTTTTGAAAGCCCCGTGGTTTGGAATGATAGTCAAATATATTTAGTAATTTTAGTCAAGTGCGGTGTAATATACACATCGTGTTTATTTCTTACATGACAATATTTATTTTAAAAAGGGTTTTAAGGATAAAGATGGCTGAAACTAAAAATAACTATGGCCTCAAAAGTGCTCACTTTACCGTGAGCAGCCTATAGCATCTTGCATCTGCAAGATACGCGCGTATTTCCGACAAAGGAAATCCGTCGCGGCAACGCTTTAAAATCAAACATCTAAGTAGGTATTTATGGTGTTGGTTTTAAAGCGGCGATGGTTCGCGGGCGGGTCTGTATGGCTTGGTATTGAGTGCAGGCGGGGTCAAAGGTCAGGCGGGGTGCCGGAGCGTCGTTTCAGCCGGCCTGGAGGCGAGCCAAGCGTCACAGTGACGTCACAATCTATCTTCTCCTCTTCCGCTTCCCCTCACTCGTGTTGCCCCCCCCCCCCTCCTTTGCATTTTCTCTCTCTCTCTCTCTCTCTCTCTCTCTCTCTCTCTCTCTCTCTCTTTTTGAAGCTGCAATATTGCACAGGGCTTTTATTTACTCCGTTGAGACAATACGCTCAAATAAAAAAAAATCTGATAACGGGCGGTTATTATTTCCTATACGAGGCTTTTACTGTATAATGAAATTTTATTTAATGGACAATGAACGCCTAGAATGTTTTTTTTTTTTTTTTACAATAACGTATTGTGGGAAATTTTCAAACTGATTCATTAACGCCTTCGTTTCAGTGTAACGAAATGACAGGACATACAGGAGGCATGAATCGACATTGCACTGTTACGAAGACTAATTAAAACTGACTCTCTGAATTTAAAGGAAACTTACGGATTTCTTTAGTGGCTGAGCTCCACACATTCCTAAATAGTTATCAACAGCATTTTACTGAGAGGTTAGCCATTAGCCCTCACGACATTTCTGAGTTCAATCGCAAGTATTAGTGGATCGAAAATTTACCGTACTGGGATTCTCATGTAGGTATTTCGGCGGTTTTCTCGGATGTCTTCAGTTTTGTCCCTCTCTTCATTCCGCCGTTGTTCTGCCCCTGATTCATCCATTCCTCTAGCTGTCAGGCGAAGCAGCCGACTTCACTTAGCGCAAGCCTCTTCATTCTGATCGCGTCCCATGCAGGAAAAAAACTGTTATGGGGGTCTACTGTGGGGTTATTGGTCACGCCCACGCCACCCTGTCAGCAGTTATAGGCTATTCACGGTAAAGTGAACACTTTTTAAGGCCCTGCTAAATTTTTCCATTCATTTAATTTCTACCTTTCTGCCACTTTTTGATGTAAACATTGCAAAATGACTAATAAACACAGTGTACACATTCATCACTCCCAAAAGTTAGCGTCTGAGACCGCAATAAAATATACTTATTATGGATTAATGCCCTTTAGGAGGGCCTTAAAAAGTGCTCATTTTACCGTGAACAGCTTATAGTCGTATGATTACTGTCGGGTGACAGAACACCTCACTATACACAGATGGTCAAATAATCAACTGAAACTGTCGCTCGAGTTTGCCGAATATTGTGGCTACACCGAATTGACTTGTTGACTGTCTCTCGTTCATTTAAAGATATAATATGTATTTCTAACTAATGCAACATTTATGATTTTTTTTTTGTCGTTTTGAACAGCGGATCCTCACAACGATAGTGATTATATGATTTTTGTAGTGTGTGATGACGTTAATCACCTTCAATTTCGAATTTGATATAAGGGCGCGGTTTTTTTTTTATCCTGCAGTGAATACAGCGCAGAGTGTGTGCGTGTCAACTGCGTCCTAAAAAATGTGTGTGTCCCAGCGTTCAACGAGTATTTGCCATTAGAAGTTTCAAAACCACGTGGCTCACACAGAAATTATTACACTGTTTACTTAAGCACGTGCTTTGAAATATTAGTAAACTACTTCCGTGTGTGTTTCAATGCAACTAGGGTATAATAAAGTTAAATGCGTTAGTATTTTTTTTTGTAAAAGCTCATATTTGTTGTGGAAAATTTAAACAAACGTCTCTTGTGACAGTTCTGTCGGTGACTATTGGTAATTTTGAGCCAGTGATGGGGACATGCATAGACGTCTGAAATCAATTAATCTCATATTCAGCCTATGGTTTATACGAAAGAACGCAACTGCACCAGGGAATGTTTTGAGCATGCTGTTTTTGAGACCCAAGATCGGTGAATTGTGAGACTTGTGTCTTTTTATGTTGCTGGGGACCAAGTTAGCGTAATGCCCTATGATAAAAGCCGAAACGCAGTGCAAATTTTTGCGTTTATGTTAGTCTCCGACAAGACCACGCGACCATATTGTCTCTGTGTACATCCGGCTTTATTAGTTATACTGATATGGGCTGTTCGCGGTAAAGTGAGCACTTTTGAGGCCTTAGTTACTTTTTCCTTTTAGTAAATTTGTATCATTTAACCGCCTTTTTAAATAGATATTGCCATGTAAGTAATAAACACAGTGTATATATTCCCCTGCACACAAAAGTTAACGTCTAAGGCTAAGATAAAATATATTTATTGACTATTATTCTAAAGGAAAGGGCTTTCAAAAGTTCTCACTTTACCGTGAATAGCCTATACGCAGCCTCTTTCGCTAAATTGTGCACCAGTTAACCAATCAGTAACAGTGCATAAGATGTATTATAAACCTACAGTAATTCATTGACTGGAATCATTCATTCTCTTTTGAAGTTGTTATTCATCGAAAGAAAACATACAATATTTTCGTTTCTTTACCTACGTACTGTGGTGTTTAAAATTCAACATTTCCATTTTCTGTGACATTTAAAATTTGTGCAAGGATGACGCTACGATTCTATGAATCAAGACAAAGTATAAGCGAATAAGTAAACGTATATGTAAGCTAGGTACCGGATGCAAGGGACATTAAAAGAAAATACCGCCTCGCACTTTTTCTCTCTGTAACGTTTGGGTACATTTTAGATTCCTGGAAAATATCCACGTAAGTAATTGGAGAAGGGATGTCACTACTTGTAAGTGCTAATGATTTTCACAAAACTTTTCTTCGGTGTTGTGGAGGTAGAGCGTATAGGCCGTTCACGGTAAAGTGAGCACTTTTGAAACCCTAGTTACTTTTTCCGTTAAGCCATTTTTTCTTCCTTTAACAACCTTTGTAAAATTAATATTGTCATGTAAGTAATAAACACAGTGTGTATATTTCACCGCACTCGGAAATTAAGTGTAAGGCTAAAATGAAATATATTTAATGACTGCTATTTAAAATGGGCATGCTTTCAAAAGTTCTCGCCTTACCGTGAATCACCCATAAAGAGGTCTTGGGATCGAGTTCCACTTCAAGAATGGATGTTAAGGTGTGTAAATTCAAGATGCTTCTGCGACGTATTCCATTGGGGGGGGGGGGGTAGTAAGCACAGAAAACTCGTATAGCCTCTTGACAACATCCACCACGTTTCCGACATACGCCATGTCTATGGCAAGGGTGACCTGAGTTCGAACCTGGATTGCAGTGGTGGAAGGTCTTCGCACCTTAATCTGTGGATCACCGGCGTCCCGTTTTCAGGATGTCCTTAACAGCTTCACACTAATCGATTTGAAAAACCTTATGTTACTTGCTTTGCAATCTGAACATCTTTATGTTTTGAGATCAAAACTTCTTACCCAGGTTTTTTTTGTTTGGTTTAGATATGTGAAATACGATTGTGTGATATTATAGTAACATTTCCTTTAAAGGAGCAGCATCTGTCAATTTGTAAATTAATACATAAACCTGACCAGTGTTGAGAACATTAAGGTATAAGTCGTGTGCATTTGTATTTTATCCCCTAATAACCTACAATTTTGAATATTTCGGGGCAGGGTCAGTAAAGTTTGAATTTATCTAATAATAAAATGTGGCAACCATACTGTACTATCACACATCGCATTATTAACAGAAACTAATTGTGATTAATTTTTGTTTAGTACAAATATATTCTACCACAAAGGGTCAACAATTTCTTGCATTAATTCTTCAAACTCACGTCATTTAATTCATTTTAAGCTTAATTTGAAGCCAGAACGAATAACACAAATACATTAAAAATCTACGTCACTGTATGCTCCCTTCGTATACAATTCTCTACAATGGAGGGTTATCGGCGTTCTCAAAACTACGTAAAGTTCGAGTTTATTTTCTTACTTATAGGCTTCGTGTGTAGTAAAAAGGGAGGGGAGGTTATTTAATTTACACCAACGCTTTTATAGACGCTGGCCTTGACCTGGAAGATTCGCCGCACCCCGAGTCATGCTGAGAGAAACTAGGACATTAGTAATGACCAGAACATTCCTTCAGTGATATCTCAAAGACACCCGATATCCAAGGTCTGAAGCGGTACTCGCCCTGATAGGCATAACTGGCACGTTTTGTAAACATTCCTTTGTGAAAAGCTGCTGCGTCTCTGGTTGCAACTGATAGCGTGCGCGTCCATAAATCGCCCGTGACTCGCATACTCGCAGAGCGGCTGCCTGTAATAATAATTTTGTTAGTCTGTGGATATTGCTATGTTTTCAAGAACGACGCGTGATAAAATTTTTAACAGTGTAATTAGTCCAGTTACAAACTCGATGTGGAAAAACCAAAGAGGCAAGAACATAAACGAACTCCAAAAATCGTCAAATGTTTGGTTATCAGGAGGTAGACTATACAATCCCCCAGCGTTTTGCGCAGAATATACTGTCGTGGATTGTTGACTTCAAACATTTGCAAAAATATTTGGTGAAGGGAGACCTGGAAACGCATTTCAAAATTTAATTTCTAAACTAACGGCGAAAAAAAGTGCAATATAAAACTTTTAAGTGACAGAAATGTAGAAGTGCGCCGTTACATAAGAACACAAAAGTCCACTATCGAGCACGAGTTCGATGTGTGACATTAAAAAAAAAAAATTGAAAAATTAAAAAAGCTGAACACAAATATTCCGACGTTCATATTGAAAATGAAATATAAATATTTATATTTGGTGAACAGCTCACTCTTGTGATGTAGACAGCAAATTGTTAATTGAAAATTTTGTGTAAATTCTCAATCACATAAAAAAGAACGAGAGAAAAAAAGTTGTACACATGAACCATTCAACGAGGAAGGAAAATCAAGGATGATGTAGCTCAGCAGTGGTTCTTAAGCCTTTAGCACATAAGTATGTACATCATTACGTACATACTGGTAATTTGGGAAGTTACCACAAGGTTTGGTTGAACTATGCGGCAAAAAAGTTCACTTCTCTTACAGCGGTTTGGGTAGGTGCTGTCAATTTTAGCTGTATACGGCTTTAGCTGGAATGTAAATAAACAAACTTGTCTTGGATACAGAAATCAATATTCGAAGTCATCTGGTGAGTGGGTTCATAATAATAAGTACGCACTCTCAAGTGATGGTTGGTAAAAAAGACGATATGAAGCCAATACTAACATATTTGAGAGATAGGGAGCCGGGAGAAGCCGCATCCCTTCCGCTGCCGAAAAACATCCCTCCAGTACATCACCCGTTCGTTAACGCTTTATAAGAGAATCGCTTCCTCTCGCTTTCGGCATTTCTCTAAGTAAGCAGCAATGTTTTTAGTATAATTTTTTTTTAACATTTTTATTTTAAAAAGTACATTTTAATGACTGTGGTATGTTTTGTTAAAATAAATACAGATAAAGGAAAACATCACACTATGTGCCATAAACAATTGAGGGGTTTGCTGCAAGAAACAGTTAAGTCCAGAAAAGTACTTTTAAGTAAATGCAAAAACAAGGTTTGACATCAATTAAAGAAGTGTGTTTGCGCAAATTATACTAATGTGATTGTACTCTAACTGCTCTCGTACATTCCATGTCAGTAGTAGGGGCGTAGGGGTTCTACCCCACTTTTAATTAATCGGATTATCATTTTGATATCAAATTAATTGAAAGGGTTGATTAAAAAGGGTTAGTCCTTAATCCGAATTTTATCCGAGCAAAGAATTCTTAATCCGATGAAAATTTCTTAATCCCATCAAAAATGGAAAGGGTTAAATTTATTTAAAGGTTAAATTTATTGAAAGGGTCATTTTTTTCATGATTTTGTACTTCTTTCTTTCTTTTTGGGTGGGGGACGGGGGTAGCAGGAGCTCTGTACGATATTGACGGTGTGGTATTCTGAAGGCGAATGACCATACTGGTGGGATGCAATGTCTTATATAGGTGTAGAATTGAGTGCAAGAGTGTGCTAAGGCTATGTTTTTCTATTTTTTAAGTTATTTGTAGGGATGTTGGTGGTAGATAGTCGATTTGTATGAATATACTTAACACACAAGAGAAAGTCAGAGTGTTTAAGCGATTACTAAGAGTAGCCTAAGTGTAAATTTTTTGGTGAATATTTCTCATAGATAGTAGATAGGTGACTTGGAAATATCCGATTTATGCATTAATCAATCTGTTTTCGAAATACAATTAAATGTTAGAGAGTTTCAGTGTCTTCTATATATGAATAAATTACATGCATCGAATCGGGAATTTCAAATGACTATGTGAATAATTAGTGGAGTTACGTGAGTCTTAAACGTAACGTGAGCCTCGACCTAGAAATATAATTTACACGAGAGAGAATTTTAACTACGTAGATAACATCTGATGTCGACAAGTGCAAACTCACTAAACGAAATTTCACAAGAAAGAGTCATTAAACAAGTTCTACATATGGATGAATTACGCGAGAGACAAGTATAATAAACAACTACTGTCTTTAAATGAAATCCAGCTAGTTAGTATGAATAAATAACACATTAATAAGTTTATACATACAAATTTAACATGCCTTATATGATTCAGCCTGGTGAATGTTATCTTACGGCAAAAAAAACTGTGAATATAATTTAAACCAGACACAATAGCGTCCATCTACTCGGATGAGTAAAATATATAACAATAGAAAAAATTTTATACCCCAAATGATACTAAAATAAGTCCATTCGATATATGAATATGCAGCACTTACATCGAGCTGTGAGTAGATAAGTCTAGCGTGGCTCATAGACAACTGTGTTCAAATTATGGTAAAAACTCGTAAATGAAGGAAAAAATAATTCATGTTTATGCAATACACTGCAATTGTTAACACAAATGGTACTTTCGTAGACTGAACACTGAAATCAATTACTTATCACAAACACAGTATATCGATCCCAAAAATAAGTTAACAAACAAAAATTTATATTTTCCCCATAATTTACTTTTAGATATTAAATCGTCGGTAGTACTAAAGAGATGAAGGTAGGCCAGACTCTTGTAAATTTACAGGAAAAATGTACGGGTATTTTCACATAACTTGAGTTAAATTTTTATTCATATACTAGTTTAAATATGTGATGTTTACCTTGTTCAGGCATCAAAATGTTGTATCTTGAACAGGAACAATTGTAATGTGTGTGCTTGTATGTAAAATAAAATATTTAAAATGTTTGTTGGTTTCTGTTGGGTGCAGTCACAGATTGAAGCCAAGGAGGTACGGAGGTCTTTGCTACCTGCCTCTGTAAGGGGTATTCAGCAGGGCTCGCTTTCAATATATTCCCCTGGGGTGTCACAAAAGTTGGTCAGCAGAGTCTTGTGTCCTACTCCAACTTGAGCAGACCAAGGTTCTCTCAAGATACTAACCTGTTGTCACAATCCTTTGCAAAACTTCATTCATTCATTCATTCAGCTATGTTTGTTTTTCTTCATAATTTTTTGTAATTCCCACTCATCCCTTCAAAGTAAATCAGTTTTAATCAAGTTTTAATTTAAATGTTTGTACTTTTTAAGTCAAGATAAGTATATTACCTTCTTCGACAAAACAAGCAAAAAGTTATCCCGAATTGTTTTAAATTCAAGTCATCTGCTCTCCATTACTAATAGACACCTACTAATTTTTCTTCACTACTATTACACCATCACTCATTTTACATAAGATATTATTGAAAAAAGTTAGTGAAATGAGGTATAAAAAATAAAAAGTCACACACTATTCACTCTTAATATTTTACTATAAATAATTCATTTCAAAATCATCCTTAAAACTAAGTATTTACATTATCATACAAAAAATATTGGATTTACCACAAACACTAAGAGCCATCTTACAATCACAATTTTTATACAAATATATACAAAATAATTTTGCATATACTTTAAAAATAATCATCATACAACTAAATCACAAAAACAAGGAATTTCATCAATAAAATTTTAAAAGCAATCAACTTACAATTAAAAGACAATTCATCAATAACATTTTATCAACAACATTTTACAAACATGTCATCATACTTTTTATTACATCTATAACTTACCCTTCAACTACTGTTACTAAAACCACTATTGATACACTACTGTTACAAAAGTGTTTGACATATATTACAAGATTTAAAAATATTTGTACAAACTAATACACAATTGAAGAGATTTATGTACAAGAAACAATTTTCAGAGCATTATGGTTGATGTCTCTCTTTCCTAAATATTTACAATAATTTCCCTACCGACACGTTCGGAAGGTGTGTTCGTAGATATGCACAGAGGGGCGTTCATTTGTCACATCCAGGTAATTCTCACTCACACTGAGGCAAAACACTCACACACATCCAGTTTCCTCTGGGAACTTGATTTTCTTCTTTGACAAGGGAAATTGGACCGAAGATACTTGTATCAAGAGAGTTGTTACTAAAGTTATGTAATGTCTTGCAGGTAGGCAAACAGAGGGCAGCAGCATTGAATGATGATGCAACAGAAGTGCTGAAATTAGTTCTAGATATTTATAGTTTGGCATAATCAGCTGCGATGAAGATTGCAGTCAGCTGCAATGATGATTGCATACAGATGTGATGACTGTTGAACAGAAAGTGTGTGTGGTGTTGGCAGATGGGTATCCTTGGTGTTGTGTGGTATTGGGAGGTCTGTAAATTTGTTGTGGTGTTGAAAATGTTATTTAGAGGAAAATTAAAGAAATTATTCAGGTATTATATACTGACCCCAAGGTAAAGTTGATATTCCATCTACCTCAATGTACCGCTTATCATCCATACCTGACAACACTACCTTTGTTATGTGTCGGTGTAGACATGATAAGCACGCTATCGGAACTGATATTGGGTCCCCATTACCCTTGTGCAATTTTCGAGGCAATCTCGATAATCCTTTACTGGAGTGATTGCAACATGTTGGGTTTTACACACTTCCCTTTACTGACACATTACTCATTCACAACAACGAACGTGTAAAGCTACGGACGTAAACCCACTAAGTATGTGATTATGTGCCCAGAACATTCGTCTTTCATCACCCCGGCACAGTTTTGTTCCTGCGAGGGAATCCTTGCGTATTATCGAGCGCATAGTTGGATGTATCAAACCGTGACTGAATCTGGGGTAATAACTTTATATACGTCATCACAAGCAATAGAGTATACCAAGGAATCTGTGCCACAATACAAGAGGTGCAAAGCCAGCGGAAGAAATTTTGTACACATGTATTGATAGTGAAATTCATAGTGTGTTAATTTTGAAAGATCGAGAATGGCAACACCAGTGTACAAAAGTTTGTTGAACACAACAGAACTCTTTGACATTTCGATTAGGACTAAATTTTTGTCGATAATCTGCCACATCTGGAATGTCGGACATCCTATTAGCTCTGCAGTCCCATAGATTGTGTCATACCTCGAAACGACTGTTATGTACCTTTCCCGGCGGACATTTAACAATGTTACCATCTACGAGCAATATCCACCGAAAAACATAAAATTTACACTTAGGCCACTCTTAGAAATCGTTTAAACACTCTGAATTGCTCTCTTGTGTTAAATATATTCGTAAAAATCGACTATCTACCACCAGCATCCCTACAAACACCTTAAAATTAGAAAAAAATAGCCTTAGCACACCTTTGCACTCAACTCTACACCTATATAAGACATAACCCACCGCTATGGTCAGACGCCTCCAGGACACCACACCATCAAAATCGTACAGAGCTCCTGCTACCCTCCTCCCCCACCCAAAAAGAAAGAAATAAGGAAAGAAATACAAAGCCAAGGAAAAAATTAACCCTTTCAATAAATTAAACCCTTTCCATTTTTGATCGGATTAAGAAAAGTTTAATCGGTTAAGATCGGATTAAGAATTTTTTGATCTAATTAAAATCGGATTTAGGATTAACCCTCTTTTGATTAACCCTTTCAAATAATTTGATATTAAACCGATAATTCGATTAATCAAAAGTGTGGTAGAACCCCTACGCCCCTACTACTCATGTCTCCAGGGCCTGGCACTATTGACAAATGATGGTTGTATCTTTATTCTGTGGTTAATATAATCGATTGTACGAAGAATTAGGAAGTAACATTAAATTAGAAACAATTACAAATCCCATAATATCTAATCTGCTCACTTTCAGAAGGCGGTTGAGAGTTACAATAAAATTAGGAAGGAGGGTTTTGAGTGCGATAGTAATAAGATAATTTTTCAAACATAATTTTTTTGTCTTTCGATATTTTGTACTTTCGGCCCTTTTTTCCCTCAGAATTTTCTGTTTCCAATCTTTCAGTACTACGGCATTTCTCGTTTTAGATTTTATTGTCATTCGATCTTCGTGGCTTTTCTTCATTTTCTCTTTCGGTATTTTGTGTCTTCGGCCTCTTTGTCATTCGGACTTTCAAATTTTCAGTGTTTTGGTACTTAACCTGTGGCATTCTTCATAGCTGCTTATTATCCAAAGACGTACTAAGTATACTGCCTCTAACATTGTGTCCCTGTTAGGTGTAGAATATAGATTAGCTCTTAGAATTTCTCTCATTCTTTGCCCTCGACATTCAGGTAGTTCAGAGATATAGTTGGGTTGGTGGTAAGAGGCGGGGCAAGAAGTACTAGCAACTCACTGCTTAGATTTGCAAGGGGGGATGTTTCGACCTTTTGGTCTTTCGAACTTTTCGTGCCTTCCTGTAAATACCGTCTTCATGCTGCGTGACAGTCGGTCCGTAACAATGTCGGCAGATACCAACGAAACTTAGAATAAGCTCGCAGCTCTGTCCCTTGATGTGCAGCATGTGAGCTACGTACTCCCCAAAAGCTTTCTAAATCCTCTCCTCTAGAAAGTTGTGTAGCCGACCCTATCTGTTCCGCCCTGCTCATTTCCTCTTGGGGGTGAAGCGGCTTTCGCCGAGAAAATTACCAGAGTTCCGTTCGCTTACGGCGCATTGTTTAAATTCCTGGGTCTTCTCCTGACGCTCTGTTTCGACTGCGGCCTCCGCCCGCGATTGCTGCCTTGCTCTCACTTCTAGCGCCTCGCTGCCGTCTGGTTTTCAAGTCGGACCGTAACGATGTAACCTTTGTAACATTAACCGCCGGGCGTGTGATGCTGGAGTCACAACACCCTGAAGATCCCGACACGTCGAAACACGGGGAGAATCCAATGTAAAGCAAGGCCACTGTGACGTCAGTCCGACAAAATTACAGTCCTGACAACCCGACAAAAATAGATTCTATGTTTACTTTCAGGGCCGCGGTGGCTGAGCGGTTTGTCTGCTCGCCTCCCACCGAGGCGAACCTGGTTCAATCCCCGGCCGGGTCACTCCCGGATTTTCGGACGTGGGAATCGTGCCGGACGATGCCGCTGGTCGGCGAGTTTTCTCGGGGATATCCCGTTTCCCCCGCTTTTTCATTCGGGCGCTTCTCCATTCTCACCCCAATCGTTCTCATCGGCTCTCAAGACCTCGATGTTAAGAGCCGTCCAAATCTCTTCACTCACTATTTCTATTTTCCGCCGTGTCGGGCTCGTCGGGGTTCGCAAAGAAGTTAAATACGACATTGCAAAACTTAATTTCTTGTACATTTCCCTACGGTAGTAAATAATTAACTAACGTAGCGCCAAAAGCGTGTTTTTATTTTGTTTTAAAAATTTTTTTTCCTAGTTTGAATTCAAATACTGTTAAAAGTAAAGAATCATTCCCTTTATTGTGAGTTTCGAATCGTAAATATTGGATTTTGTATGAATAACGTGCCGTTTTGTGATTTTCCGACAGCCAAGTACAACACTCGTGGGGCAGAAATCGTCGGGTTCTAGTGAACACTGACTAAAATATGTAATATGATATGTTGTCGTGGTCTGGCTTGTGTTGTCGTGACGTGTACATCGGGCTATTGTGACTCCAGTTTTAGTCGTGCTGTAGTTATCCTCACGCATATTCGCGCAACTGTAGTTTAACGATTTTCGAGTGACGTGTTATGTTTAAACTTTAGGGGCTTGCGCTTGCAATTGTTATGGCCGCCACCGAGTGCTACAGGGAGTGCTTTTTTTTTTATTTCATTCTTTCGTGTTTTGGAACGATGCTTAATGGTTTGAGAGATCAAATTTGTTCTGCATTCTCACATCTGTATTCATCGTACGGTACGATCACAAGCCATTAGAAGACCGTCACGGAAACTAGTAAAACTCTAAGTCAGACGTCAGTTATTTACGTGTACTAACTTAATCTTTATATTGTATTCAGTGTGTCGGATAGAGCGATCACACATTTCTCACCAAACGACCGCAGATGGGTTTCGAACCTACAGTTGGTGGGCAGGCACGAGATTACCTCATCCGAGAAGATTATCAATTTTAAATGTCGTAATTAGTTTATATTTCTCATGTGTATATTTATACGTTGCATTACAGACTAAAGACTTGGAAGGGAAGATTGACATATTATCAGCATAGACCACGAAGTACTAAATAAGCTCATAAATATCCTTTATTATTTGCATTGCTCTATTTTGCGCACACGTACCTGTAGGTACATTTTTGCATATTTATATTTTTAAAAACGTGTGATTTTCTTTTTCAAGTGTAGAAATTTACTTCTGCAAGGAGACACATCAGTGCGTCTGCATTATGTATTGCTGATTCGCGGTTAATTTAGCACTTTTGAAAACATCCTTTCAAAAGAAATACCATTCCTTTAACTGCAGATGTTATAATGGACACTCTATCATGCCCACAGTAAAGCTTGCAGCGATGTAGGAAAAGCAGTTCAATTTCTTAACGTGATATTAAAAGTACATATAAGTTTATAGGCTATTCACGGTAAAGTGAGCACTTTTGAGAGCCCTCTCATTTGGAGTAATATAAATATATTTTATTTCAACCTTAGACGTTGACTTCTTAGTGCGGTGGAAAATGCACACTGTGCTTATTATTTGCATGGCAATATTTATTTTAAAAAGCTGTTATAGGATTTAAAAAAATCACTGAAAGGAAAAAGGAACCAGGCCCTCAAAAGTACTCACTTTACCATTAACAGCCTATTAATATGTAAAAAATTAATCTATTTTATTTAGTTTATATCTGCTTCATGCACGTAAGTGTAACAATTAACGTATTATTAACACTATTACGTTTCTAAAAATTTCAGAGTCAGACTTGACCGACGCTCGAACTAAACCATCTGGTCCACTTTTAAAATAGCGGAAGGATACATAATGAGTAAATTAATATCCACGGGCTCCGAGGTGTCCCCATGCGTAGGGCACCAATCTCTCACCAAGGTGAATAGGAGTTGTATTCCGAGGTTGAGCTGGGGGGGGGGGGGGTCATTATCGGATTTTCGCTTGTGAGGAACGTGGCGGATGTTACCGTGGTTTTACCGGTGTGCTCCCGTTTTCCTCATCACTTGTTCCGTCGCCACTTCATCCTAGAGTGACATTCAGTGCTGAATTCCAAGGAAGACGGACGTCTGCGAGGCCTCCCCAGGGAAACTCATGGCCAGGTAGGTATTCACATCTAGGGCGCGATTCTCCCCCTCATTTGGAATTTATTTATGTATGTAAATAATTTACTAAATGAATTTTGGGTATGTTTATAGGACGTATGTGAAAATGCTGTTTTCCCGGTACATTTTCAGTCAACTAACGAGTTTTTATTTTAATAACGTATTATAATTTTTATGATTCTAAATTTACCTCTGGAAAATTAAACTGTAGAGTGATTGTCGATTTACGTTTGGGAATGTAAGTACATTTTTTTGGAGAATATGTAGAAGAAACGAGCATCGTCTCTCACGTAATAGGCAAAGCCCTCTTACAAAAGCGTACGATAACCGATGTTACCTCGTACATCGTACACTAATCCAAAATCTTTGTCCATGTACCAGATTTCTCTTCAGTTGGCCGACGTCGGGCCGGGTCGTTGAGCAAACGCTGTGAGATATTATTCCAGACAGTTTTTTAAAAACTTGTCCCTGGTACTGGCGGCGCCCGTCGAAAGCTCTCCGCGAACGTTCGTCGTATATATAGGTGGGTGCTTGACGGCCAGGTGATGTTTACGTAGGCTTTGCAGGTTCAACATTTTCCCAACGCGCCCCGCAGGGGTCGTGCTAAGCTGCTTACCCGGGTGCAGGGTCACCTCATGAATAATGAATAGCGCTCTCGCACAACACTGCTGTAACCGCACAAACCTCCCCCAACCCCTACACCTCGTGTCACTTTCTCCTCGCAACTCCATCAGCGCCCGAGGACACAACTTTGTCAAACGCTGCAGCGAGCGTAGGGTTGCCAGGCTCCATGCAAAAGAGGACCTCTTCTTTTCGTTAGTTTATTTCGGGGAAATGACACTTGCTCGCTTCATCATATCTGGAAAAATTGCGAAATGTGCATTTACTAGGGACACTTGATTTTCACGGATAGAGTCCCTGCCTAGTTTAATTTCTAAAGACTTTTCTGAGCTCCATTTTCGTGACTGGATTGTTACAATTTCTAGCCATCTTACGCGCCTACCCGCGAACCACAGACTTTCGTTAATGGAGTAACTTAATTCTTGTTGGTCCAGTCAAGTCCAGAATCTCTTCTCATAAAGAAACGCTGTCAATAACTGAAGAAAAACTTCAATATTCGTATTAGTGACGCCTGTTTATGACACGGTGCTGAGCCTTTCGCATGTTAGGCAGGCCCAAATACGTTCATCAACGTGCATTCCACTGTGTAGCGACTGGTATAACGTGCCAGGACACTTTCATGTATTTGGCGGGATGAATTATGGGTTCTCTTCCTTCCCCTTCCGCCTCCCCTACTCGGTGTATTAGATTTTCAATGCCTCTTCACCGACCACCAAGTCAGATGATACATTAGTATTCGTTATGCACTGAGCAAAGACAACACGGATATAGTGAACTCAACTTTTATCAATGATAAAGTTGCTCTCTACATGCTTGTGGGATCACGTCCTATTTGCCACGACCGACAACTCATTCTGTTTGTGGTGCTATACAAGTGTACTATAGCAGAGATCATTACAGTCCTGATACAGTTATTAGACTGTACACTGCATGCTTCAGAGTAACCATTAAAGTAATGTAATCTGACTATTGGTCCGTTGGGCTGGAATTTCCCTCCCGCCATTGCTTGCGCTCTATCACTCACTGCCTTCCTCTGGAAACCCCAGATGTATCGAATTACCGTTGCAATATTTTTATATCCAGACTGGATCATTGCATGACATTCGAAATAATTGCTTTAGTCCATGCATCGGTTCGACCAAAACGACTGTGTAGACCTCGCGAATCAGTGTCACGAATCTTTAGCGTTCTCGTGGAACTATCCCGTGATAGCTTTCTCTCTAAATAGCTTTCGAAGATAGTGACTCAACTGTCAGGCCGCATTATCCTTAAGCAGATGCAGTTTTCTTTTCGAATAAAGATTTGTAATTCTCTAAAAATTTCTTTGTCTTAAATTTTGTCCATGTTGTGCCAATACTGTAACATGTTTGGACAGTAAATGAAAAACTGTGATAACAAAAGATTTAGTAGAATGTGTTTGTTATGGAGTAAGCGAAATAACATGCTTCTATTTTGAAGCACGCGCGAAGTGTGTGCGTACAAACAAAAATACGAGAGCAATTATTTGTATGTCTGAATAGTGATCGCATTTTATGTTTTCCGTTTACCTTCGCCTGTCCCGATGTTCAATCCTCATTTTTTAAAAATATTATTGGGCAATAGATAGTTATTAATAAACAGTAATAATATCCTGCACATTATGGTAGTTAATTTTGCTAACTATGTAAATCTTAGAGGGTGTCCATTGTAGTAGTGAGCTTGGGGAAACGATGTTATGAAGAAACATAGTGGCCATAGAGTGTTAGATGTCGTTTAATTCATTACTCTTTTACATGAAGCAATGCTCACTTCAAATTTTAAAAGAGTATTGCTGTTTACAACAGCCGTGGTAATAAACATTTTAACTACAACCCTTATAGCGTCTTTACCAAATCTCTCTTCACAGACCACCTACATGTAATATACTGGAGGACCACATGACCGCATTGCAGTCTTATACCCTATCGAACATGACCACATTGGGCATTCACCCCATTGCGCTATTCATTCAAAGACTTATATTTTCGTCTTGATAGTTTCAGTAATTTTTTATTAAATAATATACGTACACATGCCATAGAGTGTTCACGTAATTCGATCACTGCCAGGCCATGCTGTTGTCATGTTGGCGATGGAGAGGAGTGAAGCATTCGAAAGTAAACCTCAGCAACTGTGCAGGAACAAGCTTGGACTTCAAGGAGGCTTCCGATCACAGCAAACCAATTACTTCCTTTGGACATATGCGGCGCGCCACAGTACGAATCCAGTCTGACCTTAGACGGGTGGCGTCGAGAGCTGAAGGGAAAAGAACCGAGAACTCGAAGAGCATTGATTTCCCCAGTGACGGCTGGCCGATGGCTGCCGCGGGGGGGTCAGTCCTGGGTCAAGGGCACGTCCGTCTCGTGTCAGCTGGTCACGCCACGTCCACGTCAAATGCTCTTCTGTGAATAATAGTTGCCCCTGGCCCTGGCGTGTGGTCAGTACACGTTCTACAACGCTAACGGCAAGCTTGCTTCCCCGGACTAGTTAGTGTTTAAGCTCGGTTGCGACATCCCCCTAGTCGTCAGTTGTACCATCTTGCGACAGTTATTGCGTCGTTTTTGGTACAACATGCTACGTGTACAGTGTTTAGGGGACGCCAGCGTCCATTAACTCCTGTTCAAGTATTGTTCATTTTTATCTGGTCTGTGAATTTAGTATGCACGCTGATGCACAGCCTGTTGCATTTTCAGCCATCTTAGGGACGTAAATAAACTGTAACTTGATACTAAAATGGCTGGTGTTTTTATTTTTACGAGTGAAGAATTAAAGTACCTACTATACGATAATTTCAAACTGAATTATTAGTGTCCCAGAAAAATATAATACTCGGCATGAAGATTGGAATGATGTCTGCCATTCTAGAACGAGAAACGACAATCTTTAAATCTCACCGAGATATAAACTTGGAAGTTACTATTTATTACTTGTCTATTTTAACGTCAAGCTTCAACACCATCAGAAGTAGAGCAATCGGAACCTTCATTTCAGCCAATACAGTCAAAAACTGTCTAACCATAATTGCGAAGTGAATATTTCGAAAACGGAAAACATTAATGGAAGGATTAGACTTGTGATACTCGTAGTTTACAGACAAACAATAATAATAAAAACTGTAGATTTTTTTTTTATGGTGGGTGTTTTGACGTTCTCGTTAAATGGGATTTTTATTTCATATACATTAATTTTCATATTTAGCTACAACGAAGTAATGCTTTGCTTGGAAATGCTGTTGCGCTGATGCATTTTTGCAGGACTCATAGAATCATTGTAGGAAGTTCGAAGTGTTGTGTGGTAACTATAGGAAGTTGGCAGACACGTCACACGTTCGTGGAAAAATTAGTTCCCAATGCTATGTGTCTGTTAGTAAGTTTGTGACTAGTAAACGTATTTCTACCGTTCGGGTGTGCATAAAAATGGGAAAATAGGGAGACTTACACACTTTTTGACGTGAAGTGTGTGAAATTTCCATCCTGTTTATTGGAAATTTCCTAAACAATCAATTAAGTGGTTATAAATATAGTTACATTTCCCAGTTCAGTGATGCGTCTGGCATTTGGCAAAAAATACAAATGTAATCGTAAACATAGCTTGCGTACCAAAATTTCCGCAAGGATCAACACATAGTCAACAATGATGTGGTATAAAATCAACTGAGTGCACATATTTCGAGTTATACTTGAGATCAGAGTAAAATTTTGTGTAGACAGGAAAAGAGACACTTCAGTATGTGCAGTTTACCGTATTCACAAAGCGCCGCCCAGAGGAGGCTGTGGAAGGGAAGCTGGGGGAGGTAGCGTGTGATACGTCGCCTATGACGCCACTAGCGTCACTTACGTGATAAGTGCAGCATGCAAGACAGAAATTAAATTTATAATACAGAACACTTTCCAATGCAATCAACTTTCCAAGATTAACATTCAATTAAACACTTCCATCAAAGAACTCACATGACAACATTAGCATCAACATTGCATTAAGCACTCCGTCTAGGATTAGACTTGCCAAACGTGGCAATGATTTCTCACTGAAACAGAGCAAGGATTCTGCACACAGCACTTTTATGCTGAGCGATTTGCACATTGAGAATAATTCATAGTCATTTCAAATCAAATATCAACCAAATATAGTTGCACTCAAGTCAAACTAGACTACTAGAAAACATAAGCCTTTCGTTTTGTTTATACTTTATTTATAAGCCATATTTGAAAATGATGCGAAAGTTATGGAATTAATAAAATAAATATTAAAGAAAATACAGTTTTACTCAGAGATCGAGTGAAAATAATAAATCGTATATTAATCGAATCGCTGTCCTGAAGGTAGAATATGAAATTAAAATTAATGATTCCTACACTCCCAACAGCTATACCAATGCATTAATTTCGTGCAATAAGTCCTTTATCACAATTAATCTGGCTCAGAATGATCAATACTTTCCTAATCAAGTAGTTATGCACACGGCGTCATCTCAGTGTTAGGTTTCGCACTTGCTGCATCCCGTAAACCTCTGGGATAAAAGTTAGGCCCTCTTAAAATAGTATTATAGTTGATCAAACTTCCAGACATCTTATACAGTTGCAGGATTTTGAGTTTATAACTACCAGAAAGTCACTCTTGAGGCTCGTAGCATCAGCCGCTGTTATACTTAGCTGGTTTCCGATGACGGTGTCGGTATTTCTAAGTTGACACTTCAAAATCTAAATAATGTCCAGGCCTCTTCTGAAACTAGCCTTCATATTACCTACTGCTAACTGTACTCTGCCGAAGCTGATTATTTAAAATTTACGATGGCGGACATGACATCTCACGCCGATCGCTGTAGACCCAAGTTAAGTGCGTCCGCTATCTTCCATGATGGTGGCAGAGCTACCTAATAAACGGAGTTCACACCCACTCAAACCTTCGACGGCGGAAGTGCGCCACGTCATATCCTATGACGTCACGAACCGAGGTTAGACCTGGCTGGGCACTTTTATCTGTCCAAGTTCAAGTAGCACATAGAGAAAATCAAATAAATGTTTATCCTTCGAAACTTCAGTTAAATAGTTTTTCTGAGCTCAGATTATAATATTAATATGTATCATACCAGAAACATACATAATTTTACATTAAATAATCAAGTAAAATTCAATATTTGGGAGTAAAATAAATACTTATACCAAAACACGCTGCAATCAGGGCTGCAAATGATTATTTAAGTAAACATCAATAGTAAAACGTAAACAAACAAGTGTAGGTTATATATAAGCATCAGACAGAACCAAAACAAACCTGTTAATCTAAATTATTATAATGATAATTCCAAAATGGTCTATTCTTATACTTTTATTTAGAGTGTGTCTGGTTGGATAGCAAAGAAATTACTGTGTGTGTGAATATGTTCTGTATATGTTTATAATTTTAATCAGTTTATCGTCAGCGTGTAACGTTCTGAAGGCTATCAGAAAAACAGTTCGTAATTACTTTTCGTTAGACTTATTGCAGACATTATATTTTTTATACGGTACGTGAACAGAAAACTTAACATTCAAATTTGGGGTCGTAACGACATCACTACATACGTCGATAACGTCACGTAGTCTTTAAAATTCGATTAGTTAGCGAAGAAAAAGTGGCTATCATGGAAACTTTGCGCGGGCCATCTTAATGCCCTCGTTGCTGGTTAATTTCCCCCCCCCCCTCGTTCTAATTACTCGCAGATATTTATAGGCAGTTAGGGACAACCATAATGCCCTTGCTCTAAAAACGCTTCTCCGTCGTGCTCCGCTTCTTCGAGTACAGGTCGCTGACCCAACGGGGGAAAAAACGACGCTGCATCCGAAGCGATGGAGGGAGAGAGAGAGAACACTGCGACACGTGATGGAGCTGTAACGGCGAGCCACGAGCCATCGCTAGGTGCGGTCAGATTGCCTGACGGCTATAACTCATCTCGCCCCGCCGCGATATATCACCCTCAACTCTCACGCGCTCTGACGGTCGTCTGGTACGCCCATAGACTAAAGACGATGTGGACGGATTGTCGTGTTTTGCGCATGTCCCCAACTGTGACTCGCACAAGTCTAAAGTCACGTGGTTGTTTACTTTTATATTTTCAATAAACGGACCCTTTTATACAAATAAAGTACAGGCTATTCACGATAAAGAGACCACTTTTTGAAGCTATCTCATTTTGGAATGACAGTCATTAAATATACTTTATTGTAACCTTACACATGGACTTTCAGTTCGATGACGTATTTAAACTGTGGTTATTACTTACATGACAATATTTATTTTAAAAAGTAGCGAGATGATAAAAAATGTCTAATACGAAAAATGTAACTAGGGCCTCAAAAAGTGCTCACTTTTCCATGAAGAGCATATACTTATGAATAACTTGCGATATATTATAGTTGCATTTTAGGACATGAACAAACATCTCAAAGCACTCAGTTATTTAAACAGTGTTTTAACCGCAACTGCTATCAACGTTGTTTTTGACAGTGCAATTAGCAAAGAAAAATGTGGCTCAGTGTTAGAACATTGAAAGAAGTGAATGCATATCTAGAGTACGCACTCTACCACATATTCCGTCTACGGCTAAGTCTCGAGACTTTGAGCACGTCGAGCCTCGTACAAACTTCCACGTCATCTCTTTACTCCAAAGTCACAATATAATAATGTCTTTCTGACGTAGGCCCTAAATTGAATGTTTAAATATTTTATTTGGAATTCTAAAAGTTTTTACTTTTACGTGTTTACAATAAACGAAGAGTAGGGAGGGGAAGGCGAGAGGGTGATTAAATACTAAGCTGACTTAAATTTGCGTCTGAAAGAGGCACACATATCCGTGATTCATCGAGAAACCCATGACGCAGAGGTAAAACCGTGCATACGTCGACGACGTAAGTCGTCTGGTCTTAAGTAAAAATTCAGAACTTATTTCTCAATTAAGCCAAAATAATTATAATTGGGGTGACGCTAGGACCGAGCATGCTATGCTGTCCTACCTGAGGGACAGATCATTTATTTGCTGTCCAGCCAGAAGATTGCTCGAGATAGAAGAGGCAGGATGAAGCAGCGACGAAATAGAGGCAGGATTATCCCTAAGGAAAACCGCAATAGAGCTGTAATGTTAATTGTGCGCCTACAGTTCAAATAAGAATGCCTACCCAAAATAATTCCTCAACTCGATGAGGCTGATGTGTCGACCATTGTATTTTCAAGGTAGTGGGCTACTGAATTGCGAGTCCTACACGGTTACGTAGCAGACGTCGCTTATTGTCGACTTATAGAGATGGTAAAGCAATGTGTGGGGAAACACGAAAGGTAAAAAAAATATATATATATTCATTCACTTTCTTCTGGAATGGAACCGCTCTAGAGTATTTGGCTGGAAAAAAAGTCCTTGACCTCTCGGATAAAAGTCAAACGCATGCTAACTTCGTTTCTGGGCACTCTCGGTGCGCTTTTATCAGGATGATTAAATCCCAACAACGAGCATGTTTCAGAAATGTGAACCGGAGGGTCCAAGAGAATCGTGCTTAGAGGTACAGTTTTTTTATAACTATGGCAAGTAACGTAAAGCAGTTGTGACGGGGTGCTTACGAGTGCGAGAAGAGCGAAAAGTTCGACCTTCATACGAGCGTAAAATGCGCTTTCGTCAATTTCAAAATCACGCACAATTAATATGTGTAACCGGGAAGAAAGGACAGAAAGGGGAATTTTATAATTTAGGAGCACTCATGCTCGGTTGCACCAACATTTTCCCCGATCGGAGATCGAGTGATCTTGGTTCCGAACCAGGATTCAGTTTTATCTTGGTTTCAGTGTAAAAGTGTTGCACCAACGAAGTTTCATATTTTTGGATCTCTGATTTGTCGATACTAGTACCAAAGTGAGAGATCGATATTAAATATGAGACGAATTTTGCTATTGGTTCGTGATATATGACGTCATTGAAGAAGGCCTATTTTTCTTTATAGATAGAACTAGATGTGCGATGTTTGATGTGTTTTAATCGAATTATTGATGTACGAATTTTACTGAATAATATTCCAGTGCGTATAATGTTGTTTTAATTTCCCAAGAAAACAATCGAACGTGGTTCTATCTTTTGGCGAATTTTCATTTGTCGACGATGGCTGCCGCTCTCGGATCAAGATTTCGAACAGCCAATTTCGGCGGTTCGAAATGAAATTCATTTCGATCTCCAGTCCAGCTCTGAACTCGAATGGTGCAACAGTTTTCTGTGTCGATCTTAGATCCGATCTCGGATCGAGTTTCGAACCACGATGGTGCAACCGGGCATAAGTAATTTCTTTTGGATGGTTATCAGTTCTAATTTTCTCCTCCCCATCTTACGCTTCTTCCTGACCATGCCCTCTTAACCCCCACTACCCCTCGTCACTTTCATACCACTTTAAGGACCGTGGTTGCATAGTATTCAGATAACTCGCCTACCGCCAAGGCGAACTGAGTTCCGATTTCCGGTGGGGTCACCCGGATCTTCGAATTTGGAAAACGTGGCGGCCGTTGTCGTTGGTCGAAGTGTTTTCTCCGGGCACTCCCGTTTTTCCGTTTTTTCCCGCCCTTTCATTCTGCCGCTGCTCCATCATCATCTCATTTCACCCTCAACTTGCTGTTACCGATGGGGTAATCAGAGCCGGCTGGTAGGCAGATAGTGGACCTTATATCCACAAGACTGAGCCTAAATACTCAAACAATAAGGATTATGCGTCATAGAAACCAGTGATGGCGACCAGCTGAGGACTGGAGCAATAACTAATTTCTGTTATGTTAAGCGCCGACCTGGCTAGTCACATCCAGCTCAGGGCGAGGGTATGCTTTCTCCCGGAAGAGAGACTCTCCCAGTCAGGGAGCAGTTTGCCGCTGTAGGCCGATTGTAAGTCGTCCTCATATGCTGATAGTACGTGAGCAGAGCCGTATCAGGCTAGCAACCAGCCTGTAACGGGTTTAAGGCATAGGCTGGTGGATAATCCCTTGCTCATGAAGAAATAGGGGCGGGGTACTTCCAGCTCGCTCGAATCTGGCCACTGGAGAGCGTGGCCAGTTGCTGAAAACCCACGAGTGCCATGGAAAATAAGTGGGAGTACGTGACGATCGGTTGGCCCCGCCAGAGGTTCTCTCTGGTGGCCGATATTTGTGGTTGGACTCGTGCTGGCAGTGGTTAACTCATATGCTTGGAGGAGGTCTGGAGAGATTCCCCCTCTCAAAGAAAGACCATGCGGTGAGCTGCAACCCGCTCTGGCTGTACCCTAGAGAGGCACTAGAACCCTGGCCATACCTCACGCTTAGTATCTGAGGGTGAGGGTCTCAGAACCTTGAGTAAGACGTTGTCAGCTGTACTTGGATATCAGGTTTGGGCGTGGATCTGGTCAGTGCAGGTGAAAAGCTGGGACGCCTGTGATGAGAGGGCGTGATCCCTTTCCTCCGTTTATTGGGAGGCAGTAGCGCGGTAGGGCCCTAACGGCTAAGAGTGCCGCGAAAAAGAAAAAGACGAGGACCGAGAGTTTTCTATTATGTGTATTAGCATGTTAAGCGCCGACCAAAACCACTCAACTCCTGCTCTTTCCTATCACGAAAAGAAGTGGACATTTAGTTACACGCATCCCGAAGAATGAGTGAGGTGAGAAATGAGGTACGGGAGAAACAATGATGTTATGAAGACGGGGACGATAAAGGAGTGCTCCGAGAAAAACCACACGCCTCCAGAGTTTCCGCCTGGAATCGAACCAGGGATCCCAGAAGTGGCAGATTGGTAAGTAACCACTGAACCTGCTGTGGGTCCCTTGTAGCCGTCTGATACTGAAATAGCTTTTTGAAATCACTGATTGATATGGTATGGAGACAGTGTGCACTCGACGATTAGAATGCACGTTGATCACCATTATGAATGCCAATGACTATTGTAGATGCCATAATTACTAACACGCCTCATTCATATTCCCATCTTCCCCTACATTTATGCTGAAGTCGTAAGCTTCCCCAACCCCACACACGTGGTTCCCATGAAAGTGTTTATGTAATACATACGCTGATTTTGCAATTGGCCCTGTCTCATTCCTCCTCTTTCCACATTCGCAAAACGAATTGCTTGCTGCATACCTTGCATGTGATTTACCGTTCTTTCCCCATATACTCGAAATTGGCTGGCTGTCGTTTCTCATTGTAGGGAGGAAAATTCATTTTATTTTTTGTTTCGCACTCATGGGTTGTCTGCTATCAATAGAGACCTGCAAAATTGGCATTATTTTTCTGCAGCAGAATAAACTCCAAGGTGTTATGCGCGCTACTAACATCCCTCAATGGCTCACAGTATTTGTGGCACGACGTGATAAACTCTTTTAATCAGTAGTAACAGTTCAACGTCAGAATGACCAATCGCCTGTAACACAGTTACACAGACTTATGACGTCGTATAGAAGCCATCAGCCAACGAAATCACGGGTCGTGCTCAGAAACTTATGAAACAAGGACGTCTAGCTTCTCCCAAAATAATAACGTGAATTATGCAGGTCTCTGGTCATTAAGCGATAGGGACAAGGAATAAGCAGCTACATAACCTGGGATTATTATTGTTTCCAATGTTGTTCAAAACTTCGCCCTTGGAAATAACATTGAAATAACTTTTCTACTGAACACAAATTCAGAACTTTTCTTTCATAGACAGCCATCGATATGACCCCCTTGCATACGTTCATCACTAAACTTTTTTGTAGACGTGTATTTCGTTTAAACCATTATTTCCGTACACATTTTTTGAGCTTAATTTTCTTGAATTTCCTGATTCGTTAAGCTGTGGAAAAAACAGCTAGCGGAACGGTAGTGATATATTAGGCATCATTTCTCTGAATCGATATTGTGATAGGTTTGTTACGTTACTTTACATATTCGAAGATTCCTTATGTCATATTGGATTTGATGTAACATAGGTTACGCGAAATCAAAACAACTACAATATTTTCCGATTGTGAAATTTCTTCTCGAAAGCGAACCAGAAAGAATCAAGTGATAATATAAACTGCAGGAATGTGGTTTATTTATGACAAATATAAAAAAAAGAAAAAAATATGAGCTCGATTTTCATAAGAAAAAATTAATCATTTTAGATGTATCGTATTTCAGATTTCATTCGATTCGCTGTGGATTATGATGTAAGGACTAACGAATACTGCTAAAATATACTATTTTCATCAGATATGATTACAAACTATTATAATAGTATGATTTAATTTAAAGCTTTAAATTATATCCCATATACATCATTTCGCAGCCTTTGCGGTATATTAGGTAAAATGCCAAACACTTTGCCTTGGAGAAATTCGCGCAGAGTTAATTTGTATTTTTATGTTAATAGTTTAAGTCACAGAAACTGCGAAATTATTAAGAATACTTCCCACAGACCTATCAGAGAAGTTAACATAGCTTGCAGCTTGTGTAATCAAAGGCTCTGTAAGCGTGTAATTAAGTGCGTTTTCTTGTCCGTTAATAATTGTAAATTATAATGAGATGCCTTTATACCGGTTGTTTTTGATCACCACCGACAAACTCCGACAGGTTATTCTTCACGAAAATATAAGACTAAAACATATGTGCACTTTCCCGCTTAAGTGATTTTTTAAGGGAACTGTGTGCCCCTACAGAATCCTAATTCACAATTCATTCCTGTGCCTTGTGTGTTGCCTACTTGTCAAGCTACATACAGCAAATTCTGTTTTGAGAATTAACGTATGGATTTCTCGAAAACTGTTTACTTGAGTGTGTTCCGGCAAGACGACATTTTAAATTAATTTTCTCTTGTTGATTCGTAAGATGTTTTAAAAAAATCCCATACATCTTGGGGTTACAAAGTTTTGTCTGAAAATAACACCCCACCCCCAGTTTTACCATGAAGAGGGATGGTATTGCCACCCGCCTTTTCAAAGGTGTAAGATCTCCATTCTTGAAAACACGATTCTCCGATTTGTTGCTTAATCCTAAAGAGTTACTAATATTTTGAATGAAAAGCATTTTTAAATTTAAATATATGGATACGCATAATATATATTTTTAGCAGTAATTAAGAGGAAATTGAAATATGTGTTTTCGTAAGGAATAACCTGCCGAAATTTGTCGGTGTTGTTTAAAGAAACACCCAGTGCATGTGTGTGGCTCGCTAAATCTTATTATTTACCCGAAAACTTAATTTTTCAAATAGTTATTCGTTCTACTCACATACCTACTTATTTAAGTTATAAGGTTTACGTTTATCAAAGCGAAACTCCGTCTTCATATTGAAGATATCGCCTGTCTCAAAAATAATTACAATTATTAATACTATAAAATGCACGTTTACTCTAAAAATGTTTAGCTAACTTAGTTTAGCATTTCCTATTTGTAGAGTTGTGACGAAATCGATGATGGCTGAACTAGATTGTTTTTCGCTGCGAAGAAATCGTTGCATTCTCTGAGAATATTACATTTCTCTTTCTTCGTTGCTCTGTCTGCACTCTCGTTCTGTTCTGGTGTATTTATAATGGACTTCCAGGAATGTAGTTATTTATTTAATTTTGCAGACGATGGCAAAAGTGCCCTGTCGACATCCTTGTTGACTCGTTCCCAAACAAACTGAAACTCTTCGTCTTTATTTGTTGGTTTTGACGATTGCAACTTAGCTATGATAAAAGGAAATATGTTGCTACCGTATTATCCCTGTTTCGATGGGGACTGATTAAGCATGTTGTTACTGTATAAACCGTCTACCCGACGGTTGAAATTGTATTACTTTGGCTAAAAGAATCCCAGAAGTGGTGTGTTTCGTAAAACGTAATAATAGGGTATTATATTTGTAGCTTTACTAAAGGGTTATCCTGAATTCTAGGTACAAACTTTGTGAAATGATTCGTTATCGAAAATGAGGTAGAGAACATGATACGGCCTATGACCCAACGCTATTATTAAGGGAGAGTGACACCCTTGAAAGTTAGGAATTAGAATTAGTTAGTTGTAAAATATTAATAAACTACGTGATATGAAACGACACGATCGTGAACAACGTTAACCTGGTTTGATATATGCCATCTGTAGACATTTCGCAGGCAATATCATCGCCCGTCAGTATAAAATTAGAGGTGTCATGTTGTCGGTCAATAACTTGGCACCCCACGATGTTACCCTCTAAATATTCACACCGAGTGAGTTGGCGCAGTGGTAATTCACTGGACTCGCATTCGGGAGGACCCAGGTTCGATTCCCGGTCCGGTCATCCTAATTTCAGTTCTCCATGGTTTTCCGAAATCGTTCCAGGCGAATGCTGGGACGGGTCCCTAACCAAAGGCTATGGTCGATTCATTCCCTCCCCAATCCCTCTTCCCTGTGCAACTTGCTCCGTCTCTCAATGACCTCACTGCCGACGAGACGTTAATCCTACCTACCTACCTACCTACCTATCTAAATCTTCACAGATGGTAGATATGAAATCAGACAAACGGTGTCCACTAATTTATTGTTCAATCTCACGTAGTTTCTGACATTTCGCAAATAACTAATTGTAATGTCTAAATTTCATGGCTGTGTTGCTCCCGTAATAATCACGTTGGGTCATAGGTCGTATTATGTTATCTACCTTATTTCCCATAGCGAACCATACCGTAAAGTTTGTAGCTGGAGTTTAGCATAATCCGTATGCATAATTCATAACATCCGTCTAGGCTGTAGTATCGTGATGCTAATGTTCACTTTCCTATCCTTGGAACACATAGTAGTACTGTTACGTGATGTATGTATCATCCAATAATAACGTTTGTGACGTTAAGTGGGACCGTGATCAAATTAATTTTATAAAGATTAATAAATTTGCCCTAGAATATGACAACAACCGTCTTGTGACGCCAGCATTTTTTTGTGAATGAGACGGCGTATTAGTCTAAATTATATTAATATATTCACAAGATACTTCTTTTTTTGCAGCAGTCGCATCATAAGCTTCAATCGTAATTAATAGCATGTGTTAAGTGTCAAATTAATATTAAAAATATATTTTTCTCGTAACGATACTAATTTATTTTCAACTATTACTTATTTGCAGCAGTGACCTGTAAAGAACGGTTGCGCGCTAGGCTGGCGTTACCTCTGTGCTGTATCCTGTTGCTTGCTATTTTACATTTCCACCATTAAAACGTAGTTCGGCACGTGAAGTCATACGACGTGTATAATGGATCCCTTGCCTGCTCGTTGTGAGTGCCAGGGATACACTTGGTTTCCCTAGGTCCCACTGTGGTTATTGGTTCCTGCTCCGTGCACCGAGAATTTAAGTACAGTAGTGAGTATAAGTATCAGCTTACCTTGAAACAGTTCACCACATAATACTGATTTGAAGTTTAAATATTTTCGCTATAGCTTAACTGGAAACAACCTACTTAAGATTCTTACTTAAAACTATCTGGCCGGTTTTGCCCACTGATTTTGTACGTTTCTGTAACTGTAAGTTGTCGAGGTAAGCAGCATCATGTTTAACATTTTACCACCTGATGAACAGCGCTCTATGTTACTTTATTACCTGTTGATTCTTGTTCAAATTTGTTGCGTCTCATTTTGTTTAAATATTTGAAAATTAATTGACTAAAATACTATGGGAAGATTCGTTTGGATCTAGTAGGTCAAAGTCTGTTGGGCATCGGAGTTGGTTTTTCGGGAAATTTGAGGCATGCAGACCTAGGGCTGATTTCTGGGTCACAGGTTGAACGCAGAGTATTTGCGTATCATGAAAATTTAGCCAGAAAAATGCATAGTTGGTTTTTAATGTACCGGTGTACGGTTCTACGGATAAGACGCCCAAAACACTTATTATCACCAAGCCCTGTTTCGGGGCTGACCCATTCATCACTAAATTTCCTGTCGGGTTTAAATACCACGAAGAGTTCGTGCTAGATCGTGGTAGAGGAAGTCACTGTATTAAAGCAGGGAAATCTGAACGTCGTAAAAATTACGTGTTGGCAGTTATCTTCAGTAATTCTGTGATTACATAATTCCGAAAGTTGACCGGTTTCATCAATGCTATTAACGTTGGAACGTTAGCACTGAACATATGTATTATTAAAATGAATTATACTAATTTGAGAAGATCTTTCAGGCATCTACTAAGAAATTAATCTCTAATAATTGAGAAACGATATCAGCGTGATTAATTAAATCGCAGCTTAATATGAGATAATCATTTTAAAGGTCATCGCACAAACAAATGGAGTTTTCGATGTAATTTTGCACGTGTGAATATTTTGTTGAGAAAAAATCGTAAAATAATTTGAAACATTGTATTTTATTTAATTAACTTATTTAACTTGAAATCTAACTACATTAAGTATATCTAAGTGTTTATATGTTGTGTGGTAGTTTCTCATTGACTTTGAGTTTATCTTGTGTTTTATGTCTTATTTAGACATTATCACCTTTAACACATACAATAAAATTTTGAAGTGACGAAGGAAGCAATATGTATTCGCCCAGGTAAGCATTTTACAATAATAATTATTAGTGAATTTGTCCGTCTAAGCTTCGCGATCGGTCACATGCTCTATTGAAGTTTTAATATGGGCTTCAGTTCTTGTTTCCATATTTTGCTGTGCGTATTTTATTTAAAATTTCTGCCGCAACGCTCTTTGTGTGTTATCAGCTTTGAATCCGCTCTCTGATTATTGAAATATGTAATCACAACGAATAACCTGTTGTTCGTATAAAGTTATTTTCATCATCGCCACTCGTTTTTTTTTTTTTTGCCGTTAACACGGTGCAATAAAGCACTATGCAAATAAATATTCGAACTTAGTGGCATAGCTTTTGAACAAAGTTAATGAAAATAGATTTACAGAGTACACTAGGATTTTCGTCTGCACAAAATGGCAGTTCTTTTATACCTATATATCGGAAATTGCTAGGATATTTTTTAAATCTAGGAACAATAAATCTCCATATTTATTGGGCCTGGATGCGAAGTAAAGGAGCTGTCTCTGGCGAGGTTTATTTTACGTGCAGAGGAAGTTATTTATACGAGAACAAGATAACCCGCCTCGTTCACGATACATTTCCCCGAGGAAAATACGCCAAAATTCCGTGCATTATCCGAGCACTCCAATCTCTCGTTGTCGTGGGTCGTCCCCCCCCCCCCCCCCCCCTCGCTGTGTGTATCGATATATCGAGGAGCAATAAATTTGGCAGCGGCGATATCATCTCATCGAGCGGAGCTCGACGTACCAGTTACTAGCTCCCATGGTACGTGCATCTGTTTCTGGGCTCTACTCTTGTAGAAACTGATATATATATATATATATATATATATATATATATATATATGATGAAGGAAGTGTAGCGTTTACTCGGCCAGAGAATTACAGTCATCTTACCCCTGAGCAACAACTTATTCAGTACAATAAATGCGATAAAAGATTTTCTGTGCTACCGCTCATACCATCGTGTATATAGAATTTTTTTTTTTAGTATTCTGCACATTGGTCTTTCAATGAAGTGCATAATTAGTTTCAATAGACTGATTATTTCCTTTCAACGTTTTAAATTCAAAATATTTAAGAGCTTTAACATATAGCTACCTTAATCCACAGTGTTTCTTACCACTGAATCCAGAATTCCCTTGTCCTATGGTAGAGATATCTCCCGAAACTCAGTTACACTGAATAAATAGCCGCTGTACACTCATGGACAGTTAAAGTAGAGACACCTGCCGTGTTGGCGAAATGGCGCTATGGTCGCCCTGTCGAATGGAGTAATGTACAGCCAGCATGACTGGGACGTTGTCAGGCTTATACTGATCTTCTGAGCAACATTCGACCACATGATGGGAAAGAAGCAAAATCTTAGCGCATTTCATCGGAGCCAGACAAATTGGGCACTCCATTTCCGACGTCGTGAATGCACTGGGATTTCCATCAGCCACCGTGCCAAAAACGGACTACAAGTTGTTCATGAAGTCGGGTAAAACCGCCACCTCCAGTGACAGCAGCCTTGGCGTGCAACGTATCGATGACAGGGTTCGGCGTCGGCTATCTATCTCGGTTGGTAACGGCGGATAGAGAGCCCACAGAGGCAGCGGCGCGAATCACTCGCCAATTCAATGCTGGATCACAACGACCTGTGAGCAGCCATGCCACCCAGAATCATCTCCTCGCTATGGCCGCCAGAAGCCCCCCCCCCCCCCCCCCCCGTTTTCACCATCACGAGTTACACGTTGGTATACGCTGTTCACGATAAAGTGAGCACTTTTGAACTTAACCTTAGAAGAAAGTCACTGCTCCTAAAGGCTGTTTACGATAAAGTGAGCACTTTTCAAATCAACCTTATAAAAAAACACTGCTCCTACCTGCAAATATTTTAAAGGGCGCACTGAGTGACATGCGCCCAGTAAAGTTGGTAACGATGGATGGAAAGTAGTTCCATATCTTAACGTCGAATAAAAAGTGTTATGTAACCATTTGTGATAACTTAAGTTATTTCTTTCGCTTATTGTTTTATTGAATGCATCGAAGTGTAAAACTGAGCAGATTTGTACACTATTTACTTTTCAAACAATTTCACTGTTTCACTTGGCCTACGCATAAATAGTGATAAGGCTCTTGGCAATGTTAATTTTACATAATGCGGAAGGATACGCAATGTGCATACAAGTAAATCTTAAACAGGGTTTTCAAAAGTGCTCATTTTACTGTGAACAGCCTATACACCCCGATGGCAGGGTACGCGTGCGTCGCCAAGCACATGAAGTGATGGATCCATAGTGTCAGCAGGGTACACTTCAGGCTGGTTATGGTTGTATTTTCGCGAGGGGACTGTTTACGTGGGTTGAAATGTGTCCCCCGGTACACGTACGTCGTCAGCGAACGACACAGGGAGCTGCTGACTGCTCGCGTGCACCCATTTCTGTGTCTACAGCATCCTACAGGTGTCCTGTACCTATAGGCCGTTCACGGTAAAATGAGGACTTTTAAGGCCCTGCTAAAAATTTTCCTTCGAGACAATTTTTATTTTTCCGCCTCTTTTTAATATAAGGAGTGCAATGTGATTAATACACGCAGTGTGTACAATTCGCCACTCATAAGATTTAACGTCTCAGCATGCAATAAAACATATTTATTAGTTGTTAATACATATTGGGAGGGCCTTAAAAAGTGCTCAATTTACCGTGAACGGCCTATACAGCAAGACAGTTCACCGACTCACTGTTCCCAAATTGTGACCGAGTGGTTAGATAAACACTCCATGAACTTGAGGTAGTTTGTCTGGCTCCCGAGGTCGCCCGACCTCAAGCCTACTATACAGATCTGGGATGTTGTCGAGAGGGATGTACGCGCCGTGGAACCTGCTTCAACCGATCTCCCTGCATTGTGGAAGGATGTGCAGCGGTCATGGATCAGTCTGGCTCTCGGAGCCTTGTGGAGTTCATGCCAAGCCGTATCACAGCCACAATCAGGATGAAAGAGGATGCGACACGCTTATACCCTCTAATGTAGCTACTCATGAGTGTGTAGGTAAACCTACGATTTCATAGTTAAAGTTTTAAAATATAAATTAAAAATTATTTTTCTTATTCAGCACAAACTTAGTATTGAGTATATGCGATAACATCCTCAATATTTATTTCATTACTGATCAGTTTACACAAGAATAGAGATTTACTTCTTAGGCCTACTATGATGAATTCAAAAATTTTCCTGGGTTCTGTGTATTCAGACTGGCAAGATATTTAGTTTTTAGTTAACCAACCATCCCCCGCCCCTTTTATTTTATGATTTGAAATCCCACCTCCATGACTTCATTTGATTTCACTTTTATGTCCATAGATCTGTATAAATAAGCACTAAGACGTAAACACGTGTTAGCAACTTTGTAAGCAATAACAAGTTATTTGTTAAAACGTAAATCGTAAACAATGCTTTTATAAACCAAATTTATAATAAGACTAGCTTTGACCCGCTGCTTCGCGCGCGGTCCCACTATTGGGTGCTCTAGCCCCTGACCTACTACGCCCCTACTATTGGGTTCTAGCCACTGGGTACTGCGGCCCCACTATTGGGTTCTCTAGCTACTGACCTACTACACCAATACTATTGGGTTCTACCCACCAGGTACTGCGGCCCCACTATTGGGTTCTCTAGCTACTGACCTACTACGCCAATACTATTGGGTTCTAGCCACTGGGTACTGCGGCCCCACTATTGGGTGCTCTAGTCGCTGACCTACTACGGCCCTACTATTGGGTTCTAACAACTGGGTACTGCGGCCCCACTATTGGTTCTCTAGCTCCTGACCTACTACGCCCCTACTATTGGGTTCTAGCCACTGGTTACTGCGACCCCACTATTGGGTTCTAGCCACTGGGTACTGCGGCCCCACTATTGGGTGCTCTAGCCCCTGACCTACTACGGCCCTACTATTGGGTTGTAGCCACTGGGTATTGCGACCCCACTATTGGGTTCTAGCCACTGGGTACTCCGGCCCCACTATTGGGTTCTAACCACTGGGTACTGCGGCCCCACTATTGGGTTCTCTAGCCCCTGATCTACTACGGCCCTACAATTGGGTTCTAGCCAATGGATACTGCGGCCCCACTATTGGATTCTATAGCCCCTGACCTACTACTGCCCTACTATTGGGTTCTCTAGCCCCTGACCTACTACGGCCCCACTATTGGGTGCTCTAGCCCCTGACCTACTACGGCCCTACTATTGGGTTCTCTAGCCCCTGACCTACTACGGCCCTACTATTGGGTTCTAGCCACTGGGTACTGCGGCCCCACTATTGGGTTCTCTAGCCCCTGACCTGGTACGGCCCCACTATTGTGTTCTCTACCCACTGATCTACTGCGGCCCCACTATTGTGTTCTCTACCCACTGAGCTACTACGGCCCCACTATTGGGTTCTCTAGGCCCTGACCTACTACGGCCCCACTATTGTGTTCTCTACCCACTGAGCTACTGCGGCCTCCCTCATGGGTTATCTTGCTTCTGGATTACTGCGGCCCCTTAATGGGTTATCTACCCACTGATCTGCTGCGGCCCCAACATTAGGTTCTCTACCCACTGAGCTACTATGGCTCTTGGGAAGGAATGTAAGACAGCCCATAAACAAAAAAGAAAGGAGAAATGACGGGACTTTGTATTTTAACAATGCTTTTTTTGCAGTAATCCTAAGAAAAGTTTAATCATGTACCTATATACATCCCGAATCATCATATTTTTGGAACCGTTCGAGATATTTGCCCGGGATAAAAAGTAGCCTATGTCACTCTCTGGACCTCCAACTATCTCTGTACAAAAAATCCCGTCGATCCGTTGCTCCATTTTGACGTGAAAGAAGGACAAACAAACACACTTTCGCATTTATATAGTAGTAAGGATTAAATAGGACTGCAGCTATAAATAAGTTGATTGGGAAACTAAAATGTAAAGCGAAAATGTTTACTGTAATTCCATTCATACAGTACTAGGAATAAGTGTTGGTTAACTGAGTGACTTAAATTTAAAGCTACTTATAGCGATTGTATAAAATCTATTTATCGTAACTCAGTGTCTATCGGTTGGTAACACGGCAGCGAGTTTTACTTTATAGAAGTATTGCACTTTATATTTTTACGCTTACTTGTAATATTTTCCTCGGGTAACGAAAATCAACACATTGACTGAACTGCCAACCAAAGGAACATTTCCGCGCAGTGTTAATTACTAGGATTTTTTGTAAACGTAGGTCTGTATTAGTTCTCGTAGGCTATCAACACAACTGTACTTATAAACTTAATTATTAACGACTTACATTGAATTTGTATTTATTTAGCTGAGCGTATTGTGCATTGATCAAGGACAATCAAGTGGCAGCGGTGACGTGGTGGTAAGACCACTCGTCGCCCACCACGACGAATCGAGGTCGATTCCTGGCGGGATGAGATCAGGATTTTCGCGTACAAGAAGTGCTGCAGACTTCTTGACCTACGGGTTTTCTCGGAGCTATCCCGTTTCCCTTACTATTGTATTCCTTCGCTCCTACATCTTCACCTTTCTTCACCCACATCGGGCCTAAGAAATCTCGGCCCAAATATGTAGAATACTATCTGTTACCCGCGGCTTCACCCGCGTGCATAATTCAAACCTTAATTATAATGACCAAGTGCTCTATATTAATGGTTGGTGGCATATTTTATATATTCCCTAAGAAACTGTTCATTTTTCCGAGATAAAAAATACCCTATGTGCTAATCCAGAATATAATCTACCCCTGTACTAAATTTCATCCAAATCTGTTGAGCCGTTACGACGTGATTGAGTAAGAAACATACAAACTTCGCATTTATAATATTATTAGATGACCCGTACGACTTCGTTCTCATGACATTTAGGACTGCGCCCCCACTTGATATATATCTATACACTGCGGCCTCACTATTGGGTTCTCTACACACTGAGTTTCTGTGGTATTGTTGGGTTCTCTACCCACTGAGCTACTGCGGCTCTTAGGAAGGAATGGAAGACAGCCCATAAAATATAGAAAGGAAAAATGACGGAATGTTTTATTTTAACAATGTTTTTTTATGCAGTAAAATTACAATAAGAATTTTCATGAAGGAATTATATAAAATTACAACAAAATTTTTTTTTAAGGAAATGAGATATTTTTCCGGTATAAAAAGTAGCCTATGCCATTCTCCGACCCTCCAACTATATCTGTGCACAAAATTACGTCGATCCGTTGCCCCGTTTTGAAGCAAAAGAAGGACAAACAAACACACAACCACACTTTCACATTTATATAGTAGTAAGGATTAGGATAGAATGCATGTAAAGGAAGGAGTTGTGTGTACAGTTGTAAATAAATGAAATCGAAATAAAACGTACAGGAGCGAATAAAATACCAATCATACCAATCACAGAACAGGTTCGCTGCAGAATAAGAATGTACTGTCACCCGGAATATACACACCCACATACACATTCGTACACATACGGTGTAATATTGGTGTGTGGTCTGTTGAAAATGTCATATATAGACGCATTCTGCAATTAATAGTTGGCGAGAGCTTTTGCAAATGTAGAGTTGGCCCTGTCTGTTAATGTATTGATGCAGTTGCTATATGTCAACTGAACATGAACCGGACTATTTCTGTAGCTTTTAAGGCGCGCCATTGTTCAGATATTTTCGTCTCTGTGAAAGTCATCCCTATCACGTGATTATAGTAAACTGCCCTCACCATCATTTAGACAATGGTAGCATCGTAGTGGGTTTATGTGTTACAGTGGTCGAAAACCGCCTGGGTGTTGAAATTTTATTGTATGTCCGCTGTAGGTAGATCCATTGAGTAAAATTGTAGCCTTCGAATCATCAGCTGTGGATACTGCCAGGTAAGTGAACACTTCTGAAATCCCTTCTTAGGGTCTACTTTTGTTTCTCATGTTGTATCCTTCCGCCATACGTAATATTGACATTGCCATGGGCTTGATCGCTTTATTCACGCCCCATCCAAGTGAGGCTGTGGAATTGTTGGGAATGTAAATGTGTTACCAGTTTACCAAATTTTCTAAAGTGTATAAAACAAGAAACATTTACTCAAGTGGCCGTACGTATAAATATTACACTCGCAACACAAAGTAAAATCTTAAAATCAATTTTTATTAATTCGCTGCCAATATAACTAAAAGCTGTTCACTATAAAGTGAGCACTTTTGAAATCAACCAGAAGAAAGTCACTGCCCTGCCTGCATATATTTCAAACCGAGTGACATACGCCCAGTAAAGTTGGTAACGATGGATAGAAAGTAGTTCCATATCATAACGTCGAATAACTAGTGTTAGGTAACCATTTGTGATCATTTAAATTATTTCTTTTGCTTTCTGTTTTTGTTTAATGGCCAGATTTGTAAGATATTTACTTTTTATAATAATTTTTCAGTTTCATCTGACCGACGCATGTTGCGAGCAGTAGTTCCGTGTCCAGCGACGTATTTGTCGCATCGCAGCCGCGATCTTCGCCGTTAGTAATCCCGCCCCGTTGGAACTGAGAAGAAACAAGGCGGGAGGGAGTCGGAACCGCACTCGCCTCGCGAACTGACCAGCCGCACGAAGATGCTTTGCGGTAGGTAAACCCTGACGTAGAGGCTACGCTGTTTGCCGAGCCGCTTGTCTGCACCGCTCGCAGCTGCGGCGTGCCTAATAGCCTGGCCTGAGGCGAGTCCTTGCCGTCGTCTACTGGACCACGACGCTCGGGACATACAGTCTATTCGCGGTAAAGTGGGCACTTTTTAAGGCCCTGCTAATTTTTTTCTTTTAGCAAATTTCTATATTTCCGCCACTTTTTAAAATAAATATTGCCGATGAGACCAACAAACACAGTGTGTACATTCCACCACTCCCAAAAGTAAACGTCTGAAGCTGCCATAAAATATATTTATTAGTGGTTAGTGCCTATTGGAAGGGCCTTAAAAAGTGCTCACTTTACTGTGAACCGTATATAGCTGGAGATATCCCGCACCTACTTGGGGACACAGACTGCGGATTTTAGTATTTAACCTAGCCAGTCCAGACCGTTCTGCGTCTTACGGCTGTGGAGAAAAAGTTGTGAAGGGCCGGGGGAGGGAGAGTTGAGTTGAGATATTTGGGCGGCTGTGAACAACGAGGTCTTGAGAGCCGATGAAGGTGAAATTAGATGAGAATGGAGCAGCGCCGGAACGCAAGGGCGAAGGAAACGGGAGATCCCCGAGAATACCCGCCGATCAACGGCGTCATCCGACAACGATTCCCACTTGGGTAGGTAAGTAGGTTATTGGGCTTAACGTCTCGTCGACACTGAGGTCATTAGAGACGGTGTTAAGTTGCACAGGGAATAGGGATTGGGGAAGAAATGGGAAGGAATCGGCCATGGCCTTTGCTAGTGACCCATCCCAGCATTCGCCTGGAGTGATTTCGGAAAACCATGGAAAACCGAAATCAGGATGGCCGGACCGGGAATCGAACCCGGGTCCTCCTGAATGCGAGTCTAGGAGTTACAGCCCACTTGGGAAAATCCGGGGGTGAGCCGGGAATTGAACCCTGTTCGCCTTGATGAGAGGAGAGAAAGCTATATTTGTTGGCGCTGATGTTTTGGAGGAGCGAGAGTACCCCGAGAAAATTCACCAGACATTTAGCAACATCCTCCACGTTTACTCCGTGCAAAATCGTGAATAACTCTACCGGGAAGCGAACCTTGTTTGTCATGGTGGGAAGAGAGTAGTCCGACTTGTACACACCGTGGTCCTTCGATGAAGAATGGTACGCAGGAAACTTGCCGCTCGGTTTCAAACGGCTGAGGAGCTGATATCGGCGCGAGGTGATTCCAAAACGTGGCGGGCTCATATGTACTTCTTTAGACGTAGTTTAACAGTAAATGCTTTAACCATCTCGTTTTTTCAGTTGATTTTTTTTATCGTTACATTAGATGACGTTACTTTAGTATTTTATTTAGTGTGCCTGTTTTCTGGCTAACTGATTATCATGTACTGTGTTAAAGAGTTCTTATTCTGACGATAGAGCAAGTTGTAAGTGTCAGGTAGACGGAGTATCGTCTTCTGCGGATGTACCCAACACTGACCTACCCCACACCCACACAGCTGTCAGTCGCATGGTCAAGAGTGATGAACGTGTTTGTTTACATCGTAATTTTCAAAACACAATACCTTTTATATGAATAAAATACTTTTACCTATTTGAATTTCATCTAAGCGCATAAAAAACTCGGTTACAGGAAGTATAAAAACATATCCTACTTCCAGGATTTGATCCGCCTCATGCAAATAAAGCTTAACAGAGTCTAATAAATTACACCAAAGGGACAGCGCACCCAGTGAAATAAAATTTTGCATAATAAGTATTTATTTCTAAGCATTACCAACACACTTATTTTATTACTGGTTTTATTCGTGGTAGTTATAAGTGTAATATTATAATTTATAAACAAGAGATCAATAAAATATTAGTTTAACCAAAAATAAGGTTCTTTTATGTTAACGGAAGTATAAAAAGCTTCCGATAGGCGACGGGAAACAACCAAACACGTCGTATTTGGTTTACCTATGTAAAGAAACTGTGAGCATTTTTCCCTTCGATTTCGCTAAGAATAACTAACACATTAAGGAAAAACTATTATGATTTACTTAAGTTTCGTTTCTAACCTAAAAGGATTTACGAGGTATGGTCTTGATATAATAATCAACGATGAAGGGTTTTAAGTAGCGCAATATCAGCGGTGTTGTTATCGGTGTGTCGCTATGGTATCTCGTAGTGGTTCAATGCTTTAAGCCATATTATTCGAGTGTGTAATATTCCAGTGCACTAAACGGAGGAGATTAAAAAAGCTACGCTACTTTTCAATTACGTGGATTACTTCAGGTTACCTTTAGAAACAATGCGTGCTGAGAAATACATCTGACAGTGAAATTAAGTGAAGCATTATTGTAGCTCTTAGAAGTGTTTTAACAAATTCAGTTATGCGTAATAAGTTCATAAACCATAAATGTTTCAGTGATATCCTATAGTATAAATGTGTTAGACAAACTGTAACACTAACGAAACGAATACTTTGCTACAGCCTAATTCAATGATATTTATTAGCTGCAATGCATTAATGATGGTCCCATAGTTAGTAAAAATAAGTTTCTCATAATATGGTAACTAAGCTTAATAACGAACACCATACCATAAACAAAATATACTAGCGAAGTGGTTTCTTGAATTATATGTTCCCGTCTGGCGGCAGTGAGGAATTAGATGCACGGAGACTGAACTTATGGTACGTGCTCGATCACTGCCGTTGGCCTGAGTCAGTCATGCCTTGATCTGCGAAATTACGTTTTACTATTTAAATTGTTTTGATTGGTTTTAAAGGCGACTGGAGGACTTAAATACACGTCATTATTTTTCTTGCCATGATAAAATTATCTAAAACGGTTGTCGCCTCTTTTGTGCATTTCTTTTTTTTGTAAATGTTTGATAGCATTTTGAATTCGATATGTTTGTGGTATGTCAGAAGTTCCGGCTAAAACCGCCTTATTTAGTTTTATACACTCGTGCGACATTTTTTAATAAGTTTAATTCTAGCAAAATAAAGAACACCGTGAATCGCTTAAGTTACTAAAATAAGAGTTTTGAACACAGAGTATGGAACCGGCAACTGCAGCGATGCGATATATATATATATATATATATATATATATATATATATATATATATATATATATATATATATATATATATATATATATATATAAGCGACGTAAGTTTTCAATCACGGCTGTCTTCAAAAGCGTCTTTAATCACTTATAGCAATTTGTAAATTCATATTCGGGAAGTTAAATTCGATCCCAACTACCCGTACTGTAATTACATTCTTGTAACGATTGTCCAGTTCAATTCCAGACAAATGCTGCATCATCTCGTGGCAAATACCATGAATGAATAATTAGCCGGTGGACTCACAGAAAAGGGGGATATATATATGTGTATTATTATGTATATAAGCCGCTTACAATAAATTGTGATAGCACAGCGGAAATTCGTGGATGTGATGTGCGAATGTAACGGCACGTGTGCGGCGGAGTTGTGGTGGTGCTGTGCGCCGGCGGGAGGGTGGGGCTAGGGGATAAAGGTGAGATCGCTTTACACGCCCCAGTTGCAGAAATAATGAGGTGGTGACGCGCGGGCTGATAGTGATTAATGGGCGTGGGTGCCTCCCCGTATCGGCCATTTTCTGCTACTTGCGCTGGGACGTCCGCATGGAAGGGTTCGCGAGCGAGCTAGCCCGGGGAGGGGGGGGGGGGATCCAACAGTATAATCCATTCACGGTTACTTCGCACTTTTTTGAAGCCCTGCCAGAGTTCTAATTCCAGCATATTCCTCTGCCTCATGCAACCGAAGCTTAATCGAGTCTGTAAAATTACACCAAAGGACGACGCGCTGGATTCGTGCGCACTCAATTGTAATAAGATTTTGCATGAGAACTACTTCTTACTAGGTGCTGCCAACACACGTTTTTTTCCCCACTATTTTAATTCGTATTTATTAAAATTTATAAATAAAATATATGGTAAAACTTTAATTTAACGAAAAATAATATACCTTTATGTTAACAAAGTTATAAATCGCTTGTGATATATGGCATATTTAGGAAATAACTAAACGCGTGATACATGCGTTGATTTTTCAAAGGTTCTATTTTTTTTTTTATGTGAAGAAACCGCGGACAGACTATTCACGGTATTCCAGGGCGAAACTCGTTTACAGGTTGTTAATTGAGCGCTTATTAAAGCCCTGCTTATCTACTTGCATACACATTATGCATTCTTCCACAGTGTGTAAAATTACACATTGCATGGGCCCCATCACTTTATTCGTGCGTTGGTCAGGAAAAACTGTGAAATTATTAGAAAAAGTAAATATTTTACACATTTTCCAACTATTGCCCATATATGCATTGAATATACGGAAATAAAAATAAAAAATATTTGTATTCACAAATGTCACCTAACACTTGTAATTCCACGTTTAGATATGGAATCGCTTTCCCTTCGTCGTTACCAATTACCCGAGCGGAAATTAGTATGTGTGCACATTGAAATACATGCAGGTGACATTCTTAAAAGGTTGATTTCGAAAGTGCTCTATTTACCATGCCCTAAAGGTATTTGTGTGGTTTTTTTTTTACAAAAAACGGCGAGTCCTGTGCAGTTGCAGTAAGAGTGGCGGTTTTTTGTTACTAGGTCATTCTGCTCAATAAACCAGCATGAAAAGTTCATAATTCATGACGGTCAAAAAATTGTATGCAATAAAGAGGGTGGCCAAACCTGTTATCTTCATTACGATGGGGGGGGGGGGGGAGTTTGTTAACGAGAGAGTGCTCACAGGTTGAAGATACCAATAACATTGAACAACGGGGCCGCGGTGGTGCAGTAGCTAGACTTTTTTTTAAATTTATTTCATTAACCATACTTAGCAGTATAGCCATCCAGGGTGTTCAATTCTATCACGACTACTACAATTTAACAAACTGTATATAAGTTATATAAGTTCACTTTTTTTTTTGGAGGATGGCTGTTCGTCTGGGCGCCCGTAATTTAAGATACAAATTCCATTTCTATTCAAAAGCATCATTCACACTTCCTAGGAAGGTGGTGAGCTATTCTGCACCGACCGAGACAGCTCCCCGACGGGTATCCTTTCGGTCGCTCCCCGATTCGCCGCCCCCGCCGGAACAAACCAGGGACCGGGATTCCCAACCCCCCCCCCCCCCCCACCCACGCCCGCGTGACCAGACTTCGTCGGGCCCTCACACAGTTAACTTGCCTTTCGGCCGATCCGCCATGGCACCCAACGGTCGAATTACCCTGCCCACGTACCCGAAGGCCCCCCCCCCTAGCCATCTCCCTATCTATACTATTCTATTTTTTTTTCTTCGCCCACCGTTCTGCTCAAACCTAAGCATCGTCCAGGTCATCTAAGTACCCCTTCTAGATACCAAGGCCTTCGTTTCCCAGCGGACGAGGGAATGGAGCTCCGCTCTTACAGGTGCCCCCCCCCCCTTTTTTTTACACAGACACATACACAAACATCAATCAACATAGTATCACAAACCACATCTTTCCCTCATTTAGATTTTATTCTCCGCAGTTCCTTCCGTTCTTCTTTCTTCCGTTTCAGATCGTGTCTTTCTTCTTCTATTTCTTGCTGCTTCTCCTCCTCTTTCTCTCTTCTATTATTCTACTTCCCTTCTCTGTTATCCTCCCCATTTTCTTTCCTCTCCTTCTTTCTCTTCTCTTCCTCCTTCTTGTTCTTCTATTTTTCTCCATATTTCCTTCAATTCTTCTTGAATTCATTTTGGATCTTGTGTTCTTCTTTATAACTTTTCGTGTTTGGAGCTTTTCAATATTTAATATTTACTGAAAATTCTGTTTATTATCTAAAAGAAAGAGTTATTTATAATTTTTATTTAATTTAAACGATAAAACACTAGACAAACACAAACACTCACTCAATAATTCCCCTAGTTCCAGCACACTGCCATCCGCTCCCTAGACTACTCAGTTAAATCATCATTCATAGTTTTTACCAAATCATATTTTACTAATACTTTCATTTATTATTTCTACAATTTCCTTGTCATATATATTATGTTTTTGTAATGGCTATTTGTCATTAAAAGGTTTAATGTCTGTTCTAATTCTTTCCTTTCTTCTTTAAACATGTCACACAAGTACAGAATATGGTATACCGTCTGAGCTCCCCTTTCACATTGACAACTGTCGACTTCTATTTTATTTATTTTAGCTAAATATTCTTTAATTTGACAGAGTACCGTTATAACTTTCAACACACTATTATTTATATTGTATTTACTTTCGTACCATTGTTGTATATTTGTAATATAATTTCTAGTATTTAGGCCGGTTTCTGTTGCATCATACTCTGTTTGCCAATTTATAATACTTAGTTTGTATATTTGTTTCTTTAATTCTTTTAAACTAATAGTTGATTATTTCTACTTTTTTCAATCCAAATATTATTGTGCTCTACTATCTTATTATATGCATTTCCGTTGTATTCTATTTCGTCTACTTCATTTTTGATCTGATATATCATATTTCTATCTTTTATACTATATATAGTCTATTGGAATTTATTTAGTAACAGTTATCGCGGATGCATATGATGTTGTTGGTGTTAAATTCATTATTTTTATTAATAAATATCTTTGTGATGCTCTTAGTATTCTTTTAATGTTTGTATTTTCAATTATATTTTTGTAACAGGTGCTAGCATATTGTATAATATTACGGTATAATATCTGATATATAATTTTCTTATCTTTATTATTATATTTGTTGATATTCCATACCGTTTGTTGTAATTTAAAAATATATTATTTACTTTTTCGGTTATATATTTAACATGTGGCTAAAACCTAATCTGTTATCCAAAATAATGCCCAAGTATACTATTTACTTTTTAACTTTTATTGTTTGTTTGTCATACTTTATCACAGGTGGTCTTTTATCTAGACTGCTCGCCTTGCACCTAGGCTAACCGGGTTCGATTCCTGGCGGGGTCGCTTCCGCATTTTCTTGTGTGGCAATCATGCCGGGCGATGCCACTGGTCAGTGGGTTTTCTCGGAATCTCCCGTTTCCCTCGACCTTGTATACCGGCGCCACTCCGTGCTCACCTCACTTCACCCTCATCGGCTCTCAAGACCTCGAAGTTTAGAGCCGCCCTAATCTCGCCACTCCACTCTCCAACATTAAAACATTTTCGAAGATTTGTACTTTATTTCACTTGTTTCCCGATATTTCGCAAGACTGCAGTTTAAAAACTCGATTTATAAGGGCTTACATTTTCTCCTTTAGTATTCAGTTTAAGTAGAATGTGTACTATCTCCCACTTGATTTTGTATAAGGAATTACCTCACGAAGTTTATAGGTCAAATTCAGCTTTATCCTGTATATGCTTTCACACTAACCTGCACATGCAAAATTAACGCTTTCGTCGACTCGGTGACAATATTCATACGTCACTTAGCTGAAGCCGTGAAATTGTTAGAAATGAAAATACTTTACTCCTATGATGGTTCTTACTCCTAAGTTCCTAAAATCAACAAAAGTAAAAGGAAATAATTTAGTTTTTTTTTTTTTTTTTTTTTTAACTTAACTCTGTACTTGCCCGTTGTGACTCCAAAGTCACATGTTAGTTTATCATTATTCATGTTTTATTTTTTTAAGTGCCCTTTCGTGATAATTTTTTCTAAAGCAAAAAAAGCTAATTCTGCACGTGAATCCTAACTACCCAGTGTATTTGCAGAGCCACATAATTATTTTTATTAAAATATATTATAATTTTTAAAGTCTTATCGTATTTGTACTTAGTAATTTTGTTTTAAAGTGTACGTAAGGTACCCAAGTATCGTGTTATATCAAATGCCTATCAGTCTTATATTTGATGTTCCTTGGTCTGAATGGACTCTGAAAGAATATGCCGACATACTTGAGTATAAAAAGCAAAACATATTCCACAGTCGCTCCCCGCCATCAGTAATCCGACCAAGAGTCATTTGACCACAGGTGATAACACGGTTTGTATTTCGAAGAGTCTCCTGGTTATTTCTGAAACAGACTTCAGTAACTGCCCACGGTACCTAAGGCCGGGAAATGTTTCTATCTATAGGCTATTTACGGTAAAATGAGCACTTTTGAAAGCCCTGCCTAAGATGTACTGGTATGCTCGTGTATTCTTCCGCCTTATGTAAAATTAACATTGGCATGGGCCTAATCAATTTATTCATGCATCAGTTAAGTGGAACTCTGAAATTATTAGAAAATTAAATATTTAACTAATCTGCTCATTTATACACTTTGATGCATTTAAAAAAAACAGTAAGCGAAAGAAATAATTTAAGTTAAATAAAATGGTTACCGAACACTTTTTAATCGACGTTAAGGTACGGAACTACTTCCCATCCATCGCTACCAATTTTACCTAGCGTGTGACACTCGGGCGCCCGTTAAAATGTATGCAGGTAGGGGCAGTGACTTTTTCTAAGGTTGATTTTAAAAGAGCTCACTTTATCGTGAACAGGCTTTACTCTTGTTCATCGCTCATTGAGAGGCAAAAACGAAGTGCTTCTACTTCGTAAAATTCAGAATGAGGAAAACTGAATAAGACCAGTTTTTATACGTGACTTAATTTGAGATGTGTACGTAATCAAAAAACTTAGGGCGAGTGATGACGTCAGAATAAGTGTAAATATTTGTTATGTAATGTATCATCTGGATGTAAGACACGAGATAAAGGATAGGCAAGGACAGTGATACACATACACTCCGCAGTTCCTCACTGGCCTGGGGATTACGAGGAAACTGGTACTCATTTCAACCCTTCAAAACGAAAATCTGGGTCACCCGCCATCCAGTCAGATCGGAAAGGCGTTAAGGGGGAATGGTGCACGAAAACCGTATATCTACATAATTTTTGTCACTACTTGTTTCACAGAGGAATTCTCCAAATTTTTGGCTCGACAAGACGTAAATTGTTACGAATTCACTGCGTTCGTTATTCTCGGAGCACTGACTGAAAAATTTATTTTATTCCATCAGTGCTGTGAGAATAAATAAGGCAGTGAATATATAACAACGTAAAAAGGCGTTGAAAATGATTATTTACGTTTTGTCGAGCCAAAAATTTCGATAAATTCTTTGGAAAACGACTTATATCGAAAATCGGGTAAATATACTGCTGCCATGTACCATTCTTCTTAAGTGACAGATATGAAAAACGTTAATTTAAAGTACCATTTTTTCGGGGAGCATTTTTATATGGAATTACATACATATTGAAGTAGCAAAATGGCAAGACAATAAACATACTGGACGCAGTAGAGAAGCGAGAAAATGGTTCGCTGTTGTCTGTTGGTCGAAAGTAACATATCATTCTCGGACCGAGGGGTACCGGAAAGTTGTGTGTTAAAAGAGTTCTTCCGCAGTGACCACGAAGGTAGCAAGCTCTCCCTTGCCTGGGTTTAGTGATGTTTATCGCGAAGATGGGTCACTTTCAAGCAAAATAAACACCAAAAAACACCTTACCGCTGAGTATGACCGGAAATAAATAAATAAATTAATTAATTAATACTTCCTTTTTTCATTTGTCACAGGTGGCTAGAAGTTGTTGCAGACTTTTAGTAATTTTGAGTGTATTCCATTTGGGTATTTGCGTGGAGAGAAATAATCGCTTCGCTTTACCATGATTTTATTACGCGTATAACAAATGTATAAGATTGTTGAATAATACGAAAGGGGATCGTGCGTCTGTTAGCTGAATTTCTAGTTACGCCGAATCTCCGCATTTTCCTTAGGGTTTTGTGACTAGAAGAGTTGCGGTGATAGTTTATCCGCGTTATCACGGATCCGCTTCGCGAGGCGTCACCAATAATTTCAATGATTTTCCAGCGATTACACGAGACCTTAGAGAGTTTATGGCTGTGGTGTTCATTGTATCCTACAAAAACATTTGTCATCGATATTCCTTTGACGTTTCACAAGTTTCATAACTAATTTAAATTGTGGCCTCAAGATATTTAAATATACCGATCATGTGAAAACTGATATAATCAGATTCGCATTTAAAAACATTAAAAAGCAGCGTAACATTCGGGCATAAAAATATACTAGAGCTCTACTTAACAACTGATAAGTGTCTTTTCACCACTAACAGGTGCCTTTTCACCAGTGTTTGTTTTTCGTCGACTGCCTGTTTTGTCACAATAGAGGCAAGCAGAACAACCAAGAAACATATTTATTAAGTTGCTCATTAAACCGCAGGCTTGGTGAAAGGTTGACTGCCCTCATCTTCAATCAGCCTGACTGCGTTCATGAGCTCACGAAAGTATGTCAAAGGTTGACATCCGTACAGTGGCCACGGCTTTGATGGGCCCTGCGGTCGACTCGCAGCTATGCCGCCTCATTATATTCCCGATTATTATTTCGACAGTCGCGGTTTGTGGCCGACGACCGTATGATGTACCCCACCACTCCATCATCCTTTTTCCGTGTTCATTTATATGCAGCCGACCTCATTTAATAACCTCCAGGCCAGAGGCAGAATTTCGCACGCATACCGGCATCACTGGGTATATGATACATAACGAGGTTCGCTTGCATGGTCGGCACGGGAAACCAAAACTTCTCTACACACAGAACGAGCCGCATTTATCGTTACTCATTACACGCAATAACTGTTGTGGTAATGAAATGTGAATATCATTTCGCGATCTCCGGCTTCTGCATATTGTAGTGCACAAAATTCCTTCGCAGAAGTGCAGTTAGGCTATATGTTGTCTAGGCAACCAACATTTACGTGTTGGTAATCAAATAAGTGCTATCGAAGTTAGTGTTTATCTGAAATATCGTAAAATGTGCACACCTCAAATTCCATAAATTTAAGTTTTCTAGGAGAAAATGTCTGTAACGGCTTCAAAGTTAATACGTCTAAAGTAGCTGAAATATTGATAGTTCCGAAAACAATAAGCATTTCTCTGCTGAGCTGTAACACATGTATTCACAGTATATTCTATTTATGGACATAACTGTTGAAACTGCCAACTCTTAGTGCCATTCCTACCTGAATATTAAATGTATAGGTTTTTTTTTTCTTTTTACATTACACATCTAAATCATGATTTATGTCCATTACCACTTACCTAAATAGTAAATAATTTTATTTAATAAATGATGTGGTGAAGTTCTTTCTTTTAAAAATGTAACTGTTTTGGTTGTAACATTTGTAAAACATTTCCATTAAACATGTTTTGATAGGAAGAGAAAAATGATTTTCTTTCAAAGAGTGTAATTTACACTTTGCGCAATATACCCAATCAGTTAACGTCGAAGTTTGCATTTGATGGTGATTATATGCCTTGCAGCATGCAGAACCGCCGCAGCCTGAGTTGTTTTCGACGTATAATTAGCTAATTTATTTATTTTTAATTGTTCTGTCACCTAGCAGACGTCTTAATGTATCTGTACACATTATCTTTGTGCGTACAAGGTTTTTTTGTTTGCTTGTCTGCCTGTGTCAGAATGGTGATTTAATGCGCGGGGATTGATTTACAGAAAACAATCATCGGCGAAGACAAACGCACACCTACTGAAAGTGTTATTAATATTTAATTTAGTAGAAGAGAAATCCTTTAAAACTAAATGTTAGGTGGAATAACGCAACATTTTACTGTCAATTTTTCCAAATTAATGATATTAAAGACACTTTTTTTAATTAGGTAATGTTTCTGTTAATATAAATAACAAAAAACCTTAAGTAATGGCAAGGCACGTATACCACATAAATACAATACAGGCCTAGATGTTTTAGTCACGACCTCTCCATGCATAAAATGAAGTTTCCGATTGACCCACCCACTCACTCACCATTGCACAGCCCAAATCTCTGGATGCAAACACATTAAAATGTAGAGATGGCTTCTCCTTAGGGTGCAGGCATCCACTAAGAAAGGATATATACATATTTTTTAATTCGAGTCCTAATACGGCGAAAAGGGCCAAAATGTATTTTCGAGGACTCCTCAATAGCTGATTGATCCGACGAGATATCGCCATGCTCTTAGCTTTAAAAGGTTGCCTGTATAAATACCCAAAATAATATTGTAGTGTTTTGTGAAATTCAAATCTTAAGAGGGTGAAAAGGAGTAAAGTGTGTTTTCAATGACTAACAGATAGCTCATTAACGCGGAGCGATATCGCTATGCACTTAGCTTGAGAAGGATGTCTATATAAAAATGTAAATCCAATGTTAGGATTTTTTTTAAATTCAACCCAAAGGGGATAAAGAGAGGTAAAATGTGTTTTAGAGGACTCCTCGATAGCTCATTTACCCGATAAGACATCTTTATGATCTTTGGTTTTCAAGGTTATAAAGTTTAACCCTTAAGGGGATAAATATGTATAAGATATGTTTTCGAGGACTCCTGAATAGCCAAATAACCCGATGAGAGATCGTCATGCGCTTACCTTTAGATGGTTACCTATATAAATACATTAAGATTAATTTGAGGATTTTTTAATTTCAACCCCTAAGGGGTGAAAATAGGTAAAATGTATTTTCGAGGACTCATCAATAGGTTATTAATCCACTAAGATATCGTTATACTTATTACTTCAAAAGTGGGCCACATAAATACGTAATATTTGTCAGCATTCTTCGAAAATCCGCCCTTAATAGGTGAAAAGGGTTAAAAAGTATCTTCGAGGTATTCTTAAATAGCTCATCGATAAAATATCTCTATGCTTTTTTTTTCCTTCGAATATTGGCCACTTAAATACCAAAAAATTAATTTTCAAATTCTTAGAAATTCAAACCCTTAAAAGGCGAAAAGGGAAAAAATATGGTTTTTATATGTTACCTACATTGTTCGTTTCCATTCTTGTAACTTTCCAACCAGCATATTTTACAAAAACGTATCAAACTATACAATTATGAATACAAAGGAAACCTGTCTCTTACTTTGAAACAAAAAGTTTTCAATTTCCCTTCAGTAGCAGACAAAATTGTCAAAACTGAGCAGTATCAGTAGGCATAATTGAATATCTCATTTTCATTCATTGTGCGTTTAGTGAAATTAATTGCGCTGTGTTTTGTTCCTTTATGGCATTTTATTTACGTGCATAAATCACATTTTATTTCGCTGTTAATAATTTGATATGTCGTTTTGGATGAAGAGCGAAATGGGATATATGCTCGCTGCGCAGTAACAATCTTTGCGTAGTAACATTTAATTGGTATCTTACAAATAGAACTTGTCAGAACGAAAACATTTCGGATCACCTAGAATAAATGTTAAAATTACGTGTTATAACAAGGATAGGGACGTTTGTTTGTATTTGGTTTTCCAACAAATCAGAGCTTTTGTTCACGAGAGTAATATTTACCGTAACTTGACTATATTCCAGTAGCGTTAATACTAGAAATTCTCAGAAGACAAAAATCTGTTTATCCAGTGAACTGGCAAATATTTAAGAAAATGATTTGTACTAGAATATGTCACGAGGATATGTTAAGAATATGGTAAACCATTAGCATAGTTTGCTTGAGTTGTTCGAAGGAGTAGGAATGGAGAGCAAATCTGTGGACACTGTTGTAAAAATGGATGATGTAGTCCATTGCCCTGTAGAGTTCAACAGCAAAATCTATCGTTCTGGTCTGGCACCACGCAAGCTTTTACTCAAGATTGTTGCTGCCAAAACACACTATAGCAGTGAAGGCTTCAAGTGAAGGATTGGAAGAGACGTAGTCGAAGCCACGGACTTCACAGGACGTGTACAGGGGGAAGAATTTTTCATACCGCGTGTACCGCTCATTCCACTCGAGTACTCTTTCTAATTTGAGACACTCCAGTTTCCTCTCGAGGCCTTTTTCGGCACTACTGTATAAGTGAGGTCCAGGGACAGTCGCTAAATGTGGTACGAAGAGATTTGAGGGTGGACTACTTCTCACATGGACAGCTCTGTGTAATCTGCTTCAGAGTAAGCTCACCTATTGGCTATTCACGCTAAAGTGAGCACTTTTGAAATCCCTCTCATTTGGAACAACAGTCAAATATATTTCATTTTAGTCGTCGACGTTAACTTTCGAGTGCGGTGGAATATACATTCTGTGTTTATTGCTTACTATCTATTCGACAGCTTAACAACATGCCTGGGACAACCCATGGGCGGACCAAGCATGACACTCGAGATCCATCCCAACCCAGGGCCAAGGGTGATCCCTGCTAGGGCTTCCCCCCCCCCCTCGTCAAAAAGACCGAACTGGCTGCAGTGAATTTCACAGCTGCCTCCAGACGGCATGCCTCGCCCAATACCAGATGCACGGGCGTTCGCCATACAACGCCGCTATTGTGCATCCAACCAGCTGGGTGCTGTAGCAGATAGGACTGCCCGCCCTGGCTTAGGTCTCAGCTATTACCGACGTAATGCCCCGTGTCAGTCTTCAGTTTCCATTGACCAAAACACCATCATTAGGTCTATGGCATCATGACCATTTTACGGGACAGGCACCACAACCCACTTCCGCAGACGGCAATCCCGGATCGAACTCAACCCCTCCAAATATCCAGAGCCACCACAAGCGAGTATTTAAACCACAGTCAGCAACTGATAAGCCCAACACGTGAGCAATGTGGTGTAGAAAAGATATTCTGGTAAAAGAAATTAATAGCTCTTTGGCGTAGTTCATGCGTGCGACGCCGCGAAGAGAAATTTAGTAAGTTTCTAAAACTAAGTAACATCTCACTGAAGTAATTTCAGAATAGTTTTAAAGTCCACAGATCCATTGTTTGAACTTTGGCTACACTCGTAAAAATCACACTGGTTTGATAACGTATCATTTAAGTGATATTTAAACCACTATTTAGACCAAATTGCTGTCATTATAGTTTACGTTTATAAGTTCAATCACTTCCGCTCTTAATTTACTCTTTTCCTGCTAAGTGGTAGATACCGAATAGAGGATATGGTTGGGTCAGACTTAAATAAAAGCATGTTCAATAAGTCTTGATTTATTGGAAACCAAGAAAGTTTCCCACACATCTTTTCTCGAAACCTCCGGAAATATTTGTTTCGCATTTCTTGTGCTTATTCGCTTAACTTTCCAATTGGCAGCATCATATGCACCATGTAGCATTACTTTATGTTCAATGCTGGCGTTGGAAACCAGTTGTAATGCGTTTCGTATTTGTTCACCGTTTATAATTCGTAGCTACGTAATTCCACCACACTAACATCATAAGCATAGGACAGTACTCTCATTGTGATGTTGCACCTGTGAATGAGACCTGGTATTTCTGCAGACATGGGTGGATTTAAAGAAAAAGACGGGCAGTGATCCCATCACGTGTCGTCCCTTAACCCTGTAGCACGACTCCAAACAAGATACTCATTTGTGACCTAAATTTACTTTGCATTCCTTTTTCTTTGCCATGTATTTTATATTTAATATCCTTTATTAAAATTTTACATCTTTGGGCCTCATTTGTATACAAAATGATTAAATAGCATGAAACATCTTCAATGCATTAAAATTCATGTCATTATGTTGTGGTACAATTTTGTTTAAATAAAATCATTTTGAAAAATGCTTTACAAGTGTATGTAAAATATTTTAGGAATGTTATCGTGCGTAATGCGAAAATTTTATTTATAAGTTACAATTTAAATTCACGGCATAATTTATTGTGATATTTTCTGTCAATCGAGATAATTCTAATACTTTGATGTGACGTATCTTCAACATTGCTACAATGACCCAAAGTGTATCTACCTTGTTCAGAAAGTCTTTAAAGCGGTCAAGAAATATTTCTTGTATTCGGTAACTTTTTTTTTTTTTTTTTTTTTTTTTTTTTTTTTTTTTTTTTTTAATTGCTGAGTGACACTAAATATATTGTCTTGATATACAACTTGTTCAAACTACCGCCACACATAACTCTCAATATCTTCGCTTGCGTGACGTTGGCGCACATCTGAACCGCCAAGAGATTTTTCCTTTAGAAGTCTGAAAAGATCTCGTCTTGTTACCCCCCATGTTTGCCCAAGTTTACTATTAGAAATTATAAAGGTAAACGTGTTGCTAAAAAGCATAGCTACAAAACCGTTTTCCGCAGGATGTACTACAGTATATTCGTTTGTGAACACAACTACACTGCGTATGGACTTCCAAACCTCGTAAACAGACACGTGTATCCACCCTTTCGTCCCTGCTCACACAACAGACGAATAGGCCAGCGCATGTTGGTCGCAGCTTGAAATGCGCCCACTTTAGCAGCACGTAGCCCACTTGATGTGTATGTAAATGTTGCACGTACTCATAAAGTGCAAGACTGAGCATGTAGTTTTTGTCAGCGCTTAGCTAAAACATTAATCTCCCCATAAATGTGAAATGAGAGTTTGGTCTGGCAAGATTTTTATAGCTCTCGGTACAGCGAAAAAAAAAACTAAGAGGGTACGTTTACATATAAATGTTTGCTGTGTTGAAGGCAGAAAACGTGGGTTTAGATAAGGCACAAAGAAGCTTTATATGCGATGAAATGAAAGACACGTCGCGAATAATACCACAGTTGTTTTTATCGCATTAATAAATACGTCCTTCGAATACAGCGCGCAGCAGAAAGCTCTGTCTTCGCCATGGACTCATAAGTGTTTAAACGTGCATAGGAAGAAAATGAATGTGTCGTAAGGTGCTCAAGATATTACTCTTTAATAATAAATTATTTAGATTTTAGATAAGTTTCTGGTAGTTTTCACTGTAGGAGGTTTTGGCCAGATTTGTCAGTCCTCTTGCCTGCTGTGCGTCTAATAATCATATTGCAAACGAATATGGACATCGACTCGATCAAGCCATATGTTCGCATCTTCGTTACAGTATCGCTGAGATCATTTGCACACAGTCCACTTTAACAGATCCACTGAAGTAAACGTCGTGGAATTAAAACTAATGATTGACTTGTCTTGACAGGTCTCAGGACTGTTCTGAAACTTCATGTTTGTCTATGTTTGACCATATTTTTCCATATTTTGTTCTGCAGGTAGCTTTTTGGTACTTTTCAAGATCAGTTTCTTCGTTAAACTCCTTTGCAAGTTATTCAGGTGACTTTCTTCAAGAGGCTGCCACTCAAAATATAAACAACATAAGAATATTATTCAGTATCTAAAAAAAAAAAAAAAAAAAAAAAAAATCTTCCCAGGAAAATTTCCGAAGTAAGTTTTCGTATTTTGAACTGTAATGCTCAATTTTAAAATAAATGACATTTTATTTCTCTTTTCGTTTTCCTTCACAAACAGATAATTTGTTCATCCATGGTAAAGGTGCAAACAGTATGTACAAATTACTCACGATGCAAAGTATTCATGACGCGTGCCTTGCATCATAGGCTATGTCAGTTCTTTTCGTGTTGCAAAATCATTTAATCTTCGTTCACGATTCCTCACCGACGAAATGAAATAAAGTTGAGGCTATGATAACAGCTGCCACTTAGGTGTCATTTTTATAATGTACAAAAATATTGTAAGATGCTTAATGTTTTGAAAGGACCGTTGACGTCGGGCGACCTCTTACTTTGAGCGATCGGCGCCCTTGGGAAATTCCCAGCTGCTGATCCTGGAAGCGTCTGGAGTTTCCAGAGAGCGCAGTAAGCGCATTAGCTTCCCTCTCCCGAGCCACAGCGAACAAAGAGCAGTGTAAGGGGCTGTAAACCTACCCACAGGAGAATGAAGACTAGTTAAGACGCAGTCGTTTCGACGAATACGCATTGGAAGGCACAGTGTATACAAAATACATTTAAGAGGACGGGGCAAACAACAAAGGTTGCTATATAAAAACCACGTCGGCGAAAACACCGTGGATCGATAGTGTGATTTTTCAGGGTAATCAGCACTGAAACTCGGCTTAAAATGGACACTTTTAATATAATAGCAATATGTACTTATAAAACCAATATAAAAAGAATTGATGCCCATAAATAGCTTTCCTTTAACTGTAGAGGTTAGCCTGCTCTCCTCCCACCAAGGCGATCCGGGTTCAATTCCCGGCCGGGTCACTCCGGATTTTCGCATGTGGGAATCGTGCCGAACGATGCCGTTGGTTGGTGGGTTTTCTCGGGGATCACCCGTTTCGCTCTCCCTTTCATTCCAGCGCTGCTCCATACTCACCTAAATCACCCTCATCGGCTCGCAAGACCTCGTTGTTAAGAGCCGCCCAAATCTCTTCACTCACTTTGACTGTAGAACCACAGCATATAAACCAGCTTAACGCTGCTGAAAAGTTGGTAGTTTATTTACGAATGTAATCACACATATATTTTCTGTATCGATCGAAACGCCGAATCGTTTATCTTCGTGTATGCAGCGGCTATAAACTTCGTCTGATACACACGATTTAACCTGTTTGGGAGTATAAACATTTATTCCCATTAGCAACGTACGTTAAACTAAGCAAGTGAGATTAATGATCTTGCAACTTACTTTACACGGTAGTTTCTCTACATGTTAAGGTCGTAAAATTGTATTGGAAAGAAGTAGAGTGTCAGGAAAGCGCATTATTTAAATAAATGCCCTTGTGTTCCGTATTTCAGACCGCAAGGTGGTTTTTTGGTAAAACTGTATTTTGTTGCACAGGAATAACAGCTGAGAGAGTGAAATAGTTGACATTAATTTCACCAATCATGAAAATAAATGTGACAAAACCTGCATCGCGTTTTGAAACGTTCAGAAATTTTAGTTTCAAGTGCGTGACTCGTGGATATTGCAGATGGAAAAAAAAACCGAAGCTCTGTGAAAAAATAATCGTGTCCGAGATTATTTTAAATCTTACGCTTTTCACTCTGGTATGAGTTTCTTTAAAGTTCTCAATTCGTTCTTTGTGAGTAGCGCTGTGGTTATTCGACGTTCACTGTGCCTTTCATTGCAGACGAAATTATTGAGCTGTAATGGGACAATGCAAAAAATTGTGTAAAGGCATTATTCCATTCCTGTGTTCGCTAACCGAGGGAAATATCAGTGTTGGAAGCATATAAGCTGGTTTGCGGTTAACAGAATGCTTTCTAATCCCATTTTGTTTTCTTCGGCCACATATAAGAATTGACATTGCAACTGACCTATATTCCCTGTGTCTGTCATGTGTCGTTGAATTTGTTAGAAACATATGCATGTTTCCATTACCTAATTTAGGGGTTGGCGGGCAGAAAGGCCGTAGTAAGAAAATAATATTCTTAGATAATGGCAGGTAAAGGTTTTGGAGACTTGCATTGTTTGCAACAAAAACATAAAATGTATAGATTTTTCTTAAAAGACGGTAATACCCATAAACAGTAACTATTCATGTGAAAGGAAAAACTACTTTCTAGAATATATGGAGGCAAGGATACAACAACTATTCAATGATACTACTAACCTAAGTCCGGGAAATAACTCATTACTGGTGAAGAATCGATCTATCGATGCCAGAATTTATGTGAGCCATATATGGACAAAAAGAAAAATGATAAATTGTTTGATGCAAGGGGTAGACCTTAACTCACTGAAACCTTTCTTCCAGATAACTACTCAGTTGTTGTTACTCTAACTTGTTTGAAACAAAAAGAAACTGATCCTTTTGAAGTTTGACTGCAGCGATGCAAAGGAATTATACTTGGAATAAAATTGAACCTACAGCAACTACAAAATAGGACCAAACTAAGATAAACACACACAACGCGAAAAGGAAGTGTTCGTTAGTGTTATACTTAAGTGAAGGAAAATAATTCACTTATAAGCTTATATCATAGAAGAAAAGTTTAGACGTTCGTAAGATAGTCGTCAAAAATAACCCAAAAGATACCATAGATTTTTAAAACGAATGTGGAATATATATATATGAAAACGCAACTACTAATTTCGTGGTGTTCGGAACATTACGTAATATGGAACAGACAAACTGACGTGGAAAAAAGAAAATTCTAGATTAATTTTAAAAAAGCTAAAACCCTAATAAAAAACGAAACACACATGGTGCAAGGAATAATGTTCGATTCAAACGAAAAACGATAAGAAACAACGAATACAACACGACTACAAACGATACAAAAACAGCGAATAGGTATGAACACATACAATCACGTTTTGAGGACTGAGGTCTGTTCTCGTCGTCAGATGAAATGGAGTGTGATAAGATAAAAGATGTAGTATAGGTCATTTTTGGTATTATAGGCGTGTTCACCAGTCAAAGGTAAGCTTCTTTCAGGCTGGAGCTTTTGGAAAGTTTGACAACTCTTGTTCCACATTCGTTGCTTTGTTTTGTCTCCCTTGTCGCTGTAGCTGAGTTTTGTTCTCATTTGGAACTGTGTTGTTTTCGTTTTTTCGTTTCGTTCTTTATCTAAATGGATCATTGTTCTTTCATCCAAATGTGTTAATTCTTGTAATTTAAGTCGTGGTCTTTTTTTCGTGTATATCTTACTTATGTATTTAGCACTAACGCAGTTGGGATTTGGTTTTCTATTGTATAATTTTTTCTCGCTCTCGTTTTTTTTTTTTTTTTTTTTTTTTTTTTTTTTTTTTTTTCAGGCAATTTTCGAAGATTGAGTTACTCTTATCCAGATCTTTCTTATCTGATATCTGTTTTTAATTTTGTTAGATTTTTAGCTGTTTTGTGTGGTTAAGTGTATTAAAAATATTCTTATAGGCTTTTCACGGTAAAATGAGCACTTTTGAAATCAACCTTAGAAAAAAGTCACTGTCCATGCCTGCTTATACTTCGACGGGCGTACTGAGTATCATGCACCCGGCAAAGTTCGTAACGATAGATGGAAAGTAGTTGCATATCTTAACGTCGAATAAAAAATGTTAGGTAACCATTTGTGATAACTTAAATTATTTATTTCGCTTTATGTTTTTTTATGCACCAGTGTGTAAAAATTAGCCGATTTATAAAATGTTTACTTTCCTAATAATTTCACAGTTTCACTTGACCGACGCATGAATAAGGTGGTGAGGACCATGGCAATATTAATTTTACATAAGGGGGAGGAATACACAACGTGCATTCAATTAGATCCTAAGCAGGGCTTTCAAAAGTTCCTATTTTACCGTGAACAGCCTATATCAAAGGAGTGGGGAAGGAAGCGGCTGTGCTCAGTACCATACGGGCAATCGCCTGGAGTGAGTTCCCAAAACCATGGAAAACCTCGACTAGGGTCAAACCAGAGTCCTCCCGAATTTGAGTTCACTATGTTATCGTTGCGCTATCTCCATTGGCACTAGAACACATTATCGGTGTCGAATTAAGTATAGTGGTACATTAAGAACATGTTATAATTCGAGCTATTCGAACAAAGGAATCGCGTGCAAGTGTTCACAATTTGCACTTTAATGGACGCATTCGTGTAGACATTTTGATCGTCGGTGGTCATGAACAGTACAGCGTTACGCTGATGCAGCTGAGAAGTCAAGCTGGTGATGGGTCAAGCCTAGCCCCCACATGGCTCTCAAGTTACGACTGCTCAGTCGTAATACAAGTGGATCGGAGTTCACCATAGCTAGAAGTGTATGGAACCTGTCGCCTTCTGTGCGTAACCGTGGCTCCCAAAGCCAAAACCTTAAACGAAATAATCACACATTCAACAAGAAACGCAGGAAGTTAAAGAGTTGTTTTCCTAGTATGGATGGCTCGTCACAGACAATGTATTAAGCAACTTGCTTACAATCCCAGTCGCACGTTGGATAGCAAAGTAAGTACGACGAATAAGAATTGTCATTAATCTTTTCTGCTTTTCAGAATAGTTTTAAAACATTATTTCACATACCTTTTCTAACATTTTCAAGCTTTTATCTAGTTATAGAATGTTAACTCTCTGACTGTTCACGTAAGAGTATTCGATGCGTGTTAGTGTCACGTATTGTTACATGTTGCCGTTCTGTGTCGCTTCACTTGACCCGCCTTGCTCGAGCTTACGAAAGACAGTGTGTCAAGGGCGTCACTGGTAACCTAAGGAGTGCGTGGAGATTTACAAAGGTGTGCCGCCGTGCTTGCTGCGCGCGATAAGTCTGTCGGGACTCGTACCACTTCTGTCCTTGAGTGGATTGAGTGTGTGGGGTTATCGTTACAGGAATATTCTGGTCATCGCCCTCGCCTCTCTCAGTGCTACCCGGGATGCGGGAAGCCTTCGTGATCGAGCGATTGGATCTATACAGGCGCTGGGAGCCTCCAAGTTAACAGTCTGGAGTCTGCAGTCTGGAGCAATGAACGGCCTTAAGAGGAGTGCGTAGTGAAACATTTTTGGTTAAATCGTTGTTTGCGCGTATTCGCGTATCTCAGTAAATATATGTTCTGTAAACACGACCATTTGCTAGAAAATGTATTTAAAAAAAAACTATTATCTATGAGACTATGTTTTTACTTTTGACATATTAAGTACATTCATGGAGAAAAAAATTCTTGAAAATGGTCAAATATTGCATTTTTGGAGCCTGCCTATGCAGTTTCTTTAAGCGGCAAGAGAAGAGTACAAACATACGGCCGTAGTTAAACCCGTGGGCTTTCATTGCATGTAATAAAATCCCACTGTTACAGATCTGATTTGCACAGTACAGGACCACGACGGAAACACTGCACGCCTTGCGCGTAGGAGCGATAAGGCACTAGGCGTGAGTGTTCGTGCCACCCTTATCGCTCCCTCGCGTCTTGACCTTGTACGCGCAGGTTCACACTCCTCTTAAGAGCCAGGTGTGCGGAGCCAGCGAAGCGGCGACGACGACAGTAAGCAGCGCGAGTGAAGTCTGTGAGCATCTGTACAGTGTAGAGTGAAACTAACGGGCGCGACTATTGAACTGGATGTGTGAGTGACAGACATTTAGAATGACGGCAACAGACAGTTGGGTTGAATATGTGTAATAAATGTTAATTAAGTGACTGTAACTAGTATAAAAACACCGATAATGACTAATTAGAATTGGGATTGACAGTAAGTATTGCGCTTGCTGAGAATAACAGTTATTAATAGTAGAGATAGGTAGTTTAATGTTGTAAATAATATATTTGTGCATTTTAAAAGCATTATAAACAAATTAAAAATTAAATTTAGGTCACGTATTTTTTATTTAGACTTCCATTCCTCACGAACTCTGAAATGCCCTTCTGACGATTTAAAACAATTTAGTTCCAATATAGGCTGTGACCTACGTTCGTAACCTGATTTATGTGTTTTTATATTATTTTTTTATTAGCGTGCTGCTAACGTTGCTCGCAGTTTTGGGTACCTCGGCAGTGTTAGGACTGTCTTTCGGTCAAAATTTCCACCCTCCGTTCAGCGTAAAGACTAATTCAATCTTGAATCGCATCGCCTTCTTTTCAGCAGATTCCTTTGGTTCGTTGGAATTTAATTTCTGCTTTCCTAGGATGGCCTTGTCGGGCGTTTCTTTGTCTTGCGGCCTTCTCTCCCGCGCCTGGAAGATATAACTTCTTTGTGAGAGTGCGTCTTGTAATTAAACACACTATTTCAGAAGAGAAAAAAAAAACATTCATATTGGTATGAAATGCACAACATTATTTTCGCGAGAATCGTAAAACTATTTCGCACACGGTAAAAGTTAATGCACAATGCATTAAATATTTTGACAATTGCTCTGCTGTATGCACGCTTTAATCGAATTTGTTATGTTTAAAACTTAGTAAATTGGGCTGAACTTTAGAATTTTGTGATTTTTCAGTTAATATGAAGCGCATCTCTAAATTTCTCGCCCTAAATGAATGCTGTAATCCCAGAGTGTTGACTAAAGGGACTATTAAGAGACGCATCTTAAAACAACACGTTTTTCATTTATATTTCTCAAGAAAAATGAAAATTGAGATTTTCAAGAGTTTATTATCTATGAACATTTACGATATTGAGTTGAGAGATTTCGACGGATCTTAACAACGAGGTCTTGAGAGCCGATGAGGGTGGAATGAAGTGAGAATGGAGCTGCGCTGGAACACAAGGGCGGGGGAAACGGGAGATCCCGAGAAAACCCGCTGACCAGTGGCATAGTCCATACGATTTATTTTTGATGTGTGGTTTATCATAAATGGTCTAACTACAGTTGACGCATGGTTGATAGCATTATGCAGAGCCATTAATTTGTGAAAATGGTCGTTTTAACTGCGCCAATTATCTAATAACTTGAAAAAGCGTGTCAAATGAAGTAAACGACTTCCCTTTAGCCACTTCACTGATCGCGGAAAATATTTATTCTTGTTACCAGTGTCGGAAACATCGAAGCATTCGTATAAAAAAAAAAAAAGTTGTTTTTTCTCACTTGCCTCTTGACCTTTGTTGTTTTTTTTTAATGCGAATTTAATTTTTAATTTCGATGTAATAGTGACTACGTTGTGGATCACTCAGCATTACTATATACTGATTTTAATATGATGTGATATGTATAGTTCACGATCACTTCAACATACCAAGTTCATGAAAGAAAGGTTTCTTCTGAACAATAATTGTATAAGAATTTTTTACCACGCAAAGAAACCTGCCGTTGGAACATTACTATAAATGTCTTATTTAATGTAATTACCAACCTACAAAAATTTTCCTTCCTATCTCGGTATATATATATATATATATATATATCTTTATATATATAATTCTTCTGTGCGTGTGTATGTCACTGAACTCCTCCTAAACGGCTGGCCCGATTTTGATGAAATTTTTTGTGCGTGTTCAAGTGGATTCGAGAATGGTTTAGATTCACAGTTCGGTCCACTACAAAATTTTTTTAAATAAATTTTTTATTTATAAGTTATTGTTGATCTTGGAATGTTTTACATTGTATCCGGCAGACAGCGCTGCGATCGCGGTGTCGAATATCCAAAAATATTTCATTTTACTTCCAGTTTGTCCCGATAGTGGCGCTGCGATCAGATTCATGAGAATTTCGTAACTTTGTGTTGTTATTGTGTTAAAATAAATCGCGTGCTAATTGAAATATTACATTCAGATGTAATTAGTGTGTGAAGGGTTTTGAATTGTAGATAAAAACTATACATTGTGCAAATTCGGTGCGGTATTGAAGTGAGTATTTTACATAAATTCCTATCAATTTGCACGTGCGTTGATTAACAATCATCCTAACCTACAAATTTATTTGTGTAGTTAATTGATTTCATAACAAATTTTTAATATTGTTTTTATTTTAAATTGTTACTTATCGGAAATATTAAATAAAAAAAATAAGAAATATAATTATACATTATTTATCTAAAATTTGGTACACTTATTAAAAAAAAGTTTGAAATTTTCGGATTTAAGACATATGTACAGGACAACGTTTGTCGGGTCCGCTAGTATGTATATATATATATATATATATATATATATATATATATATATATATATATATAGACACACACACACACAACTTAACAGTTGTTCGTTGAGGTCTAGGCAACATGTCGCACTTGGCACTTGGGGGCCACAGTGGTGTATTGTACAGACTACTCGCCTCCCACCTAACCGGTTCGATTCCCGGTGGGTTCGCTCCCGGGGATTTTCGCATGTCGGTAACGTGCCGGACGATACCGGTTTTTCTCGGGGGTCTCCCTCGCCCTTGCATCCCGCCTCTCACATCACTTCATCCTCATTGGCTCTCAAGACCTCGATGTTTTAATGAGCCTCCTAGATATCTCCACTCCACTCTACATGCTACACTTTGTATTAGGGATGGGTCGAAACCACACTTTCTCGATACTCGATACCAGTTTCGATAGCAAAACATTCTCACGATGTTCGATACCGATACTTTTCTTGATACCAAATAAAAATTGCCATGAACACATAACAACTTGGCCAAGAAAATTTCCCATTTTACTAGTGTCGTTGACATACACTGAAACTATATAAAAACCCACATTACACTGGAAACGTGACCCACAAAGTCTTCTTGGAATGCTTGTGGGAAGCTTTGGAATGCTCGCTGCCAGCAAAGATATAATTATGGCACGCATTTAAAAGTTGTTGTTAATATTTTGCGAACCGTTGGACCTAGGTCAAATTTTATGTGTGCGTTGGAATGCCCGAAGGATGCAGATTAAATAATGATACGCATTTCAAAAGTATCGTACGCATTCCGAAAGTTATGGCACGCTCGTGCCATAGTTATGGCATTAGAAAATGTGTATTAAATGGTGGTTAAATTATGTCGCGATTTTCGAAAGTATCGTACATATTCCGAAAGTTATGGCACGAGAAAATTGCTGTTAAAATTCGATACTTTTGGATATTCTCATGCGATACTCGATACTATAAAGTATCGAGTGTATCGAGGTATCGCGGTATCGATGATCCTATCTCTAGTTCGTATACTTCGGGGGACAGTTTCTAGTAAAAAAAAAAGTCCCTTAGGTTACTTTTATCACAATGATGACGGCAGCGTGTACTGCCATATACTTAACTCAAGCTTTCTATTTGTTTTCTGAGTGTGACGTCAAACTACGGTTTGTTATGATACCGGAATGTAATGGAAAATTCAACTTAATAATTACATTAAATACCGTTTCAGCATGCACTGTGAGTGTTTAAACATCGACAGAAAAGCGTATTTGGGCGTAGTGGCTGTGGAAACGAACTTAGATTGAAGAAATTGGCGCTGCTCTTAACAGCGAGGTCGTGAGAGAAGAATAAAAAAAAATTACTTGACATTAAGACGATTATATATACGAGGAAATAGTACATTATTTACCAGTGCTCACGAAAGTAATGTATCTTGCTTATAAAATTTGTTTTGTTTCTCACGTTCGAGATACGGTTTTTTTTTTTTTGTGCCGTACTTCTTCTATAATGTTCATTAATTAATGGACCCCGCCTGTCTGTGGCATGCCGAGACACGTAGAGCCCTATACTATATCCTTCTTCGTTTAAATTCTCAACATTTTTTTTTTTGGTATTTGGCTGGGAACAAGACAAGAAATGGTACAGGTACACTTACGTTCTAAGTGCCAGATTCGCAAGTGTTCTCCAAGATCATGCGTTTTTAGGGGCTGGGCATGTCTTAAGCGGGCGTTTCCAGGACGATTTTTAGATTGAATCATTTCGGAAGAGAAGTTGTTGAATAGTGTATGTACGAAGAGCGTAACTGTTCCTTTATTAATTGTCATAAAATATTGACTTACTAAGTATAGGCTTTTCACGGTAAAATGAGCACTTCTGAAAGCCCCGCTGAAGATATACTTGTATCCACGTTCTGTATTCTTCCGCCTTATGTAAAATTAACATTGCCATGGGCCTCATCGCCTTATTCATGCGTCGGTCAGGTGAAACTGTCGAATTATTATAGAAGTAAATATTTTACAAATATGGTTATTTTTACGATTCGATGAATAAAAAAAAAAAACAGAAAGCGAGAAAAAAAATTAAATTAGGAATAATGGCTACCTAATATTTTTTATTCGGCGTTAAGATACCGAAATACTTTCCATCCATCGTCACCAACTTTACTGGGCACAAGTTGATTTCAAAAGTGCTCACTTTATCGTGAACAGCATTTATCAACCTCGCAAAATGTACTACGAAAATACTGGACGCTAGCCCACGTATTGTTCAACATTTTTTTACCGTCAATTTACGGAAAGTACCTGTAAAAAAGAATTCAGAGATCTTCGTAAAAATACGGGCACTCAGTAATGTAAATATACGAATTTTTCGTATATTTTACGGAAATATCCGTATCAATACTTTTACTTCGTAAAGTAAATATACGAATTCTTCGTATATTTCACAGAATTTTATAATTATATTAAAAAATACACGGGGTATTAGTACTATTCATTTTTTTATTACCTATATCTTCTTGATCAGTAGTAACCGAAATCTTTACTCTAAAATCCGCGATACTTGCCGGAGGGCGGCGCGAACCACGGACCTCTATCGCAGTAGGCCGATGCTCTATACATTTTTTTAAAAATATAAGTAAATAAATTTATTGTCACAAACAATATACAGAGGAGTTTGACCTTAACCTATTGTACCCGTCCTCCCACTATGTTGTTATTTCTACTTGTTTCTGGGCGCTGTTATTTCGGAATACGCCACGGAAACGTAATAAAAGTAATTTTATTATTTTAAATCTAGTGTATGTTTATAACAAGGACAGTATAGCACGAACGTCTTGAAACACTATTAGATGTCACTGGAATGAATCCATATTGACAGTAGTAACGCAAAAAAAATAGAAACAAAACTTCCACATACCTTCAAACACAGGTAAATACTGGAAAGAAATTATCCAGAAGTGTCCGTAAACTCTCCGTAAAATTACGGACACATTGATTTTCAGAAACGTGCTTTCCGTAAATTTCACGGAACCTCTCCGTTAATTTCCAAGTTAGATTTCTGTACTATCCGTTTAAAATAAGAAGAGGTAATGAAAATTTCTTTAAGTTTCGTTATGTTGGTGTTCTACTGTATATAAAAAATGTTATTAAAAAAGTTAAAATATTTTGTACTTAAGCGAAGTTTGAACCCGAGTCAAAAAATTGCTAGCCCACCACTCTAAACCATTCACCTAGCACTCTCACTTAAAAGTTATGCTATAACTGTTATATTTGAGGACAGACGCCTGATGCTATTTTTTAATGTTTTAAAAAATAGGTCATAGTCGCTTGGATAACATTAACTGCCGCAGAAACGATAATTTTCTTGTTACAGTGGCGAAGAAAGTTTCGTGTGGAATCAGCATTTTTCGTCCCCGTAACTCGAAGCCAAAGGGAATACGGAGACTCCGTATTTTGTATTGACGGACTTAACTCCGTTTTTCGTCATTACGGATTGCCTTTCCGTATATACACTGTACATTGCCGTAAAACATTCCGTAAATATATGGAAATTTTTAACAGTGTGGTTACTTGCGGCTCACAGTGGGGTCAAACAAAAAGCACTATTCTTGGGAAAAATAAATAAGAAATCCTACCTAAGTGGCGATGTGTTATATTCAAATGATCGATAAATCCTTGAGCCAAACGTTTGTAATGGTCACGAGGTCTTTGGAATGCAGCTAACGTCACAGCACATGTCAGAACTTGAGTGTACATGGATCAGTGAGGGAGAATCTCTTTATCTGGGAAGTCGTTAAATGCATGATTGTGTCGTGTGCCGCTGTAATAACAAGGCGTGGCTTAACATGATGTCATTACCCTCAGGTAAGCACGTTTTCATGCAGTTACATATAGGTTTTATGAATTGAGTAGTTGATTAATGGGACCATAAAGAGAATGTACCATAAATTTGAAAAAGAAAAGAAAATTTTATTTCAGGTTTTAATATATATCAGGGCATATCAAGTTCGGCATCCTGACATGTATAATTCATTCACACAATATACTTGCTATGACGGTAAACAAGCGCTGCTCATATCTGCTCATTTTGAAACAGTAGCGGTGTAAAAAGTTAACAGCTTCTAAAAATCTATTTGCCAAGTACGTGTGATCTAAAGACCCAAAACATTCGTATGTCTGTCTTCTTAGGATCGGTATGATACCTTGAGGCAGTCTGGGCGTGTACAAATACAGGAGAAATTTACAGTTTTGAAAGACTTCGTCCGAATCACGACAAGATGCACAGACGAGTGTATTACAGCTTTCAACAAGCGAATTTTATTTTCCGTATCCGATTTTAAGAACAAATGGCAAGCTCGTAGGATAGAAGAAAGATTTCTTGGGGAAGAACAAGGACTGGCTAGACTCATCAGTGGGGTTTCCAAACTACGTAAGGGTCGCTACTAGAAAATGTATAGGTCAACATACGGAGAGTTTCGATTAATAATGTCATAGGACAAAGCTACTGAAAATAGAAAATTTGCAAGCAGCCACATATTCAAGTGATGAGCTTTCATTTGCCGCCCAAATGAGCTTGCGCTCTTGTGGCAAAGTGGAAGCCTCAAAAATCGTAAAATATATAACAGCAACATAGCCCACGCGAGCTGAAATATCATTAAGCTTATAAAGATTCTGTTGTCAACCAGCAAAGCAGCTCACAGGAACAGAAGCGCTTGCCATATGTATTGATGTTCAGCTCACCAGACGTCAATACAATATTATTCGAGAGCATTATAAACAGAGGTTTTCCTCTTATACAAACATTGAGAAAAAAAAACATAGTTTTTCCACCGAAAAAAAACATATAATGCTATCAGAAACTGTAGCTTTAAGTTAACCTGCAGACACTTCTTGAACGCAGTGCCTCCAGTCTTCTAACCCTGAATTGCAAGTGGGGTTCTCCGCAATCAGAATACAAGAATCGAACGTCTTCTTTCTTCCTTTGTGCCTATACGTCTAATTGATGACAAACGGGAAGGACAAGGGCCAACAGTTTTCTGGCAGTATCCACGACCTTCGTCAACACTCTACTGTACGCCCATCCGATTTCAGTGTCATCGTGAAACAGCAGATATTAAAAAAAAAATGGAACAGGATCACATCAAACGGCAAATACAACAAGTACATCCTTTTATTGGCGAGTCAGACGACAAGCAAATTTAAGTTATCTACAGAATGCTTTTTACTATTACTGACGGCAAAGAGCGCATTGCCGTTACAGGAACTTCATTAGGTTCTTTGAGTGTTTGTTCCATCTTTCCTATATACTTCCGCTTGAGAAATAGCTAGCGCGGACCATCGAGTAGAAGAATATTGTCTCGAAGACAAAAAAAACCATTCAAGACAGATTTAAAAAAATATGTGGGATTACTAGTAGACAAGCCAAAACCAGGCTTTGGCAACACAAATGATGGGAATACGTCAAGGTGGGTTTTTTTTTTTTTTTTTTTTTTTTTTTTTTAGAATCTGGCTTTATCGGCAAGCATCACTGGTGTTGACAGTGACGTCATCAGAAGATTCAGCACAATTTTGCAAGTGATCTCTTGTGGCCACGAAATATATGTGAAAAAGTATCGCACGTATGTGCTGGTGACATCCCAGCTATTTGTACAGAAATACCCATGGTACACTATGGTTTTGTCCCTATTGTTCAGTGGTAGGGGCGTGCCGATCATAGGCCACCTTGGATTAATTGGGATTAATTGATGGATGATCGATTTGGTTAAAAGGGTTCAATTAATATCAAATGGTTAATTAAATTTGTAGGGTTAGTCCAAAAGGACTAGATTGATTGAAAGGGTTAAATGTATTGAAAGGGTTAAATTTTTTTCTTGATATTGTTGTACTTCTTTCTCTCTTTTTGGGAGGGGGTAGCAGTAGCTTTGTATGATGTTGACGGTGTGGTGTCCTGGAGTAAAGTGACCAGAGTGGTGGAATGCAATGTGTTATATAGGTGTTGAGTTGAGTGCAAAAGTGGGCTGTGTAAATTTTTTTTGGGGGGGGGGGGGTTGGAGTGGGATATTGCTCGTAGACGGTAGATAGGTGATTATTATGAATATATTTAACACACAAGAGAAATTCCGAGTGTTGAAACGATTTATACATATGAATAAATAACACGAGCAAGATAGAGAGAGAGAGAGAGAGAGAGACAGAGAGGGGTGTATAACTACCTGGTCTCATAAAGAAACAAGTGCAATCACATGACTCTCCAGTATGGAATTAAACATAATGTGATTTTACTACCCCCAGCTGTATGTTAGAAATATATTTTACACGAGAGAGAAGTATAGCGAATGAACACAATTACATTAGTATGGAATTAACGAGCTGCAACAAAATGTCCCTATAAATTAAACGAACACAATAACAAGATATATATGATGCCTCTCGCACATACTTTACACGTCCGTCTGCCTGTGAGAATGGTCAGGAGGAACTTTAAAAACATAATCCACACATAAAAAGAAATTAATTGATTAACACTTGTAATAAAAGTGCACCTCTCCCAAAGCACATCTGTCCGACTGCGAGCTCAGTGAAGCACTGTTTGATTATAGACTTCAACTCTGAAATTTTTTACGAAATGAATGTTTCCAAATAAATTAAAAAAACACGTAATGAAATGGCACCAGGAGCTCCCCGACAACACATCCGTCCACCTCAGAGGTCACTCGATGAATAAATGGATGGTATGATGTGCGCCTGCTTATAAACGTGTAGCATGGCTGATGTCTTAAAGGCAACTGAGTAGAAATTTACAACTGACAGAACCTATTTCCCTACCAATCTACTATTAACGACTTGATTCGTCCTACAAGTACATGAAGGTATAAAAGTGAATTATTTAAAAATAACATACGTACTACAAATTTTTTTCTGTAAAGTCTGTGCAATTCACTGCACTTGTTAACACAAACGCCAGTTGAAAATAATACAAAGTTTCATCGGCCAAGCTCAGAAACATACTTGAGACGATCATAAAAATAACGAATGCACTATTTCAGGCTATCACATGGAAATTTATATTTTCCGATAAATTAAAAAAATATATATAATTTCACACTATAGTTTATGAATACTGTGAACGAGATCTGAACCCCTGAGCATATAATATCGCTTAATGAAAATCGCGACTACCACACTCCGAAGCCCGGTGTATATGAAGTAGCTATTGAGGTATACATCCATCTAGTCCAAGCTTCTATGAGCAACTGAATATGGCGGAATCCCTCGCGAAACCTCCGCATCGCTGTGCCCAAGGCCAACCACCCCTCCCCTCGCCAGAGTGTGCTACTCTGTCTTTGAGATTACTCATCCCTCTGCCCTCAATTGTCCATTTTTCGGCACTGAGGCAAGATGGCGACGAGTGGCTATATATGGCCACATCGCTCCCTGAACCCCCATCCCCACCTCCCACCATAGAGCGACATGTCCTGGGGTCATTCACATGTCTTCACCGATTGTCAATTTTTCGCCACTGAGGCAAGATAGCAATGACTGGCTAGAGAACTTCACATCGCACCCATTCGCCTGTAGGCATACCCTACCCTCTACCCCTAGCGAGAGGGACATGCCCCGAGGTCAAGAAGCTAGACCATCCCTCCCACCCCTACTCCAGAAGCTGTCTTCGCCCGAAAAGTCAATTTATTCTCCAAGGCGACGCATCCCCACCCCGGAAAGCATTTTTTTTCGAATATCTCGAGAGCTGGTCTGTCTACACAGCCCACCCTCGCTGAAGATCCAGGGTCACGCAAGAGCCTGGTGTATTCCCAGCGAATTAAAAAATTTCACAACTCCTGACTATGAAATTTTATATCCCTGAAGTAAAGTTTCTTTAATACCTGAGATAATCCCCAGATTTAACATTCCAACAACAAGTGTATATTTGAATCCAGCAAACTATGATTTGAAAAAAAAAAAAAAAAACACAGAAATACAAGACATATTTGATTCACTCGTAAAAAAATGTTTTTTACAAGTATTGAAACAGGACATATATTTATTCGTCTAGCAGACAAAAATACGTATTTCACGTGTAGTTTTTCCTAGCCCAGTGTTCCCAGTGTTGCCGAAAGAATTAATATTTCTTTTGTGGGTCACGAAATAAAATTAGTGTATCTGTTCCTGGCTGAACATTTATAAGCCGATGAGGATATCGCATCCTATGTGCCATGTGCTGACTGTTCTTACGGCATGCCTGCCTTTGCTAATGATGGGAACTTGCAACATATGTGGAGGGATTGTATTTCGCGCAGGCTGTAACAGCTCCTTGAAGCTAGAATCATTCCAGATATAGCAATGTACTCATCCAGAGTCGATGAAGTAGATTCCGAGGAGAACACTGTCATCTTATAAAATTTTATATGGGAGAGAGAGAGAGAGAGAGAGAGAGAGAGAGAGAGAGAGAGAGAGAGAAAGACTTTTTTTGTAAATAGTGTATAAAGAAATAACCCAAAAATGATATGCTACGCGCAGGGTTTCGAAAACTACCAAGACAACTCGTTTGTAATCAAGGAGCTTGCTATTTCTTATGCAACTGATGCTAATGACACTAAAATATTATGCTTTAAATCTCCCAAACCTTGGTACGGTTTAAAACCTGAAGTTAGAATTATGTTTCGGAACAGACTTATGTGATACATAACTTGAAATGGGATTCTGGTGACGTAGCTTACGAAAAACGTTTTCAATATGTAAATAATGCGTTACTCGAAGACTATCTCATATACGTGCTTGAAAAAAACACAGCAGGAAATTTTAAAAACTTTTACAATTGCAGAAGGAATAAATATCAGAAGATACACGACTGTTCGAGTATTAATTCAATAGTCAAATGCTATAATAACAGATCACTGTGAGGAAAAAAATGTTATGTTCACAATGCAAAAGCGAAGCTTTAAGAGAATATTTGTACCAACGTCCTGCCTACGTATAAATATATTAATTTTTCGAATAAATGATTTGTTGCAGGTAGCGTAAGATTTCGAAAAAAATGGAGAAATTCGACCCAGAGAAGACATACTCCACTATTTTTCGAGGACATAAGAAAGCATGGTTCCAGTCTCTAGGCAACATATACTTTCAGACACAGATGTGTAACGGAAATGAACATTGGAGTTTCTCAAAAAGTTTCGGAGAAAGCTCGTATACAGAATTACTGCTGTGTGATGAAGAAGAAGTCTCATGTTTTTAATATGCGACCTGACAGCGAACTGCCCTGTTCTTCTTGGGACCTATGTTTTAAAAATCGCAGTGCAGAAATAATCAAAGAACCAGGTTTTCATCAAATAAAATATAAATTGATTACAGAATTTTACGGCACCCCCACCGTATGGACTGAAACGTGTAATAATAAGGAACACATCACACAAATACAAGGCAGTAGCGGCCTTTTAAGAGCACCGTGTGGAATGTGGGACTGCGAAGTTTGGAACACCATTGCTTGTGTCTTTAAATTTGATCTAACAAAGTTATAGTTGAACTAATTTTACCACAAATTGGAAGAACATCTCTCTATATAAAGAGAGAGAATCGTACACCAGAGCTTCAGTTACGATGAGGAGGTTCGACTCATCACTTCAGTACGCTAGTGTTACTCCAGGATATAGGCAAGTGTAGTTTAGAATTGAAGATGAAGGTAGTCCACTACAGATACAGATGTGCAACGGAAATGAACATTGGAGTTTTTCAATAATCAGTCCTGAATGTATGTACGAAGAAGTTGGAGATTGCATTGGACGCAAGTGTGTAGTCTATAATTTAAGACCTGACACCGATTTACCAATTAGTTCAACTAAATTAGTATGAGCTATGGAAGGTGAAGAAATCACTAAATATCCATCATTTAGTAAAATTAAATATAAATTGCGAACGGAGTATTACACTGAATGTGTTGTTTGGACAGAAGAATGCAACAACAACCAACATTATACGTCCATCGGTGACCAAGAATTAATTACTCCCTGTGGCATGTGACAATTCAACGTTTTTCAAAGTAAGAACATCTGGTAGACTATATAAAGGAGAGCGTTCAGTATAAAATTGTCAGTCATGGCTAGAATCGTCTACCCTACAGACTTATATGAAGTCCTGCAAATAGGATACAGAAATTTTTCTTTAAACTGTACAGCGGTATTCTACAAGTTCATGTCTGCAACGATATAGAACATTGGTGCTACATTTTCGACAACAGTCTCGGCATTCGCTTTGGTGAAGGAATAGCATGCAACGATTGTGCTGTGAGATGTCTTCGCCCTGACAGTGACTTCCCAACAACATTAGAAGATTTGATGATTGCCAGTCTTAGCGAGGAGATAGAAGAGGAACGGGGATACAGAGTAATTGACTACCAGCTCACAAGACCTCACCAGGGAATCACCGTTCGTTGGAAGGAGACCTGCGACGGGAACATCCACGACTTTATTTTCGAACAAGGAGGATTAGTTTTTCTGTCCTTGTGTAATTTATATGCGTGGGAAGTGGCTAATTCAGAATGATCTCGCTGATTTGCAAGTATGCATTTATTACTAAATGTTTGTATTCTGTAACTAATAGCATACCATGTTCACATTTTGTTGTAAAGGAAATCTGTCAGTCAGACATCCATTTCAAATGCACATATTTCTCTCAAGCTTTTACAGCACATAGTAAATCCAATAGTTATGATTGCAGACCGCACAGAGTAAATCGTAAGCGTAAACTTAAGGGCGAACGTATTGTAATTTCATATTGTGAGGAAGAAAAATATTTGAAACATCTTGTTTATAATACAGACACTGTTTTGCCCTATCAGTATTTCGAAGAATGTGATAATAATCTTCATACTTTATATCATTATAGCAAAAACAAGTTTGGTTACACATCCTATACTGGGTGTGATTCATCAAAATGTTATGTACATCGAGCAATAATATTAGCAAAAATAAAATTTAGCCCTAAAGCATGTTTCAACTTACAAATTTAGAGAGAGACATGATGAATTTATCAATATACCTACATTGTTCTTTGCTAAATCTTCTCAGTTGAGTGTTAGATGTCATAGTAGCAACATGACGTATTTTCATCCTGAAAATCATTACGTCAGTGTCAAACAAGGAAAGTTCAATACAACTTACGCCCTATGGTGCAACGGGCTTTTGCGAGAATTTACGGAGGCTTGCGATATTACTTTTCATTTTAAAGTAATATATTTTCCTCTAGGAGACGAAAAGAGTCACGAACTCATACAGTGAAGTCACAATAAGAAATGTCCAGTGTTTCGTATGACTGCAAACACACCTCTTCCATCTAGTATTGAAGATGTATACTCTCATTACGTTAAATCATATTCCGATTTAGTTGAAAGCATTGTTTTACATGCCCCTACTTGTAAAGACATTTGTGTACAAATAGACAGATATAAAACAGGGCATAAGAAACACTCACTCCTTTAAAGCAGAGATCAAGAAGGGGATCTGGATCCAACATTAAGAAAATGCACGAAAACTTTGTTCACGGAAGATGCTAACAGTTTATTTTAATAATATTTGTTTTAAAAAAAAAGTATATATTTTGTTAGTTTTAAATGTTTTGCGCTATCCTGTAGTATTTCGGAGCAAGGTGTAATTGTTGTACATAAAGTTTTGAATCATCCTGTATTTTTTTTAAATAATTGTGTAACTTGTGTGACATCCTATATTTGTTTATGGATATATATATATATATATATTATATATATATATATATATATATATATATATATTCTTAAATGTTCCATTAAAAGTATGATGCATTAACAAGAAAGAGTCTTGTAAAGAAAATAATTAAATAATTCAGATAACAAACAGACTATTAGTTTGCCAAAAATACTGTTCCAACTAAATATATAATTAAATCTGGCAAAAAAAATGACTGCTGGAAAAATTATAAATACATAAAAAAGTTTATTCTTTCACCAGCCTCTGTACATTAACCAGTATATACAAGGAGGCTCTGGGTTCGAATTCTGGATAAGGCATGGTTAATTGTAATACATACTTTGCGGTTTCGATTCCCGGGTAAGACGTGGTTGATATAAGCTGGGTTCAAATCCCGCTTAGATCATGTACGATTGTAATCTAGTTTCTCACTTTCAGTGATAGGTAGATATGATTGTAATATATATACTGGATTCCATTCCCGGATAGGTTTTTTATGATATTAGCTAGTTTGTAAGTCGGTAATCGTGATCTATATTAACTAAAAGGATTAATCAATTAAATATAAATTTACAAATAAATGATAGTAAAAACAGGAATTTGTTCGTATACGTAGAAGAGTGTTGAATCATAGCATTAAATTGATTTCACCTCGTAATGCAAAAAGTTCGTATTGTAATGACAAATGTTCGTGTAAGAAATCGTTAAATAAGAACTTAATTCAAACCTAATGGCTTAAAACCGAACAGTTACACGTTAAATTCAGATATAAACGCTAAAATTCAGAATATCCACGCCACAATTCCTAAAATGTGTTAAATACTTTTAATTTGTGTTAAAATTTATTAAAATTGTACTAAAATATCTTAAAACTTTTTATTCGTCTATTTGATATCCATTTCAGGCGAATAACGTTATTTAAATCTTTGCAACAAGGGAGGGTGGTGAGGGTATAAATAGGGGTACGCACCCACTGGAGCTCATTTGCTGCTGAGACTTCATGGGTCAAGACCTCCTCTCTCCTCCAGTGCGTGAAAGTGTACCGACCTTCAGCCTTGTGAACCGGTCCGCGGTACTAGGGTGCCTAGTTCAAGGCCATCGGCCACCCTCTCGCCGTTTACCTTTGCCTGTCTGTTCCGTAATGGGGCTTTGCGACCTAGGGACCCACTCGCCAATGGCTTCTGCCGGAGAAGTCACCCTCGGAGCTCGCTTGGGACTGCGATCGCCCGACCGCTTGCTAGCCTGCCGGGGTAGACTCCCATGGAGCTCTCGAGGGGATTGCGAGAGTCCGCCTGCTAACCTGTCGGGGTAGGAACCCAGATGCTCAACTGGCAGAGTAGTCTACCTTTCAACTCGACTAACCTGGGTTCGAGTCTTGTTACACAACCACCATCTCCGCTGCAAGAGTTTAAGTAAGTAAATAATTTTAAATGTAAAAATTTAGGGTTTTCGGTATTTCGTTTAAAATTTTTCGCATTTTCTATAAACTTTGAGTAAATTGCATGAATTTCATTCGACTTTTTATCAGATTGAATGATGAGTCTTTAGAATTGTAAAACTAGTATTTGGAATCGTAAAATTTATTCATCAAATTGAATGACTGGTCTTTGAAATTGTAAAACAAGTCTTTAAAATCGTAAAAATTTTTATCGAATTGAACTACTGGTCTTTAGAATCGTAAAACAAGTCTTTGGAATCGTAAAACTTTTTATCAAATTGAATGACTGGGCTTTGAAATCGTAGCATAAATTTTATTCTGAGTGTGATATAGTTTTAGGATTTGTTAAACTGTAAGTTTTTTTATGTTTAGTTAATGTTAATTCATATGTGTGGATGATTGAGTGTGTGTGTGTGTGTATGTGTGTGTGAATGCAACGGAAAGGTGAGAAAAATTAATTCCAAGTGTAATTTTTATGGACATTTGAGTTTATTTAGGAGAGTTGAGAGGGTTATACAGGTGAACCGCCAGTAGTAGCTACTGTACTATATGGAATAAGGCCATGTCAATAACACGTACCTGGCCCTCTATTCACTGTGTAAATATTCGCAAAGTATGTGCAAAACATCTAGAATTTATCGCCGATTACAGTGTGAAAAAAAATTGGTCAAGTAGGTGTATGACTGAGTGTATGTGTGTTTGTGTGTGTGAATGCAGTGGAAAGGTGGGTGACTGTGTGTGTGTGTGCAGAGAGATTTTTCAAGTATTTTTAAGTTTCAGAAAATTTTACGTTTAAAATGCAAGTATTCGGGTTTATATAGTTGTAAAAGTATTACATGTTTAGTTTTAAAGCGTAAAATAATTTAATTTTAACCGTCTATAAGAAATTGTTAAAAAATATAGACAAGTTTTATAATGTCTTGAGTGTAACAGATTAATTACCCATGCTATCACTATCGTTATTAATTTATTTTCGGAAAATTTATAAAATGTTTTTATAGTGTAAATGATTTTGACGATATACCCTAGAACATATTTTTTTTATGGTGTAAATGGTTTTACTGTGTAATATTCATACATTTTTTACGCGCTGGGTTGTTGGAGGGGAAAGGGAGAATGTCGAGCAGGCGCGGGAGGGATCACCAATACATGTATATATATATATATATATATATATATATATATATATATATATATATATATATATATATATATATATATATATACAAAGTAATGTATTGGTGTGATTGTAATGGCCACTCATGTGTGAAGTCAATAGCGCGTATTGAAAAATATCGATGAGCTGAATCAAATGTCAGTCCTGCTTGGTCTGTTGCAGTGTAATTTAATGCAACTTCACTGATGACATTTTGTTCTGTCAACGATGACAAAATACAGTACATATCGTGTTTCAGTATTCCTGAAAATATATTTAAGGGAAAATAGTAAGATAATGCCTGGTAAACAAGGAATAGTAAGGGAATTCCAAAATGGAAATGCAGTGGACACCCTGCAATACTTCACACACATACAAATGCACAGTGAAGTAGGTGTAACTCTTTGCTTCATATTCTTTCATCATTCTAATCCACAAAACATATGGCAATGCTGTTAGTGGGTTTTTGCAGGGTGCTCCCATTGTCTCTGCCCTTCCATTCCGTCATAGTCCCAGGCCTCTCTTATCTCAACACGCTAATCCTTAAGGCTGGGCGACAATGACAAGTTTGGCCATCCTGTAGGGCAGTGTGCTCCACTTGGCACTATTCTCCTCCCCTCATGACATCCATAGACCCTGCCTGAGGTGGAAACAAAATTGGATCATTATTATTGTAATCCACAATTACATTTTGCCACAGATTAGCTATATTACGTAAAGTGATCTACCATTTTGTATGTGAACTGTGAAACATTGTTAAACTATATATATATATATGTATATATATATATATATATATATATATATATATATATATATATATATATATATATATATATATACTGTGTGTGTGTAAGCTGATGCCGTGTGATAGCTCGGTTGGCGGTTCAAGATGTTTTGAGGGGCGGTGAGGTTAAGGTTGGAAAGTATTGTTTAGGTATTTGTTACCCGAATAGGTGCATGACACCACATGTGGCGGTGTCGACGTTGTTTGAGAGCTGGAGACTCTTGACGTTCTCAGGAACAGCAGTTCGATCTCCCCTCATATTTGCTATCTGCAGTGTTTACTAAACAGTAGGCCTATTAAAGGCTTACCCTCACACCTGATACTGAACTGCTGACTTGTTGCATGTTTGAAATAATTACACTCATAACACACTGTTCAAAGGTAAGGTGGTTTCGGCGGGCTTTGGAGGGTCCCGTTCCCTGATGTGCCTGAAGGTTTGTCGAAGGGAAAACACATGGCAAATAGGGTATATGCCTTACTGACTGATCACATTCTGGAAAATTGTAATCTTACAATATGTATGCTCATAATTACACTATCGTGTATTCAGACAACTTAACACATTTTGGAGAGTAACAACTATTTGCATTTTTCCTGACCCAAGTGACAATTACCCGGTGTATCCCTGACTTTTCCCCGTCACATGTGATCCCTGGCTTTTACCTGTTTTCAGTGAGGGTGAACATGGTGTATTGTTACAATCATAACGTATATCAATGCTCTATTGAACTCAATTTAACACGAAATGCTTTTTCTCTACAATGTCTGACCCCCCCCCCCCCCCAACTTCTCCCGCCTTTCCATTATTTTTCACAACGTGCACAGTTTATTTGAACATTGTACTCACGAATGCTGGTAATTGCGAATTACTTTGTTTTTACTCTACACACGGTTACCACTATTTTATTCTAACTTTTCGGGCAAATGTACCATCTGTTGCATGAAATAGGGCCAAGAGTGTCTCCAAGGGATCACCTAAGAGTGAAAATAAACAATAACCTGGCAGCATTAGGCTCATGTTAGTCACACACGTTACAGATTATATTTTTTATAAATTCACACCGTAGCAGGAATATAAAAATTCTCGCGCCTCGGTACCCTGAGGTTATTTTTATCTGTTCAGCTTCTGTTGATTTCACAAATATTCCTACCACGCCAATAGCCTTGCGATATTACTTTATCACGTCATTAGAAGATCGTAAACAAATTATAACAGTTCTTATAGGATTTTTTTACATTTATTTATCGCATGTAAAGGAGCATTACACAGGCACTGATATCCTTTCCTCTTCCCCCGATACTTAACCATCATGTGTTTGATACCAAAAGAAAGATAAATACAATTCAATGAGGTTAGTGCCTACTAAATTGGAAATGCAGAATGCAATTTTAATATAATTTGTATGCAAACACGTCGGAAATATGCTGCAGAAATCTATAAATTGCTCAGAATGTTATCCATATTTCTATGCACATTTATTAACCCGACAATTATTTACACAACCCATTCACGGCAACATGCGCAATGATAACAAAAAAAAAGATAAATAAAACTCAATGGGGTTTGTAATGACAATTATTTACACGTACAACAGAACGACATTTTGTAAATACTACTTATTAACTTTTAAAACTCAGGAGCTTTATAACCACAAAACGTACACGTTAATTTTCACACCTGGGATGCAATATGGCGACTGTCGTAAGTACGTAGTATGCCACACAAGTATACAATTTCAAATACTAACCAAGTATACTTCCTATGTGTACTATACTGGGGATTTGAACAGTGCTAGTATACATATGATGATGTCACTTCCGGCGACAAGTACGCACAAGTATGCAATTTTTGAGAATTTAGAAACAGCCTTAATCTCACATAAGTCGGAATAATTCACAACGTGCATACAAGTATATCTTAAGCAGGGTTTTATAGGTGCTCATTTTACCGTGAATAGTTAATAGGTGGCATTCACATGATTAATGCATTTTTCGCAAACGTAATCCACCCTGCGTGTACGAAGACACAGAGGCGTTTCATTAGAGCTACGGAGTTCTGGCTGCGAATAAAGCGTAAACAATGGCTGCGTGTCTTTTATAGTTGTAAATTTAGTACTTGAGACTCCCTGTTCATTCTACCTGCCTAAAACAGGGACTTAGTAAGCGACGATTATTTTACAGGAGTGACTAAACCTGTTGCCTGTATAGTGAGACACTGCTATAGAGCTATTGCTTAGCTCACAAAGGCTATAGTACTGACGAACCCCAATTTAACCATGTAGCATACCACTTTATTTGGAGACTTCGCTGAGGCACCGACCTCTACTGTGTTATGTACTCGATTTGTATCTCGGTTAAAACGTGAGATGTCGAAGTCACATGGCATTGCAACCTAAAAATGATTTGTTCCATCTACAGTGGTCATCTTGTTCTTATTTATCAGAATCAAGAGAGAGATAACTAGACCTACACGGATTTTTAGTTTCAAAGACAAAACTCATCGTTTCCAAATTTCTAAATTTGTTGTGTTTGGAGGGCATGCCATTATAAAATGCATTTGTGTATTTAAATGTGTAACTGTTAATGCTTTTATTAATTTTTTAAATCTTAAATCACGTGTTTTCAAAAACACGGGAGGATTAACTTAATTTGTATTTTTAATGTATCATACAAAAATTTTGTGGAAACACATTTCACTTTCTGGAATTTAGATAGCTTCAAGACTATTTTAGCAGCTAGTCACTGACGTGCATAAATGTGAATTGCTGCTTCTAGTCTATTGTAGTCTATTTCAGTCCCTGAGATAGGCGTGAAATTTTGAAGAGTTAAATAAACATTAGCTGCTTGAAATTAAGAGCTTTAGTCATTAAGTAAAAACCCTTCCTGACTTCACTATGCACATTGATTTAAAAAAAAATATATTAATTGAAAACTATGAGGAGCCACTTAACAGACTGATATTGATCATTTATAAACTGACTCAGTTCGACAGCGTCTACTTTAATGCAGTGTTCATTTTGTGAAATTCCAGTGGCGAGTATTTGATGGCTTAAAATGAACGCTTTCAGGTGCACCCTTCTCACATGCCGGATAGTTGGGCGTTGAGCTGCGCCGAAACTGCGGAATAAAAGCTGACGAGCGAGCTTATCCACGTTCCCTCGTTCAATATGAATGGGATGGCCAGACGACCATATCGTTCGAATGCGATGCCGTATATAAAGCCACTGAAATCGTGCTCAGTTTGTTTTCGTCTAGTGAATACGGCTCTAGTGTCCGTGAGAATCCAGTTTAGTCCTGTACATTCGCTGGATGTTATTTGTGTCCGACAGGGACACTTGAATGTGCACGGGAAAATATAATGCATTCAGTTAAGAACTTCGGAATTAATCGGATTGTACACGGACAAACGGTGTTTTTACCGCCAGTATACTGAGTAGAAAAACGTATCTAAGAATTTTTGTTAATGCAAAACTTATAAAAAGGTATATCTCCTCACCGTGATATCAACTCAATCACGAAGAAGTTTACATACTGTGAATTTTTTTCCCCCCATAAGATTCTATAGCCAAAACCTTCTGTGTTACTTTTTTTTAAAAATAATATTACCATGACTATAAACGTGGTTCTAATCATAATTATAATAGCTTTCTTGCTCGTCCTCAACCATCGCGTTTTTTTCTGTTCGATTTTGTAAGTCGTCTGTACAAGTGTCTGTTCAGAATGAAAACTCGCCGAGTTGCCGAGTGTAAACGGCGGTTGATTTCTTGTTCTCATCATGGCGGAACGAGCGAACATTTTGTTCAGAGCAGTTCTCTCGCTGCGCTTGCTTGCTCAGTGAAAACGTGGTTTGTAAATAGTATTCTACGCTGCAGCATTACAGTCTTCTTCTCCCCAGTACTCGGGTCACTGGTTCGTGCATTGTTTGGCAACTGTAGGCTGTTCACAGTAAACTGAGCCCTGCTTAGTATCTAATTGTATGTGTGTTGTGTATTCTTCCGCCTTGTGTAAAATTAAAATTGCCATGGACCTCAACACTTTATTCACGTGTCGGTCAATTGAAACTGTGAAATTATTACAAGAGGAAATATTTTTCAAATCCGTTCATTTTTACACTTCGATGCATTAAAAGAAAAAGTAAGCAAAATAAATAATTCAAGTTATCACAAATGGTTATCTAACACTTTTTATTTGACGTTAAGTGAGCGAAGAGATTTGGGCTACTCTTAACAGCGAGGTCTTGCGAGCCGATGAAGGTGATTGAGGTATGGAGCGGCGCCGGAATGAAAGGGTGGGGAAAACTGGGGATCCCCGAGAAAAATCGCCGACTAGCGGCATCGTCCGGCACGATTCCCACATGCGAAAATCCGGGAGTGGCCCGGCCGGGGCTTGAACCCTATTCTCTTTGGGAGGCGAGCAGGCTAACCGCTCAGACACCGCGGCCTCTGGACATTAAGATAAGGAACTACTTTCCCTCTATTTTTATAGCCTATTCACTGCAAAGCGAGCATTTTTGAAAGCTTTCTCATTTGGAATAATAGTCCATATATTTTATTTCACCCTTAGGCGTTAATTTCTGTGTTTATTACGTATCCGGCAATATTTATTTAAAAAGGTGGCGAAAGGATAAAAAGATGGCTGAAAATAAAAATCAACTAGGGCCTCAAAAGTGCTCATTTTACCGTGAACTGCGTATACCAACTTTACTGGGCGTATGCCACTCAGTGCACCCGTTAAAATGTGTGCAGGTAGGAGTAGTGACTTTCCTATAAGGTTGATTTCGAAAGATCTCACTTTACCGCGAACAACATTTTTCATTGTTTATTGGCTCACATTAACGGCCTTCAGCATTGCAGTGTGCCAACACTAATAGTGATGCCAGTATCAAATAGTACACTCCCGAGATTTGGTTGGACATCGATAGCAGATGCTGCCGAACATAGCCTGTCTGAAAGATTATTTTGAAGAGTACCTGTCATAATGCTGGAACTTTTAGACAGAACGGTTTTATAACTTGTATTCTGCTTGCGGTGGCTTTGCGCCCTATAAACTTAGGGCAATCTGTTGTAGAGCTGTTCCAAGTAAAGGAACATTTTGTCCTCGTTACCCATTCTCGCTGAATCGTCGAACTGTCGTGGTGAAGAGACCCATGCGAGGATACTTGAAGACTCTTACTTGCAATGGTTTTAGAATTTGAGTACTACAGGACTAAATTGCTCTAAGTATTGCATATCCTGAATAGTTATGGAGGGGCGTGTGCGATGCCAAAGCCAGTTTCATTCCTCTCGTCAATGGATACATTTTTTTTTGGCGCTCTTGTGTGTGGGGGTAATTGGGGTGGGGGTTAAGGGGTTAACTATGGCCCCTCTCGCAACTGTCTTTGAGCAGTCCCAGTACCGCTGCGATGGCGCTCATTGTAGATAGTATTTCCCGCATGCCTATTATTAGATACCTGGATATTTCGCGGATTCATTTGGCAACAAATTAGACTCCATAATCCTTTGTGTACTGTAGCTTAAGTTAGTTGTTAATTGGCTGTTGTTATAGTTTAACCCCATTACCAGGTAGCACGGGATTCAACATTGATTCCTTGTAGGGCCCTTATTGGTTGAAAGTTGTCCATGGCGTGTCTACAAGATGTGGCCCAGTATAGAGGCAGAGATTCAAATTTACATAGAGTTGAAGTTGTGGACGTCAGCGAGAGGTGACAAGGGGGGAAGGGGCAGTTGCCCTCCCTCCCTTGGGAATTGTATTTTTCTATGACATGTGAACGATGCAGTAAGGTAATCGTTTATAAATTATTAGTGTTCATAATCATTATCGCAACGAAGGGAAAATAACAATTTTTATAACAAATAAATTGCCTATTAGTAACGAAACTCCAAAATGCAAGTCCTTGCTGGAAGGAGTATCCGCGTTCTTCCTGTTTTTACATAACTTAATTTTGATCACTGTTTATGCTTTTGTATTTAATGTTATATTGCGTAGCCTATTGTAAAAGGTAAACTAATTTATTCATATGACATGTCATGGACGTTGGTTGCATTTATTTTTCGTAAAACCTATTTGTAAATCTCACTTAATCAAGTTCTTATGCCACCCTCCCCTTTTTTATTTTTGAAAGAAAAAAAAATGCTGGTGACGCCTATGGTTGAAGTTTAACTTGTCAAATAAATTCGCGAAATTTTCGGAGTGTCTACGTATTATTCAAGGGGCTCAGGTCCGAAACCCGTGCCACGGAACTCTTTACTCGTCAAGGAGACATTGGTGGGCTGGAGAGAAGAGTCAATCAACCTTGCCTACGATGTAAGGTCCGTCGCCGCGGGTGGACGTCGAACGGCGGAAGGTCCGGGCTGTCCTCCGCCCTGCGACCTGTCATTGTAAATGCAACTACTACTCGACCAAGCCAAGTGTACAACCGGGGAGGGGCGGGACTCCAGCTGAAGCATCGCTGCTGATAGAGGAAGAACACTGCGGGGAATCCTATTCCGTTCGCTGTCTGTGCAAGCGCGTGTGCACCGCTCCTATTGCCCCGAATTCACAGTAAGCAACTTCTACAGAATCCAGCCGATATAAGGCAACTTGAATTAGTTAACACTGTGCGATAACTTCAGATCACTACGTCACCTGACACCCGCAGCCGAGCTGTTTATCTTGTCCCGGTGGAGGTAGTGGTAAAGAGGGAAGGAAGAGAACTGCGTGACTTTGTGTGGTTCACATATTTTCCCCGGATGCTTACTTGTCTTGGTCGAGTAGTAGGTTGCATTTACGGCGTAGCCAGAGTTCCTGGCCCCCAGTGGACCGCACCTCGCTGCCCTAGAGTTGGGATGCCTTTGCGGCCACATACAGTGTACATATGCAAACGCAGCATGGCGGTCCTTGGCGGTAGGGATGTTGATATCGGAAAAATATGTCGATATTATTTATATAGATTTTTATAATAGTATAGTTGTACGAAATAATATATCGAAAGAAAAAATATCGATTTTCATTACATCGTAATCCGGTATTTGATGCATTGAAGGACCGACAAATATAATATTGCTTAGGATATTACATATTGAGGACACGAGGCATTGCAGAAAGATGTAGTGCCTGGTGTTTTTTTTTTTTTTTTTTTTAAGCATGTTGCCAAAATAAAGACAGTAATTTTTTAATTAAATTTTTGTATTCAAAACAGAGCTCATTAAATAGCATTTTAAAAATATTTGTTTCCGGTATCTGAAAAAAGATGTTGATTTCGATAAAATATTGTTGAAATATATTGACTATTCATATCGATATATCGTTGATATATCGTCATTTTGATATATCGATAAATTTTCAACATCCCTACTTGACGCTGCTGAACCTAGGGATCACGGGACGCCCGAGTATACCAAAGGAGTATGGCGAAGGCCCGCCCCTCGACCTGTCAGCAAGGTCCGCTATTTATACCCCTATCGACCCGCCGGACCTGCATCGTGCTGCTGCAATCGGCGTGGCGACGACGAAACGATCGGTCCAGGGCGTAGAGGGAAAATGTGGTAGAATGAGCTAGCCACGCTCCATGCTCGAACGCTGGCCTCATTTTATGCTAGCAGAGATATCGTAAACAACTTGGGTAGGATTTGAGGTCAGAACACTGTTGATGTTAGTAAGTCCTTCGAGATGTTTGTGCACTCTAAAATAACTTTAATTCAACCAAAATAGATTGAAGTTTCTCGAGGCAATTTATTCACTTAAGTGCGGGTCTGTTGAAAATTCAAATTGGAGCAAACAGGTTCATCACCGTTGAACACGTGACTATGACAGTTGTGTTGGCGATCGGCGAATCAATGTTGGGGACAGGGCGCAGAAGACGGAAATCGGTGTACCTCATCTTTGTTGTACTGTCCAGAAGCCGGTGCGAACCTCGCCCAGCGTGGCACTATCTAGCCGTGCGTCGTGGAACTCGTCTGCTCCTACCCGCCGGCTTGTGTTCTTACGTCCAGTTATAGGCTGTTCACGTTAAAATGAGCACTTTTGAAAGCCCTGCTTAAGATCTACTTGTATGCCCGTTGTGTATTTTTCCGCCTTAGTCATGGGCTCCATCACTTTATTCATATGTCGGTCAGGTAAAACTGTGAAATTACTATAAAAGTAAATACTTTACAAATCTGCTCATTTTTACGCTTATGTATTAAAAATAACAGGAAGCGAAATAAATAATTTAAGTTGTCATAAATGGTTACATAACAATTTCTATGTGACGTTAATGTATGGAACTACTTTCCATCCACCGTTACCAACTTTACTGGGCGCACGTCACAATATATGACGTTAGCAGCAGTGACTTTTTTAAAATCTGATTTCAAAAGTGCTCACTTTATCGTGAACAGGCTTTACACACCTCACGCCGAGAATTGACCGGCGGCCTGCGTTACATTTTGTTTTACGAATGCAGCCCCAAGGACAGCACACTGCTCAACCAGAACGCTGCAGCGAAGATAAGTCCTCTAGCCATGTTTACGTAACCTGGACTCGTGTACTGTACATGAATTAAGAGTATTTATAAAAGACTATTTTTTTCTACACAGCAACTAATCACAACCCACTGAAACCAAATTTTTATAGGCTTTTGTGGTCACGTTCTGTTACAATTGCCGCTGGGTAGCTCTTCGTGATGACCCAGAGGCAGATGAATTGTTTGAGTCATTTCGGGATGCGTGTGAAATACTCCGCATTTGTGAACCGCAGAAAACCATGCAGTTTCGTAGATGTGAATATTGAATTTTAGCATTTATTATTTCGGCTGAACTACTCTACAAAAAAAAAAAAACAATACGCTCTATTGTACAGAATGTTCCCCGACTCAACTGACATACTTCGGCACCATGTTATACAGATCATTGGCAACAAGAATGTCATATACAGAAGTAAACTATACAGCCCCATTTCAATGTTACAGGGATGCAAAGGCAATAAAACACAGATTGGAATTGCTGAATATCTTGAATTCAATTGACTATATTCATGTTGTAAGTCATAAACAAGCTTCTCAGAATATGCCCAATCTGACCATAAGCAGACACTGCTAGTGTGGCTGGCGTGGCCAGTCTTTGTTAGTGTGTCGAGGCGAGTGGTTGTGCAACAATTCCAGGAATGTTTACACGTGCAGAGTACGCAGACTGTGTATGTTTGCAGATACTGTGAGGGAAATGGGCGTGGTGCAGCAGCTGAGTATCCGCGTAGGTGGATTGGAAGAGGTGGGCTAGTCTCATGGCCGGCGCGTTCTCCAGACCTCTCCCCGTTGGACTTTTTCTCCTGGGGCTTCCTGAAGAGCCGGGTTTACAGCAGATGGCGATCAGACACACGAGACCAGTTGCTGCAGACGATACCCGACACCACTAGCCAACTCAGAAATAAACTTGCAAGCATGCAGTGGCAACACGCCATGGTAGGCTACAACGTATCGCAGCCTGCTTACGGTCAGATAGGCGCCGCGACGGCTGAGCGGTTAGCCTGCTCGCCTGCCACCTAAGCGAACCGGGTTCAATCCCTGGCCGGGTCACCTGATTTTCGCAAGTGGAAATCGTGCCGGACGATGCCGTTAGTCGGCGGGTTTACTCGGGGATCTCCAGTTTCCCCCCGCCCTTTCATTCCGGCGCCGCTCCATACACACCTACCACCTTCATCGGCTCTCAAGACCTCACTGTTAAGAGCCGTCCAAATCTCTTCACTCGGTCAGATCGTGCACATTTTGAACGGCTCGTCTGAGACATTCAACATGAATGTTGTCAGTTGCATCGAAGACATTCAGTAATTACAATTTGTGTTTTTATTGCATTTACATCCCTGTAACTTTGAAATGGGGCTGTGCAGACTACTTGTGTATATGATATTCTTTGGTGCCAATGATCTGTATAACACGCTGCCGAAGTATGTCGGTCGAGTCGCGGAACTTCCTATATACTCAAATGTTTGTCGTTAACTTTGAGTGAGTGAGTGAAGATATTTGGGTTGTTCTTAACATCGAGATCTTGAGAGCCGATGAGGGTGGTAGGTGTGTATGGAGCGGCGCCGGAATGAAAGGGCGGGGGAACGAGAGATCCCCGAGAAAACCCGCCGACCAGCGGCATCTTCCGACACGATTCCCACATGCGAAAATCCGGGAGCGACCCCGCCGGGAATCGAACCTGGTTCGCCTATGTGGGATGTGAATATTTTAACCACTAAACCACCGCGACCCCTAATTAACTTAGATATCTAGTTCTGATAATGGGCAGAATGTAATATGAACGTTATCATTGTTTTGTACGAGAAGTGCATCAGCATACTCTATGCTGCCCTTCGGTAACAAACTAGAAGACGCAAAGTAGTCGTATAATAGTTGTGTTTATTTAATATGAAACTTGCTTATCTTTCGGCTGTCAATCAGTTTTACTGGGTGGTAATAATCCGGTCCTTTTACTACAAATAACGTTATAATTGGATTCACACACACACAGGTTCGTTAACTGTACTTTGCGGGTTGGGGGGGGGGGGAAGAAGGTATTTGCTACTTTAAAAGCTGATTGTCCTTTTATGCACATTTTGATTGACAATTCAACTTGACTCATGCGGAATTCCACCGGTATTCGCCTCGAGTGAAGAATGAGGGTAAAAGTATATGTAATTAACACCACTCTTCTCCTCTCCCTTCACTTGTGACAGTCGGATTCGAATCAGCTACCTCACGAGCTGAAGTCAGTAATGTTGGCATTTTAAAACATAAACCGCGCCTTGGTAGCTCGGACAGTATCGTTATAGTTAAAATCCCGTATATCCTACGTTAAAGGCTGTTCACGATAAAGTGAGCACTTTTGAAATCAACCTTAGAAAAAAGTCACTGCTCCTACTGGCGTATATTTTAATGGGTGCACTGAGTGGTATGCACCCAGTAAAGTTGGTAACGATGGATGGGAAGTAGTTCTGTATAACGTCGAATAAAATGTGTTAGGTAACAATTTCCGATAACTTAAATTATATCTTTCGCTTTCTGTGTTTTTTTAATTATTTATATGAATCGAAGTGTAAAATTGAGCAGATTTGTTAAATATTTCCTTTTCTAATAATTTCACAGTTTCACTTGACCGACGCATGAATAAAGTGATGAGGCCGATGGCAATGTTAATCTTACATAAGAGGGAGGAATAGACAACGTGCATGTAAGTAGATGTTAAGCAGGGCTTTCAAAAGTGCTCATTTTACCGTGAACAGTGTATAACTTGTAAGCTTCTGGAAATTACTTTCTGGGAGGTATTCTTCCTTACGTCGTTCCTCTCTAAAGATGGTTAAAACAGATACATTCAGTTCAGTTAAACATAATATGTTTATATCGATTTTCAGTGCATTTACTGTTTTACACTTTAAAAACATATTTGAATATTTACAAGTAGTTGCACAGTACACTGCTGGCCAGATTTATTGGGCAGATTATCCATGCTGTGAAGGTGGAATTTTACTCTCACTACTCTGTATGACGTACAGAACATGGGGGAAACATTACGGCGTGGTCACCTCACCGGCGATAATAGCCGATGCTACACGACGTGACATTGAGAGGAAGAGACTTTGGATGCCCGTCTGAGGTGTCTTCGCCCATGCTGCTTCGATGCGTGTTTGAAGTTCATCCGTTGTGGCCGCGGGTTTCTACAGCAGGCCAATCGTCCGACCATGGAGCACACTTCTCAATGAGCGAGTGATCCGGCGAACGTGCAGGCCAAGGAAACAGTGTGACATGGTAGCCATCCAGAAACCGTCGGACGATGCGTGCCACCTGCGTTCGCGCATTGGTCTGTAGGTATATGGTCCCAGAATATAGAGGGCATCAGTAGACTCCAGCAGCTTATTAGGTTTTTAAAAGCGTGTGGCTTTAATGTGGATAAAAACGTACTTGTTTGGGTTAGGCGTACTCAATGGTGAACCCAAGTATATTCACTATCGTCTTTGTATTTAAATCACTATCAAATTACATACCGTTACAATATGTTTTACAACTCGTTACAGAATATTAGTTACTCGTTAAATTGGAGGAGCTTTCATTAAGCTTACTTGGTTACATTCTGTTATATATTAATGATTTGGTATTAGATTAATTGTTTATATAAAAGGCCACTCTGACTAGTTTACTATGGTCCGACTTCACCTCGTCCATGATACCGTAGGCTGGAGACTAGGCGCATGTTGACGGACGGCACGCCCCCATCTCTGGACGTCTTGCTGGCGCAGTGTCACGACGACAAAAGACTCGTTCGCTGCGTTTCCACCCGTAATATCTGTCGCACTCGGCCTGCCTGGCGGGGTTTGTTTAGAAGCACTCAAGGCTTCGCTCCACTTCTTTGCAATATGTTTGTGCTACCGCGATCAGGCTAGTATGCCTGTTGCTGCTCGTAACAAGCTGTAACGTATGTCGGTCAGCGTGCCAGTGAGGCAAACTTGGCGCGAACGGGACTGGATTCCGATGGCAACCCATACAATAACTTCAGGTGCTGGGCCGGTTTGACGGTGTATAATGTAGAACTCCACCATGTGTGCGACATGGTGTTGCTAGAATACAAGTAGAAGTGAGATTCTTCGGGGAAGACGATGGCACGTCATTCGTTCCTCCAGACCCAACGTTTCACGCACCATTGCATCTACAAGCGCCTGGGAAATACGCCCCGATGCTGCAGACGGCGACGAACCGTGCTGCGCGCGGACACATATCAATGTTCCTAATTCCTGAACTTCCAGAGCGAGGGTGTTTGATATGGATGTTCGGTTCGTGATTACCTTCCGCACCGAATGTCTGTCCTCGCATTCGTCGGTGCGACGGAGCCATTGGCTTCCCACAAGTCCCTCATCGACCCACTGATCCCATCCCTGCCCGCATCTCCGTGGTTGCGTTTCTTCCAACGCGAGGACCGATTTATTCGTAGGATAGTCCACAATCCCGATAGGCCACAATTCTACCGCACTCAAAGGCAAGAGCCTGTTTTCGAATGGTTGTCGTGTTCTTCGAGTCAGCATGCTCACTTCGTCTGTGCTCATGAACCCATGGTGAGGGGGGGGGGGGGGGTGGGGGGCACAATGCCACTACCTCAGACCGTCTCCCTGACCTTCACTCACGTAGCACACATCAGTGTCGCTATTACTCGGATGAACAACTATCACGTCATTGTCCTACCTTGGTCTACGCATTCTCCCAATGTGTGGTCCTTCAGACCCTGTGTTATGTATTTAGTATTTTACAAATATTTCTTTTATCGCCTTAATTCAAAAAACGTTCCTAGGGCAGTTTCTCTTGATTACCAAAACAGCGATTAATTTTTTTTTTTTACAAAATGTTTATTTATTAATGCCAACTATTTATGCCTGTAAGATGGGTAAAGGGAGACGGCTTAAATAATAAACCAACCCGACCTTGCACCTAAGACAGGTTTGTATACATTCGAACTTTTTCTCGGATGTCCTTGCGACCTTAAGACGACTCCATAGTAAAACATTATCTGTAAAATCAATGTTTGCGCGTACACGAGTATCTCAGCAAATGCGTATTCACGGAATACGACGTTTTTCCAGAAAAAGTGAAGTAAAAAAAAATCTACAGTCGTTACATTTTACCTTTATCCTATTGGGTATATTCAAAGAGAAAAAAAATAGTGAAACGGTTAACAATAGCATATTTAGGGCCCTGCGCGGTTTCCTTAAAAGAAAAGAAAAAAATACGACGCGGAATCTGCAGTTTAATACATTGGCTTACATAGCGTTTAATTATATCCTAATATTGTAGGCCTAGTATGCGCGAAATTCAGCATCCTGGGAATGCAAATCGCAGCCTTGAGGGTTCATGCCGCAAGTGCTTCATTATGGCCAGACGCGAGCTTGAGACTTTTCTAATTGCTTACTTATTACTTGATTCCCCTTAAGGTGGCGTCGTTGAGATAGTTTTGACTAAAGCTGTCTTAAATTTAGTAAAACGGATCCTTCTTAACCATTTCAGTCCGACTTAATTTCCGAGCCCAAGTGTCGCTGCAATAGTTTAATTGTACGATGTGCGCCGTACTTGTGTCAAACGTGCAGCGAGTTGGTTGATGTCAAAATTAACCATTCACAAATCACCGGCGCTGAAACTTCAGCAAATCAGATTTCTCATACAAGGAAGACGTTCGAAATTCCGGCCACTGAGTCTTTGTTGTGTACAGTTCTGACCACAAACATGTGCAAAATGCCCTCTATCATGGATACGGGTACTGAGCGTGTTAACCAGTATTTTAGCACCGATGCTTCAGTTACATGGGATGTCCGAAAAGTATTTCCCTGATTACAGACTGTATTTATATCCGCCGTAGGTGAGATAGAGATGTGAAACTGGTGCCAAAATGTTGGCTAACTAACAGAGTTTTTTGTTGCTGTTTCATTTTCTGGGTAAACAGTTGAATCTATTCTTGTTAGTTCTCCTTAATACCTAGCTTCTGGAAGACTACACCGGCTCTAAAACTGCATAACCGTAAATCACAATTTTTTTTAAAATAACGTTTGATGTGTATTTCAACAGTATGGACTTCAGTACTAATTTAAGTCGTGGGAAAATTAGGAACCACTGTTCTCGCGGCTTTCTCACAGGATGTCGGCGACGACGAAAATTTTTACGACCGGGCGTGACGTCATATAGCCTTCAAGCCTCTTTCCACGTTATCGCCGGAGGTACTGCCAACTGCCTTCAAGGCGGCTCGCCGCGTCTTCTTCCTAATGGCGACGCCACCTCGTATTTTCCGCCTTGCCGCGATAATTGACCGGCAGCCAAAGTGCCGCGCCGTCTGGACCCATCTCGCTCGGCTGCTGCGATAACCCGTTCCATACATCGCCCACCCCACTATCTACCTCCCTCCTCTTCCCCAGTCGATTACCATTATTCTTCTATTTGGCCTCGGCGTGAATAAAAGAAGTCGTTCCTCTTTATAACCGCCCGTCTCTGTCTGCGCGAATGCTCTTGCCTTGTCCCCTGCCCCGCTCTTTCTCTCTCGGGTCGAGTTTTCATGGCCGGGGTTCCAGCGAGGCTGTTAAACTTTGGTCCGTTCGTGCTTAACAAATGGCTTTCGTCGCCTTCTCCACCCCACCCCTCCTCATCCCTCCTCTCCCCCCCCCACACACACACACACACACACACACACTGGCAGCCTTCCCATTCCTTTCTCTACCCTTGCAATGACAGGACGATTAAATTTTTTCCCCTGCATTTGCCGCCCCATCCGAAATGTTTCCTGCCTCGGCCGGATGAGAGGAATGTCGCATGCTTGTGTGAATGTGGAGGGGAGCTGCGCAAAGCGATGAATTGCAAGAGAATGGAAAAGGTCAGTCGTCCAGTACAGTAAGTGTGGCATGGGCGACTTTAACAATGGCCTCGTACGTTCACCTGCTTAAAAGCAATTGCTAGTAAACTCGTGCGCTGTTCCGTCACTGAAAATACGTGCATAGTGACACGAAGGAACGGAACAACAACGTTGCGTTTTTCGCCGTTCTGGTTAAAAATAAACGTGAAGACTACACACCGTGGTACATAAATCATCCCTATCTTAGATCTTGTTCTACGCTGCCTTCCAGAAACCCGTGGTCTTGAGTTGACGTATTTGCAAATACGTCAAGGCCGCGTAGAATAATAACTAAGATAGGGCATGCCTAGAAACGTTTTTTGTCAGTTTCGTGGGCAACTATTTTGCCATATTGATGCATTTATTTCGCATAATATATTGCGCCGCAATAACATATAGCCTATACATTTACGGTGACAAAAATATCTTGGCAGAAGCGTATCACTGTGGAAAAATGTTTGTTAACGGAGTTAGTAAAAATAAATATGTAATATTTCCCTTTCTTACTTTTTCTCTATTGGCTTTCACAAAGTTGTTGAGTGCCACTCTCCCCTGTAGCGTTAATTAATATCCCAATACTTAATACTCTTATTTTAACCATACTGAAAATTACATACGTATACTTCTTCTATATACACGGCTACGCTAATTAAGGGTGCTTTTCAAGTTTTTTAAATTTTTAACCTATGTTGAGGCATGTTCCCGCCAGCGATTCGCGCCAACATGACGTCAACGCTTGAAGTATTTGTGCACAAAAAACACATGCAGTTGATGCGCGGGATTGGCTGGAAGTAGAGTGACGTTCGAGTACACTGATGCACCTTCGGAGAGGTTTCGGAACGACTTTCCTTGCGCATATTGCACGTTGTAAAACGTTGCAAATTCGGCCCGTGTTTGGGCAACAACAGTAAATACAGCCGACTGATGTGGCGTAGTTTTTCAAGAGTCTGTGTTACGTTTCGAAGTCCTGAGTTTCAATCCCAGGTAAATCATGAATGCGTGTGCGTTTGAAAGGTACAGTTTATCAGTTTTAGTTAGATACCTAGCCGCCCCTGGATTGGCCCAGAAGTTTTTGTCTGTCCAAGATGCACAATTGGAGTAAGCCATGCTCAGCAGCTATGTCCGACACTGCTGTGACAAGATTTCCTAATCAGCGTAAACACTTCTAGTCAACAATACAACAAATCTGCCAGCCTAAATAATAAAGCGAAAATAAATAAAAAGCTTAAAAAACAATCATTTAGATATAACATTATATATATATATATATAACAATTTATAAAATTTAAACTAGCAGAAAACAAACGCCCATACTAGCTGTATTTCACAGTTGCAACGTAACCTAGACAGTACACAACTTGTGAAAATAATAGCTGATTGTAACACCAGGGTTGCGCCGACAAGTGAAAACCCCGAATAAAAGATACGGGTCGTTTTACATTATGGCCAACCGTATGTTTTCTTCTAAGTTTTCACGCGAATATGAAACCTTTATGTTACAATTCACTATTTATTTTACACAGCGTTTACTGAGCAGGGCTTTGTGAAACCACTCGCGCCAACAGTCCTTTCCCTTGCGAACATTTCAGTGGCGTAGTCCTGAGATAAGGAGTTACATTGCCCGTGTACATGCGTTTATAATTGAATCATTCATTTAAGAAAGGGCACATGTCCATAAAAGCAATTTTTCAGGACGGACAAAAAAACTGATTGTTTAAGATATGGCTCTACATGTTCCCCATGATTATAACTATGTGTGCAAATTAACATGTAACAATTAGGACAAGTGCCCTTTCTATAATGAAAACATGTAAAGTGAATACAAATGTACACTTTATTTACAAACACAGATTTATATATATATGTGTATATATATATATATATATATATATATATATATATATATGCGAGGAGCAGGGCTTACATAGATAACAAGTAAACAATACTTATTATGATTAATAACAAAAAAAATGTTATATTGACATTTTAAGCATTGTCCGAACTGTCATTATGTGTGTTCAGCCACATACAAAATTTCATGGAAAAAACATGTGTATTCTTTAGGTATATAAATACGAAGTTTCTTCAGGTCTTCAATCTTTTTGTCATTTACACAATTTGGTCCTTCATATGCCTGTTCAGTTGGTAGCTTAATACTGTGTTTCAGCTTTAAACTGAAAGTGTGGTGCACCAGTCCGTCTATAAATTCCCTTGTGGTCACAGTTCCTTGGTTCTCAGACGAATACTGAAAATGCATAAATGATGCTGGCTGAAATAGCACCTTTGCAGTTTTTGCGACATTTCTTTTCCTTGATTATTCTGAAATACCACCCCGTATATACATTGTTAGCCACCACTCGACGAAGTTCAGTATGTCACTCGTCTCAACAAGATTGATTGTGAACTTATTTGGTTGTTTCGGTGCATTAAGAAGCAATTCAAAATACTGTTTTACATCATAGATTCTGTCAACCTTTTTAACAGCTTTCTTGATAATAGAAAAATCTCGGAACAAGCGTTGAAGGAGTGACCTCGTACCGGGAAATAATGTTGTATTTTGTCGAACGTTTGTGTATCACCAAGAGCCTGACACAGTCGGATCATTATATGGTTCTTATTTTGGCCAGCATCTCCATCAGAGAAACGTCTGAATTCTTTGACACTATACGGTACATATTCAGTTATATAGTTCAGTAAAAATGTACACACCTCATGTGCAATACCTTCATGGTATGTATACAGAACTGATACTTTTGTCTTCATTTTATGGACCCCAAACATGTTAACCCACAATTGCCTCATATAAGAAATATCTTGGACGGGTATCTTAGGAAAGAGAAGATTCTGACAATAATCAAAACAAAGTCCAAACAATTCCGGATTGTTTTGACATTCTTCTCTTGTTGCTTTCATTTTATTGAAGTACTTTTTGCTTCTACGTTTGTTTATCTGGAGTTCAGCTTCTGCTACTCTTTTGCCAACTACATTAAGAGATGGATTCTTCAGTCTCACCATCAATTCCTCACACTTAACACAAGTGTCAATTTGAGGAGGGCAAAACGACAGGTCAAAATGAGTGTTAAAATAGTTCACATAATACTTATAAGTTACTGGAGAGTTGGGATATTTAGTTCTAAGCATATTATACATGTTATGGCAATTCAACTCTGATGGAAGGAATCTGTATTGGAATGACGAATAGCGTGTGACAGAAACTGGGAATGATGATATGTGTTCATTCAGTAACAGCACATCTTTGTTAGGAAGAGCTCTATTTGTGTTACCAATACCTCTCATACCTTTCGGAGTTTTGTCTTGCAAAATATAACTTTGGAGGCGTCGCAGTCTCTTCACACTTACATCTCCAAAGAGACTCACAAAAGCTTTCTTGCAAGCCTCAGATCTGTGGCAATTTACCAAACTGAAGTATTTGTAAACAAACTTTTTAGGTTTATTTGCAGATGATTCTTTACGCGGTCGCCTTCGTTTTATCTCTTGAGGTTCAATAAGGCTGGATAAGAAAATGTCTTGCTCATTCTCCGTACCCATATCATACAAAGATTGGAAGATTTGCATTTGTTCTTCAGAAATCTTACTGAAGCAATCACGTCTGCATCTGCACAAAAATCGTAACATAAAAAATTACGTAATATAATGTGTAAACAAAGGTAAACTATCTGCCTGGATGATCTATTTATCTTACTGGAACAATATTTTCAAGGGTCCCTATCAGTGGTCACAAATATTTATGAATGTATATCAACACATTGACACAAAGTTAGTTCATTTCTATTTGGTTTTGTTCACAAACTAAAAATCAAACTATTACAACGTGATGAACATTAACCTATCCACATGGATGAACAATTAATCTGGCTGGAACAGTTTTTCCTTTGTAGTTCTGGTGTTCAAATTCTTTAACTTAAGCCTTTTTATTAATACTGCATTTATATGTTTCCTCCTGTCGTATTCCTTTTTTTTTTTTTTTTTTCTTCTTTTTTTTTCTCTCTCATTTTTGATAGGCTTGGGCACTCACTAGTTGATACCATTACTGCACATTTCCTTGTACTGCACAATGTCTTTACTGTTTACAATGTCAGGAAGCATAGATATAAACATAATATATGTAGAAGCATAGAGGTGTGTTATATGTGTGTTTGTTTCAACCTCTATGTTTGACCATTTGCACTTTTTTCATTCCATTCCACATAAATATTTTAGTAACAATTGTATTTAATTTGCTATGGACTGGAAATCACAACTCTCGCAAATTGCAACGTTAAAAAGAGAAGCCGAATCGAAAATGCCTAACGTTATTCCGCTCACTACATAGGTCATTTAAGAATGGACACATGTCCATGGACAAATGCCTTTTCAATACTGATAGCTGGATCTCTGTTACAATATACATGGCTTAATGGTACTTGGAGGTGGGACACGTGCCCTCTCTTTACAGAGATGATGAGTTATGATCTAAGGATTAATTCTATGAAATAATCAGGTTTTCTCTGTTTTTGGACCAATGCCCTTTCTTAAATGACTGATTCAATTGTTCTGAGGTAGCTGGCCCATGATTACATGCCTTTTGTCTCCGATTACGGGATCTATTCCGAATCTGGATCGTGGTAAATGTATCGATCGTTGGTGTGTTTCTTTGCATCCTTGTTTTCCCCATCAGTGCATTCTGTCATTGTGTTCTTTATTTCGCACCATTGGGTAATGAGGGATACGAATTTCGTCTAGTCACAGCATTATCTCATCCCCACCCATACGTATATTACCGCTTAATCTGTGGAGTTTGAAAACAAATATGAAAATAAAATTAGTACCTAAATTGACTCGGTTATTGCAGAAATTCGCAATTTCATTTGGTAAAAGGCACATCACCTTTAGCAGCGTTTGCGTTTGCTATTCGATCCTATATCATTTACTATTGCCGAGTAGATCTGAGATGATGATTAAACGATCATGAGATCTTTTGCATCAAAGTTGGAAAGTAGAGCATGCTCTCCATACAAAAACTACTCGGAAACTGAAACTTGTTCTTTGAATAAAGCTTATAGTGAAAATCTATCACTTACTTGCGAAAAACCTAGAATTTGGTACTGACTGCGGTGCTGATTTATGAAAATATTTTGAGATTGATGGAAAGATCGCGAAAGATTGATGAATTGGGATTGATCCAAGGATTCAGATTATGGTGCTGTTTGTGGTGCATATGATGCTGATTGTGGTGCGTATAATGCTGATTGTGGTGAATGTGGTGCTGATTGTGGTGTGCTGATTGTGATGCGTGTGATGCTGATTGTGGTGCACGTGGGGCTGATTGTAGTGCATGTGGTACTGATTGTGGTGTGTGTAGTGCTGATTGTGGTGTGTGGGGTGCTGACTCTGGTGCATGTGTTGCTGATTATGGTGCATGTGGTGCTGATTGTGGTGCATGTGGTGTTGATAGTGGTGCATGTGGTGATGATTGTGGTGCTGATTGATATAAATATTGATGAAAATGTAAACAAATGACAAACGAAAAAAACTATATAATGGGAGGAGTGCATTTGACAGAATGAGCAAAGGTGAAGGGGGCGGAGGCCTACCGACTTATGAACCAATGAGAAACATTGGAATGGGGAGGGGAGTGTTAATACAATGTGATAGATTGGAAGGGGGTCAGTCTTCTGCTGGACATGGTGCTGTGTGAGACCTTCGGAAATGCAAGTTTTTAATTTAAAAAAATAACTTGTATCAATACTGTTTACTAATTTTTTTTATAAATTATAAAAACATTTCTGGAATTTTTTACGAATTTTTTGGGTTAAAGATCAAAGGTTTCCGGGTCAAAGTCGACTGTCAAGGTCACCTCGAGCCAAGATGGCGGTAATAGTTGGTAATATAATATGCTCGCTAACTTTTATGAATGTATTCCATTTTTACAATTTTTTCTCGAGTTTTTGTTTTAAGATCATCCAAGGTCACGGTTATAAGGTCAAGGTCACGGTTACCTTGGTCAAACATGGTGGTTGGGTGACATAATAACATGGTGGCTAGTCAGCTCCATTCCCTCTAAACCAAAACATTCGAAATTGTTTTTATAAAGTTGATTAATAATATCTTTTGTGATTTTTTATATTTATTAAATACTTTTTTACGGTTTTTATGATTTTTTGGCAATTTAAACCAATTTAGTGAATTTTCGCTTTCAAGGTCATCCAAGATCGTATCGGGTCAAAGTCAAAGGTCAAGGTCATTGACGTACAGTATGGTGGACGGGTTATGTTACAACATGAGAGCCGGTCGGCTCCGGCTCCCCGACCCCTCTGAGCACAAACATTCAAAATTTTAATTTTATAAGTTTTTAAAATAAAATTATAAATTAATTTATTATATATTTTTTATAAATTTTAATAATTTTTGTACATTTTAAATCAATTTTAAAAACAATTTTTGGGATTTTTTAGATTGTTTTGTATTTTAAAGGTCAAAGGTCACCATGGTCAAGGTCACCGACATCCAGCATGGGTGACAATATGGCCGCATATTGACCGGAATGACAGCATAGACAACTCCGAGCTCCGACGCTGAACGCCGATGGCGCCAATTCGTTTATTTAATTCTACTCTCACATAAAGCGTATATCGACTCTTGCCCATGAAAAAAAAACTAGTAACACGACATTCGTTAAGATTTCCGCCATTTTTGCCCAATTTTGTGTCTGCAGACTGTTGGGCGAACGTTCGCCCAACAGTCTGCAGACACAAAATTGGGCAAAAATGGCGGAAATCTTAACGAATGTCGTGTTACTAGTTTTATATATATATATTTATATATATATATTCGTATTTATTGGAAGAGCAATTCAATAGCATAAAAGAACTGACATTTAGTTTTGGCTTCATTTTAATTTGAAGAATGAACGTTCGTGCTGGCTAGACGATGAAGCAGTAGAAAGTCCGCTTTTCCACGGGGATGTCCAGCAGAAGTGGCGAGAGTAAAAGTAGCTAAGAGCCGCCATTAACGATTTAATGTCATGGGGCTTATTGTCCGCAATTCCAGCTTCTCGACGTCGAGGTCACTCAGAATTCCTCCAATTCACTTTGCTGCCAGTCATTTCCCTGACGCTTCTTTATGACTGTCCGACCCTAACGACTGTCTCCCTGCAACCTCTAAATTAGGAGGTTTGTGTATAGCTGCAGACTCCTAAGTGCCTTCCTGTTTTCCATGACTTAAGAACTGTTTTGAGTATATTTGGTAGAGGCTCTTCACGGTAAAATGGACACTTTTGAAAACCCTATCTAAGATCTGTTTGTATGCACGTTGTTTATTCTTCCACCTTATGTAAAGTTAACGTTCCCTTAGGCCTCATTACCTTATTCATGCGTCGGTCAACTAAAACTGTGAAATTATTTAAAAACTGAATATTTTAAAATTTGTTCGGTTTTACACTTTGTTACATTAAAAAAATAAAGAAACAGAAAGCGAAAGAAATAATATAACTTACCGCAAATGTTCATCTATAACTTTTTTATTTCTCATCTATCGTTACCAACTTTACTGGGCGCATGTCTCTCAGTACGCCCGTTAAAAAATGTGCAAGCATAGGCAGTAACTTTTTGCTAAGTTTGATTTCAAAAGTGCTCATTTTATCGTGAACAGCCTTTACTATCCTGTGTTTTATGCCTCATTTATAATTTTTATAAAGTGTTGTTTGTCAGCTTCCTTGCTTCATGCTGACGGGCTAATTTGGGGCGGCTTAACTTAACCTGTACTTACATTTTAAAAAGACCAATAAATCCATGTCATAACTAAGCTTTCGAGTGTATGTGTCCTTAATTTAAAAAAGTGGCGATTTTTGCAGACAATTTTATATTAAGGGTGCTAAACATTTCAAAAGCGGGAAAAGAACTTCATTATGAAAATATATCGATGTTTTGGTGTGGGATTTTTATACTGTAGTTCCGCAAAATATGTTAAAATAACTAGTAGTTTTATCCTGCAGCACATTAAAAATATTTATACCGACACACAGGCTATATAGATGAGATTAAAAACATTTTTATTTTAAGTGTACACTTAACAGTTCTTACACCTTGTCTATTTAATTTGATGATAAATTGCTAATCAGATGATCCCGAAATTTCAGGATACAGTTATGTATTTTTCAGAACTTTGACGGGCATTTAATCCGCTGTAGTAGTTTTATCCTGCAGCACATTAGAAATATTTGTACCGACACACAGACTATATAGATGAGATTGAAAACATTTTTATTTTAAGTGTATATTTAACAGTTCTTGCACCTTGTCTATTTAATTTGATGATAAATTGGTAAGCAGATGATCTCGAAATTTCAGGATACAATTATGCATTTTTCAGAACTTTGACGCACATTTAATATACTACATGTCTGACAAGTCTTTACCGTTGAGGAGCGAGCGCGCTGTTGTTTGTTGACAACTAGACTGTGGAATGCCAACCTTTAAGCGTGGGGAGATGGGACGGTAAGTACACTCCGTGTACATGCATAATAAACTCTAGGAGGCTAATGAACACAGCGCATGCTGTTCTGCTGTAACTCCTGGACCCTCGTCAATGTTTATGAACCTATGTTTCGTCCATATACACTACAGGTGCACTTAGATCGGCTGCACGCCGTGCGACTATATCACTTCGCTCCGTTAACATGTGTAACATCTTTAAATCTTTTAAATTTAAATCCCATGGATTTAATTACTCTCCAAAATGTATCCTTCTTTCCGGAAACGGCATCTTTTCTTTCAGAGCATTAGAGAGTTTACGGAGAGTGGGAATTCCTTTTTTGCGCACTTCATAATATTCCAAGAACGTTCGGCGCACGACACTTCGTCAAGTTCCGTCTTCTTTTGCCGTGGACGTTTACCTGGGGTGGAAATGGCAATTCCGTCATTGTCGGCTATCTCACACTGTCTGGCTATGTTATGCGCTGTCTTTTCACTTATACCTACTGCTTTGCCCGCCCTTTATACTGCGTTGTCTAACGGGATAGTGAGACCTCGTTTCCTTTCTTCTTTACAAAATTGTAAAACATTGAAAATAATCTTTCTACTTTGTGACCGCTTCACTTCCCGTTATTTCTTCAGATGAGTCTCCATTCTGTACGTAGGCCCCGATTACTTGTCGACTCACATTTCGTTCTGTTTCGTAACGGTAAAACCCATAGTAATACTTTACTTTGCAGATGACATAACAGCAGCGATCAATGCTCACTGCGATCTTTTTTAGACCCACACGACACTCCGGTACAACAGCGCGGATCACAGGTACCCGTGTGTAGTGGTGCAGACTTTACACTTCTGTCCGCACGATGCGATTGCGTCATACCAACACTGTAGTTCCCACCGGTAATTACTTATCAGACAGGTAGTGTACGACTTGATGCCTGAACGTTTATTTTATTGTATGTTGTGATGTTTACTTCCAGAATCTAGAGTACTGAAGTATTAATGGTAATTTCAGCGAAAGCCTTGTGCGCTTGCAACTCAGTAAAATGCTGCTGGGAACTAGTTGGCGGTAGTAGCGAGCTATCTTTTCCAACTCAGGAAAGAGGTGTGGAATGGGCTGCAGACTGATTGATTACCTTTGAATGAGAGAGAATGGTAATGAGCCTTGCTTCCTATCGCTGCTCGTGGGTAAGACGTACACTTTCCGTTTGGCTTCTTACGCAGTAATTTGCGCAGTCGAGAAAAAAATTATGACTATGGGGTGTCACGCCTATCGTAACTGCATAATTTGTGTGTTATAGTACGATACATATTTCACTTATTACTTGCGTGGGTAGTTCTTTAGAGAAATTCGTATGCATAGTAACAGCTATTTACCTTAAGGGATTGTGCCCTTTTTCAGCAGTTTCATACATATCGCCCCGAGTTTAACATTAATTCGGTACACTATAAATTAGGGTTCTCCTAGAGTTTTGGGCGTATTTAGGAATTTTGCCAGGAATCTCTCGGTATCGTCGAAAGTTACGAGGACTGGGGGATGGCGGCTGGAATGCAAGTCTCGCCTTCGGCCGAGGAATGCAGTAATGGCATCTACATCTCGGAACTTGCCTCCCAGTCGGGACAGCCGGTAGTCGTGGGGTAACTTGCCCGAGCAGCTCTGACACGCTGAAGTTCGAGCTCGTCAGTACAACCGTGTCACGGCCGTATTAACATGCGTATAACATTCCCCGGCGGAGCAGGAAATAGTTGCCAGACTGTAGCTGCATAGTGTAGCCGATCGATTTCATGACGTCATCATGTATGTGTAGGCAGCTGACGTGAAGTACCTCAACATCCTACCGCTGCCATCAACTAATGTCTATTCTTTCTGGAATTACTACTGCTGTCGCGATAAATAACTTACTAATTTTCTCGTGGCTTACACTTAAAATGCTATGTAAGCTTAGTTTGTTATTAAAGTTGGTTCTTTTGAGTGCAAAACCGCTCATTCAGGCTGTAAGTATATACATACATATATATATGTAAGTAGTAAATTAAAATTAGAGTAACTTTAAAGTAATGTTTCACGAATTGCTCTAATTACAGTCGACATTGTTTCATCGCCACTGACTTACTTACAGCTCTCGAAGTCGTCGATCACATTGAACTACCGAAACGTTTTCCTTTCCGTTCGTGCTCCTGGAAAACCAGAAAATGCCCTGCTTCAACGTTGCCCGTAAGCAGCTTCACGACATCGTGTAAAAGGTGGTATCGTGAATCTTTTATAATCTTAAATTTCCAACATACTCTAGCTAGAATATCCGCAGGTTTCTTTTGTGAGAGGAGAAAACTGCTGAACGTCTGGAATTAAATATTCAGAAACAGTTTTTTTTTTGCAAGAGTTTATTTGCCAAACGTTATAAATGCAGTTTTCCATACTACATTATCACATTTTCCCTCCTTTCATCACGTATGATTTTCTCTCATGAAATGCTGCAGCGGTAGAGATACGCAAACCGAAGGAACGACTGATCTGCTCGTGGTGACGCGTCCTTCTTATAGTCACGGTGGCTTAGGAGTTTTCCTTCGATTAGCGAAGTTTCCGGTTCAAAGCTCTGGTAATCCCCACGACCGCGGCCTTTCTATTACGCAACTTTCGGTACACGTTGTGGGTAAATAATTCATCGATTAGATTACTGGCATAAGGAGAGATTGTTAATAGTTACATTGTAAGAAATTGTTCTTACCGAGAAAGTCATGAATTGTGAAGGTTATTTTATCCATGGTAGCTTAGCTTTCCAGAATTTGTTCAGGAAAGAATCATGTGTGCCGTGAATTTCCCAACTTGGTATAGTGGCGACGCTCAACATTTCTGTGTTTGCAACCTGGTGTATGGTAAGTTTTCTACACTGTGTATAGGATATACACTTATATTACAATCTTAGGAAGTTTACAGTTATATTAGTAAAACACTGCTCTGGTTGTATTTGGGAAACGATTGTGCTTATTTATGAAAGTACAGTTATTTGTTTCCATTCGGACTGTCGGGTTTACGACGTTCAGTCAGGGAAACCGATACTATAGGCTATTCACGGTAAAGTGAGCACTTTTGTAAGCCCTCTCATTTGGAAAAATAGCCATAAAAATATTTTGTTTTAGCATTAGACATTAACTTCAGAGTGTGGTAGAATATACACTCTGTGTTTATTACTTAAAATGACAATTTTTTTTTTAAACCTGGCTAAAGGATAAAAATTGCCTGAAAGGAAAAAGTAACTAGGACCTCAAAAGTGCTCACTTTACCCTGAACAGTCTATAGTCACACTACATATTCTCCAATACATTATCTGTAAAGTAATACGCACAACGTGTTTTAGTGTTTTCTACTCGAGTGTATCCACAATCAAGCGCGTAGTACATGTCCGCAATACCTATGTTGATCGGTCTAGTTTTCGTGTTTGTATACAAACACTAGACCCTAAAACTTTTGTGTAAATTCTCGATAACTTCTTTAACTCTTTGCTGTATATAACTTGTGTAATTAATTCTTCTTCAGTGCCATTTTTGGTGACTCATTCAGCCTTTTACTTTATACGAGTCACTATACCAGGAGTTTTTTAATTGCTCGCGTGAGTAACTGAAATTACATTCTTCTCCACATCAGAAATTTTTCCTTCTAGTATCCTTGCTAAGTATGAAAACTTAGGTAACTTGTTTTTTACTAAAACATAATTATGTCCATTAAATAAGGCTTAGTCGTAATAAACTATTCTTGCAGTAGTTAGTCACAGTCGACATAGTTTATTGGCTCAAGCAAGCAAGACTTTCCCTCGTGCTAAAGGAAAGGGGCGACAAGTTCCGTATGTTAAGACCATGGCGAGAAACAGGTGTAGCTTCGAATTGAAGTGGAATGAGCACTGCACTTGAGTCGCCATGACAAAGCTAGGCGTTGGTGGAGGCGCTTCTAATAAAGAAGTTCACTCGCGATGCTTAACTCACTTAGCGAGAACTTGGTACTTTATATCGAGGCACTTGGCGAGCTAACTGAATTACCGTCCTGCTGTGACACTCTGACAAATTACGAGACCAACCCACGTCGAAGCAGGGGGGGCAAAAGAGCTCAGTTCTTTTTGAAAACCAACTGACAAAAAGTTCCGCTTTTATTGACAGAAACGTTCAACCAACAATAATTGATTTAACGTTTCTAATTTTCAGCAGAAAATTCAATAAAAGGTTTCTTATTTTTACAATGAAAGGTTAATTTTTGGGCTTGTTATGGACCTCGTTTTTTGCGATAAAAAAATTATATATACCTACAGGGTTGGGAGATTGGAACCTAGAACCTCTTGCTCTGAATATTATCACCTTATTGATCCTGTCTGTGAAGATTGCTTGCAAGGAACGATGCCCAGTAGTTAGCTTACTAGCTTTGGAAGCAAGAACTATTCAGATTATATTTGAGGAGGTGGTTTAAACATTCTTGACGGTCCGGCAGACTATAGGACGTTTAAGATTTCTTATATATGCTTATTATTAAAACAGGAAGCGTTGACGCTTTTAAATTCCCTAGAGATGCTTTTACACGGAGGTCCTCGTTATCATAACCTTAATGCATCACAAGTTATGTTGAACAGCTAGTTCCGATATCTAGTACGTTTAGTTGTGTCAATTTTTTTCTTCTTCGTTGTGTATAGGGTAAAGCCTGGCGGTAAAAAGGCTGTCGCCTAAAAAAGTTGAATAAGTGTTTTGCATTGCATGGGTGGGTGCAGAAAGCCAAAATGTGTCAAAAACATATCTATAGTAGTGGGATCCATAGACTTCGTGGTAAACCCATAAATTATGAGTCACTTCGCATGACCTGACCGTCACAGGTTCAGTTTCATCGCCTATATTACCACCACAGAGGAGCCGTAATAAACAATTATGACGTATTTTCTATTATTTCTTGAAAGCTACTTTATTTTCTTGAAATTCCACTCTTCTGTGGTAATGTAGTCAAGCAGAGACTATCGCAACGGTAGCAACTTGGCGATAAAGGTGAATGTACGACTTGGCTACACAGTTGTCACATCAATGGCAAGACTTTATAAACACGATTCTATTCATACATGGAGAGAGAGTGCGAAAGGGACAGAACAAGGGAAGGAGGGCAAGACGGGAGAGGGAGGGAGAGAGAAAGATGGACAAACAGAGATCCATACACAACTAAACTACTGGTTCCAATCAAAGTTCTAAATATAGTTTATTCACGAATTATTCACACTTTTTGAATGGAACCTTTGAAAAATTATTCTATATATGACGAACTTGGTTGATTTCTAAGAATAGCTCGTTTCACAAGCGTTGTATACTTTTTTTTTTTATAAAAGTACCGTATTTTTGTCAGTTGAACTTTACTAATATTTTATTCGTAATTATAATATCTCATTCGTAGTTAATATGAATAAAAACAGAGACAAAATAGTTATGTTGGTAGCGCCTAGTAAGAAATAGTTCTCATGCAAAATATTATTACACTGATTGCGCATGAGTGTGGTGCGCGGTCCCTTTGGCGTAATTTTATATACTCTGTTAAGCTTTGTTTTCATGAGGCGGAGGGATATTCTGGTAGTAGAACTTTAGCATGGCTTCAGAAAAGTTAGAAGTAACCGTGAATGGACTATGTAAATGTGTTTTGCCCACGTAACCTGGAGGGAGGGATAAATATTTACACCTAATGAAGGCATATTTTGTATAGCCGTACAGTAGGGTACATGTACCACATTTACATTCATTTGCTTGTAATATGAGCAGTAAAAAGATAACTTGTTTACATACTGTAGCGTCACAGATGTGCGTATGTGGCGTTATACCACCACACGTGAGGAAACCAATTAAAATATATATGAAACACGCCTAGTGTTACTTATTATGGCCACACGTATGGGCGTTAATTAGATTATGTAACACCTAAGACTGCAACACAATTTTTCTGAAAGTTGATATATGCAAAAATATCAATCGAGTTGTATAAGATATTTACATGTGTGTATGCCTCGGCTATGGGGATTAGATTGTGTGTTAAGATCTTTCAAAAGAGAGCCAACCAAGCAATTACGAGTCTGTATGGAAAACACCTTAAAATTCCATATAGAAATTCATACTGGGACAAGTTATTAATAATCACAGGATTCGTTTTCTATTATGTTGACCATATTCAGTAGAATTCAATATTCTTGAACAAAACAGCTATTATCCTCGTGAGAACCACATTACCAAATAATGCCCTACGAAGAAATTAATATTTTTCAACTCTGAACACTAGAATTACTGAACTTATCCTAAAATTAATTAACTTATTAAAGTTTAAACCAACACGACACCAGTCAGAAGGACTGTGGCCGTACATCTGCAAAACACCAGGATTAACAGTGCGTTATACGAAAAAGGTGTAAGCACTCGTTATCTGTCCGTGCATACTAAAACTTATCAGTTGATGAACTGTGTGGTAGTTCTACCATTCCATTCCACTGCGTGTGGTCCCACGGGGCGATATATGTCCTGACGTCACGCTGCAAATCGGGACGCCCGACGTCGGAACCAATTCAGTAGAAGGTAGATATACCGATGTCGTTACGCAAAGCAGGATCCACGGCGTCGAATTCAGGGCTGGGACACTGGACTTCGATGGTGTAGGCGGATGCTCCTCTGGCATCTGGACATCGTAGAATTGCGTTGATTTGGATGGAGACGTCAGGTGGTCCTTAGACTGTTGCCGTGCGAGATCGTCGCTCAACTTCCGTCGTACTAACGTCAAACTTAGTCGAATTCCACTGACGAGATCATACTCTTCGTGCCCGTTATTTTATTGTTAGGCGCCAGTTTATCAAATATTATGTAGCTTTTCTTCTTTTAATACGTTGCTGTATCAAATTATTTCCATTTGAAAAATTTGCAGACATAAGATTTGAATAATCCTGGAGCCCTTCGTGTTTCACATCATTCTCTCAAGAAAGCTACTTTTATAATGCATTTGGAAGGTTCTAATTTACTGAATGTTCCTAGTAAAATAAAATTTTGTTATTTCCAACTGGTGTGGCTTGATTAAACGAGAACATTATAGCAACTATTCAACTAACAAAACACTTCCGCTGCATAGACAAAACTCATGAATCGATGTAACAATTTTGCACGCTACGAAACAGTGTAACCGTCAAAGTAAACCCTCTTACATACTAAACCTATGCAAAACAGTTCACGCATCAGACGTTTACGAAATTTGCATCAAATCACGGACATTCATAGTATCATCATAACATTGGTAAAATTGAAGTGTTACAATACTCTTTATACAAAACAGTTTGGGATGTCTGTATTGTGTCCATGCTGCCTTGTCGTTTCTGATCAGCAGTTGTGCCGAGCATGATGACTGAATGTAATCGCTTCTTAGTATTCTCGCCCAGTAATTCTAAATTGAGTATTTTTCGATTCCCTCTTGTCAGTAGTTATATTCACAGGACTTCGATGCTTCCAGCAATAGGCTCGACTGGTGTAACTCACGGTTTAGTAAATTTTACTGAAACACTGAATAATCATTCATCTTCCACTCGTTCTACTGGAGCGTGTCCGATAATTTTGGGTTGTTTTCTCCCGTTTCAAATCATTTTTTTTTTTTTTTTGCATATTCAGGTTTCATTAGTGGAGATATTTCATGTTGTAACGCCCATACCGCTATTGCTAAATTTCTAAAGTCTATGATCGCTGTTGTGTTGCATCCATGATGTTATATAGTAAATAAACAGAATGTGATATGGTCCGGTCGTACTTACGGTGTTATAAAATATGAGTATAGAATCTATTATTTAAAACTTCGGAATTAACGGAAATACCACACCCCCCCCCCCAACTTTTTTTTCTCGATTACAATCTTCCGGCGTGAAACAGAGAAAGCCGAAGCCACGCCTTTCTAAAAACGATTCACACTTCCATTAAGGCCACACGTACCTTATTTTAGTTGTAGTTTAGGCCAAGGCCTATTATTCGTAACTTTTTCAACACATTCCGCACAGTTGTTGATCCTTCTGAAAATACTACATGCAGCAGAGCTTCAATTTCTCGTAGCGCTGCAGGTATTTTTTCAATTAGTTTGTAATTTGTATGTGTGTACGCCTGTAATTTTAACTTTTTTTCTGCGACCAGCCTATATAATTTATATTTGTTGCCTACATACATTGTGCCGAGTGGATGAACTTTAGTGCAGCCAAATATTTTCATTTAATATATTTTTCCTTGATTCAATAACATCAGTTATTGTTTTCTTTTTACATGTAGGCCTTTTTGATTTTGTTTTGTCTCGGGGGTTCAGGATATCAAGAATTGTCATGCGTACTGGCTGTGATTATCAGTTCTCGAACTTTATGGACTTAAAACTTTCACCTTTTTGAGGTGTCGTACTAAAAATGAACGTTGCACATGAAAAAAATAAAACCATTTTCTTTATAATTCATTAGTTTCCCGAACTGTTATAAAAATAGCTAATTTCGAACATGTATAATCATGTAACGTTACACAAATGTTCGTATTTGTACAATTTGGGCCATAATTGTAATATTTTAAATTAATATAGACGAATGAGTGAGTTATTTTACTAACTATGCTCCAAGAAATCTTTGTCTTAGAAGTTCCAGTATAGCGTGACATTCATTACACTGTTAGTGGAACTTAATTTCCTTAGGGAAGTGTACTACATCAGACTAATGAACGATTTCGTAC